>NKCI01000019.1:0-367199 GCA_003946985.1 Fusarium duplospermum | reverse complement strand
ACACTGCACAGCAGCAGCAGACAACAGCAGCAGCACAACAACAACAGCAACAGCATCAACAACAGCAACATCTGCAGCAGCAGCAACAACATCAGCAGCTTCACCAGCAACAACAACAGCAACAACAACATCAACAGCAACAACAACACCATCAGCAGCAGCAGCAGCAACATCAGCAACAAGCTCAACTCCACTCACAGCAGCAACAAATCCATACTCCCCAGCCCCCGGAGCAACCGCAGCTTCCTCATCAGCAGCAGCAAGAGCCTCAACGGACACAATCCCAGCAGGCTCAACGTCAGCCAAAGCCCCAGAAGTCTCAGAGGGATCAGCAGCGGGACCAGCGAGAGCAGCAACAGGTTCAGCAACAGCAAGTTCAGCAGCAGCAGAAGCAACAGTCGCTTCCCGCAGAGCCAGTTCAACCGCCTCCCGCACCAGCTGCCACGCCGCAGACGCAGCAACAGCAGGCCCCGCCACAGAAGCAGGAGACAAACGGAGATGAAGCAATGGATATTGATAGTCACAACAACGGCGAAGAGTCGGGGGGCCTGGACATGAAGTTGCTTGCTGACCCCAACTACATCCCCCAACAGCCGCTCGGTGAGATGATGTCGCCCCCGCCGGAAGGTGGAAGCTACCCAACCCTTGAAGCTGTGCAGAAAGCTGTGCTTCGATACTGTACGTCTGTCGGCTATGCTATTGTCATCGGCCGTTCCAAGAAGACTGTGCCGGGATTGAAGAAGGTTTTGTTTGTCTGTGATCGTGCAGGCAAGCCGCCGAGCCGTGTTAGCCCCGAGTGCCGAAAGCGCAAAACCTCGTCCCGAAAATGCGATTGCCCCTTTGGGTTCTTTGCCATTGAGCAGCGAACGCAGTGGACAATTCGATATCGTCCGGACCCTGCTCATCTCTCACACAACCACGGTCCTAGTGAGAGCCCTTCACACCATCCTGCTGCTCGAAAGCTTGACAGCAAGATGGTTGCTGCAGTGAAGGAACTTAAAGAAAACGGTCAGTTCAGTCTTTTACACAAGCATAGTCAATTTCATATTCATACTAACTATTGACGAGCAGGTGCTGGAGTTTCAGAGACATTGCAGATTCTCCAAACCGCTAACCCTGATTGTCACTTGCTCCCAAGAGACATATATAATGCTCGTGCAGCTATCAACCGCAACCCTCAGAAAGTGGCTACTGGCCTGGCGGAGAACAGACCTGCGATATACAGCAAACCTCATCAATCACCTGAAGACCGCATACGCGCAGACTTGAGGCGTGAGCTTGCAAAAGCACGGGAAGACATGAAGAAAATGGAGGAGGAAAAGGACAAAGAAATCGGCGAGCTGAAGACTAAACTTGAAGAGCAACAAGTGACGATCGCCAAGTTTGAAGAGTTTATCGACATTTGTAACGAGCGGGTCATGTTTCAACGGCAGAGGCTTGCAGGCGGCAACGGAGGCGGGGGCAACCAAGCCTAGGTCTAGGTGGTACCTAACTAGTGTGTAGAGTCTCGATCTGGCGCATTGGTCGGTCTAGTGGTCTGCATGGCACGAAGGCGGGTTATGGGTGACTGGATAATGGTTTACAAGGGCGTTGGGACTGGTCTTGTTTGTTTGGGACATATTTTCGCGAACTTGACGGGAAGAGACTGGGATTTTGGGGGATTTATGGGTTGACGCAGGGGTTGGGAGGCATTGTCATGTTTTCAGATGGCTTAAGATTATGACCTTTTCTTGTGCTTCTGGTTCTTGGAGGGAAAGACATCTGTAGGTCGGGAATGGTGAGAGAACGACTGTGTACATGATTGGTTTTATGGTTAGGTACCTTTATTAGAAATGTTAGCAGGTAGTTGAGGATTGGTCCTCGTCAAATGATGTTCAAGTTCTATGGATAGTCGTCGTGTCAAGCTGATGGATGTGCAGACTGTCCTAATGGAAGCGTGTATGTAGTAGAGCAGCTTGGACGCCACTGGAACGGGAGGAGACGTTTCGGCTGACGCACCCTTTGTTGTCTGCTGTACGTGCTTTGTATGGATGGAGGTAACCTGGTTCAAGGTTCAAGTTGTGAAGAGGGATAGTGGGGTTTCAATATTGTGAGTTGTGGCTCAACTCAAGGTTTGAGTTAGGGACCAGCCACAGCCCAAGCCCATCCATCATGGCTGCGTGTAGGTAGATGGAGTCTCGTTAGCGGGTACTGTATGCATGAGGTGGTCTTGAGTTGGTACGTAGAGCATTCCTACATGGATCTGATGTTGGAAGTGAGTTCATTGACTGAGCCGGATAGTGACCTGCCTTGGCTTGCAGTGACTGACTGATTGTCGTCAAAGACATGGACACACATTTAAAAAGCGTAGCATTCAATCAAAACCCTTGCTGGAGTTCTTTCATTTCCTTGGGACAACCAATGCGACCCCTGCGCCAAAACGCCAACCTGGCATGACCCGACCCGTCCTGGGGAGTTTCCCCCCCTTGTCGCGAGATGTGAGGCCAATCAGAGATCGCGTGTGGCAGCTTTGTCGCAGATTTGGCGGATGGGCGCTGTGCTCCACCAGAGGGCGTACTGTAGTGGACTTCAGCGGGTTACAGCGTGGGCTTCAGTGCAGGTGCCGCCTGTGTTCATTATTGGACCCCAGCTGGCTTCCATTTTGATTTCTGTGTGGGTGCACGCCTCCTGACGACACATGCCGTCCAGTCCAGTCCAGTCGCGGCAGGGGTGCCCCTGGACCTAGTCGCGTAAATCCGGCAGAGACACAGCGTCCAAACCAGTCCAAAGTCAACAACCGTACCGAACTCCTTTGGTGGACACTGGAACTTCATCTCATCAACCCCTACCTACCGCTGCGTAATACCTCTGCGACTCTCGATTTTGCCATCATCGACACCACGCTCCTTTAGCTTCTGAGCTCATCGTACGCCGTCGCTGAGTTTGTTTACAATACGGATAATCTACGCAACCCTTAGCTTGCCCGCCCTGAGCTCTTCGTCCCTCCATCACCGACTCCCCTCGTTTGCGTCCCTCAACCCTCCGCGAGCCGACCTTTTGGAGATGACTGGGCGTTGCTAAGCCTTCTTCATCTACTCTCTTTCCCATACCGCACCCTCCTGCCATTATGGAGGTCACTTCGGCTGCTGCGCCGAGCGCTGGGAGCTCCGCCAACGGCGTCACTGCTGCCGCGCCGTTCCCGACCATCGAGCCCGAACGCGTTGTTGAGCATCTCGCTGCCGTCTGCGAGATCGCCCTGGGCGCCACCCGCGACGAACTCGAGCAGCTGGGAAGCTTGCTGCACAAGGCACGCTATGGCGAGACCGTCTCGCGCTGCACGCGGTTTGCGAGCGATAGCCAGAATGTGCTCTATATCCAGAAGGATATCGCAAACCCATCTGCCGTAGAGGCCGGAGCTGATCCTGCTGGTTCGTCGACGTGAAGCTTGCCATGTTGTGTATTCTTGCTGATGTTTGATAGCGCCGGTCACCTACAACTACACCCTCTCTACCGAGATCTCCTCGTCCCCGACGACCGTCTCCTCTCTCGTCCTTATCAAATCTCCTCAACCTATAGACCCGACACGACCCCTTACTTCTCAAATATTTATTACTAATTTGCCTGGCCCTGCCTCTCTCAACGCGGGAGTTGGAGAGCAGGGTACGGCCCTCTCCCCTTGGGAGGTTCTTCATTCTCAGGTCCACCACGCCTTGGTGCCGTACTTTGACGCCAACACCAAGAGCCAGCAGTTGGCCAACGGGTCGAGAGGACGGGCGGATGTTGATGCGAAGACGGGAATTCCAGTGACAAAGAAGCGACTCAACGATCTGGAGCTGAGCCTGCTCCATCTTCAGCAGAATGTCGATATTCCCGAGATCTCACTCACCTTTCACTCCATCGTTCAGAATGTCCTCGACGATGCCGAATCTCGCCATACCCGGCCTTCTCTCGATGCGATTCCCCAGAATCTCCTCCAGGACAGCACGTTCCTCAACCGACTGCAGGCCAACGTCAACACCTGGATCAAGTCCATCCAAGGCATCACCAAGCTGACAAAGGACCCCTCCTCAAATGCGAACCAGGAGTTCAACACTGCGAGTCAGGAGGTCAACTTTTGGCTGTCCATGGAATCAGCTTTGGAGGGTATCGAAGGTCAGCTCAGGAGCGAGGGTGTGCTCCTGACGCTCGAGATCCTCAAGCATGCCAAGCGTTTCCAGGCCACCGTGAGTTTCACGGCCGACACTGGCCTCAAGGAAGCTATGGACAAGGTTCAGAAGTACAACCAGCTCATGCGTGATTTCCCTCTCGATGAGCTGCTTTCTGCCACTTCTCTTTCCAAGGCGCAGGAGGCTATCGCGCAGATCTTTGGACATCTGAACAAGAAGCTGAGGATTTGCCCTTATCCCATCCGTAGGGCTCTGCCACTGGTTGAAGCCATCTCGGCCGATCTCGACGAAGTGCTTCATCGACTGCTGCCGGGAACCGAGCTGGTCAACCTGGATTACCAACAGTTCCAGAACATCATGCAGACTTGCGACGACATATTCCGGACCTGGGAAGAGAATGTCAAGGAGTTCACCAATGTGGCCCGTGAAGTGACCCGACGTCGAAACGAGAAGTTTATCCCTATCAAGATCAACAAGAAACACTCTGAGCTTGAGTCGAGGATCAAGTACGTTAGCACTTTCCGTGACAACCACGAGCAGCTCCAGCGGACCATCATCAACGTCCTTGGCCCTCAGGCGACTATCCCTGGCGTCACTGAGACGACGGGCTCAAACGGCATCGTCATGGAGGAGATGGGCGATGTTGACGCTGTTGAGGAGGTCAAGCAGGCCTGGGAAGCTCTCCATAATGTTGACCTGCTGGATGTTACCGATCAGGGCAAGGAACGCTGGGTGCGAGCTGAGAATCTTTACAACGAGCGTACGACTCGAGTGGAGAACTCCATCATTGCCAGACTTCGAGATCGACTGGCCACTGCCAAGACCGCCAATGAGATGTTCCGAGTCTTCTCCAAGTTCAACGCCCTCTTTGTCAGGCCCAAGATTCGTGGTGCTATTCAGGAGTACCAGAACCAGCTGATGGACCACGTTAAGCAAGCAATCAATGGCCTGCACGAGCGATTCAAGCAGCAGTATGGCCACTCAGAGACTCACGCTATGGCGCAGCTTCGCGATCTCCCTCCTGTCTCAGGTGCTATCATCTGGGCTCGCCAAATCGAGTTCCAGCTTGACGGCTACATGCGAAAGGTCGAGGCCGTTCTTGGTCCTGATTGGACCATGCACACTGAAGGTCACAAGCTCCAGGAGGAGAGCGAGCTCTTCAAGCAGAAGCTGGACACTGCTCGAATCTACGAGGCTTGGATCGCCGACGTGGGTAGACGGAAGATCTCTATCTCTGGCCAGCTCTTCGAGATCGCTCGTGTCAGATCTGCCGGTGGTATCCTTGAGCTCACTGTCAACTTTGATCCTCAAGTCATCACGCTCTTCAAGGAGACACGCAACCTCACCTGGCAATCGTACTCCGTGCCGCACGCTGTTACGACCGTTTCCAAGGATGCCAAGCGAGTGTACCCCTATGCTGTTAGCCTCATGGAGAGCGTCAGAACACTATCCCAGACACTGCGACAGATCTCTGTCATGGGTGAGGAATCGGTCCTGCTCTTTGGTTACCGAAACGATGTCTACAAGTTGATTAGTGAAGGTGTGCCCCTGCGATGGGAGTCATTCATCAACTCGCATGAGCTTTTCTACTCTGATAATAGACAAACACGACCACTTCTTCCTGGTGGAACTGACTTTGGCCTCGCCAAGAACACGGAGAGCAAGCACGGCATGTTCATTCGCGGTTTTGCAGCGGCTGTATCCGTTCTTCAGCAGAAGGCTGTATCTTTGAACTTCATTCATGCTACTGTTGAGCAAGCTTTGAAGGAGCTCAGCACCTGCCCGTATGAGGAGGCTGCTTTCCACACTCGCTTGGATACGATCCAGGCTGCTGTTGATCAGCTTAACCTGGAGCAATATGTGAACTTGGACTTCTGGGTGCGTGGCCTGAACAGCAAGGTTCAGTCGATTCTCCTCACCCGCCTCCAGAGCGCTGTTCATTCATGGATTGAAGCGTTTGAGGACGACACGCCCGATGATGAATTGCGACGAAAGGTCAATAACAACAATGAAGAGACCAAGCCTGATGGCCCGACCATGAAGCGTCTCGTGCTTGAGCTGGCCATGCGCAACCAAGTCATCTACCTCGACCCCCCTCTGGAGTTTGCCCGCGCCAGTTGGTTCCTCCATCTTCACGAGTGGCTCGGAATTGTTTGCAACCTTCGCAAGATCAAGGCGACTCGATACCAGATGACCCTCACTACTACCGCCAATGATGAGCCTCGGTTCACCGACCTGCCCTCGGAGTGTGTTGGCCTATTGCAGCGTGTCTATGTCTCTGTTGAGAAGAAGCTGCATGAGGTCAGTGCCTATGTCGACAAGTGGCTTCAGTTCCAGTCACTCTGGGATCTTCAGTCTGAGCAGGTTTACGATGCTCTTGGCGAGCAACTCCCTCGATGGTTGCAGCTTCTGCAAGAAATTCGCAAGACCAGGTCTACCTTTGACACTCAAGAAGTCAGCCGCGCGTTTGGCCATCTCACCATTGACTACGACCAGGTCCAGACCAAGGTCAATGCCAAGTATGATCAATGGCAGCATGAGATTCTTATGAAGTTTGCCAGCCGCCTTGGAAACCGCATGCGCGAGATCAACGCAGAGATTGAAAAGGCCCGCAAGCACCTCGAGAGCCAGAGTTCAGATGCCTCGTCGACTGCTCAGGCCGTTCAGTTCATCACCGTTGTGCAGAGCTGCAAGCGCAATGTGAAGACGTGGGCTCCCGAGATTGACATGTTCCGCCAAGGACAGTCGACGCTTGTCAGACAACGATACCAGTTCCCCAACGACTGGCTGCACATTGAGCAGATCGACAGCCAGTGGGAGGCGCTCAAGGAGATTCTTGAGAAGAAGTCTAGAATCGTCCAAGACCAGACGGATGCCCTCCAAGCCAAGATCGTTGCCGAGGACAAGCTGATCAATGAACGAATTGCCGAGATCGCCGCTCAGTGGAACGAGGAGAAGCCTGTCTCTGGAACCATCCAGCCTGATGTCGCATCTGCCACCCTCAGCTCCTTTGAATCTCGCATCTCCAAACTCCAGGACGATGCTCAGATGGTGGCGAAGGCCAAGGAAGCCTTGGATATTCCTGCTAGCCCCGATACCTCTCTTGAGGCCACCCTTGAGGAGGTCCGCGATTTCCAGTCTGTTTGGTCTAACCTTTCCACCATCTGGGCGAGCCTTAACGAGACGCGTGATATTCTCTGGACTGCTGTTCAGCCACGAAAGATTCGATCTAAGGTTGATGACCTCATCAAGAGCACCAAGGAGATGCCTAGCAGGATGCGACAGTATGCTGCTTTCGAGCATGTCCAGGGCATTCTTCGAGGCTTCCTCAAGGTTAACTCTATTCTGTCTGACTTGAAGTCCGATGCCATTCGTGAACGTCACTGGCACAAGATTTACAAGCAGATCAAGCCGCATAAGCGCTTCTCGCCTAGCTCGATGACCCTTGGTGATGTGTGGGACCTCAACTTGGTTGCTACTGAAGTCATCGTCAAGGATATCATTGCCCAGGCTCAGGGTGAGATGGCTCTTGAAGAGTTCTTGAAGCAAGTCCGTGAGACATGGCAGAACTATGCCTTGGAGATGGTCAACTATCAAAACAAGATCCGACTCATTCGTGGTTGGGACGATCTCTTTGCCAAGTGTAGTGAGAACCTGAACTCTCTGCAGGCCATGAAGCACTCTCCCTATTACAAGGAGTTTGAGGAAGAGGCTGTTTCATGGGAGGACAAGCTCAACCGTGTCCATGTTCTCTTTGATGTGTGGATTGATGTTCAACGCCAATGGGTCTACCTCGAGGGTGTCTTCACTGGCAATGCCGATATTAAGCACCTCCTTCCCATTGAGTCGGGACGTTTCCAGAACATCAACAGCGAGTTCTTGGCCGTCATGAAGAAGGCCAACAAGTCGCCTTACGTCCTTGAAGTCCTCAACATCCCCAACGTCCAAAAGTCTCTTGAGCGACTCGCAGAAATGCTCAACAAGATCCAGAAGGCGCTCGGTGAATACCTGGAAAAGGAGCGAGTCTCGTTCCCCAGATTCTACTTTGTCGGTGACGAAGATCTCCTGGAGATGATTGGTAACAGTAACGATACACTGCGCATTGCCAAGCACTTCAAGAAGATGTTTGCTGGTTTGTCAGGTCTCGTTATGGACGATGAAACTGTCATTTCTGGCTTCACTTCCAAGGAAGGCGAGGTCGTCAGACTCAAGAAGGAAATCTCTTTGGCCAAGACACCGAAAATCAACGACTGGCTGGCTCTCCTAGAGGGTGGCATGAAGTCGACCCTGGCTGAGCTGCTTGCTGAGGCCGTTGACCAGTACACGCCCATCTTTGAATCAGAGACGATTGACCGAGAGGCTCTGAACGAGTTTATGGACGCCTATCCCAGCCAGATCGTCGTACTGGCCACCCAGGTTGTTTGGACCACCGCGGTTGACAAGTCTCTCACCACTGGCGGCGACACCCTCAAACCCATCTTCGATCGTGAAGTCGAGGTTCTCCGTGTTCTTGCTGACACCGTTCTCGGAGAGCTTGAGGTTATTCTGAGAAAGAAGTGCGAACAGTTGATTACCGAATGTGTCCACCAGCGTGACACTATCGAGAAGCTCATCAATGCAAAGGCCAGCTCCACAAGCCATTACCTCTGGCAGTTACAGATGCGTTACGTCTACGAACCCCAGGGCGAATATCTTGACCGGTTGTACATCAAGATGGCCAACGCCAAGCTCAACTATGGCTTTGAATACCTGGGTGTTCCGGAGCGCCTTGTTCGCACTCCTCTTACTGATAGATGTTTCCTCACCCTTACTCAGGCACTGTGCCAACGCCTGGGTGGATCACCTTATGGTCCTGCCGGTACGGGTAAGACTGAATCAGTCAAAGCCCTTGGTGTGCAGCTGGGGCGATTCACGCTTGTCTTCTGCTGTGACGACACTTTCGATTTCCAGGCCATGGGTCGTATCTTCCTTGGTATCTGCCAGGTCGGTGCTTGGGGTTGTTTCGACGAGTTCAACCGTCTGGAGGAGCGTATCTTGTCAGCTGTCTCGCAGCAGATCCAGAACATTCAGCTGGGTCTCAAGCAAGGTGTCGAGGATGACCAGTCTCAGATTGAGTTGGTTGGTCGCCATCTCCACGTCAACGAAAACACTGGCATCTTCATCACCATGAACCCTGGCTATGCTGGTCGTTCCAACCTCCCCGACAACTTGAAGAAGCTCTTCCGAAGCGTTGCCATGTCGAAGCCAGACAAGGAGCTCATTGCCGAGGTCATGCTTTACTCTCAGGGTTTCAACCAGGCCAAGCAGCTGTCCAAGCAGACTGTTCCCTTCTTCGATCAGTGCTCGGGCAAGCTGTCCAAACAGGCTCACTACGACTTTGGTCTGCGTGCTTTGAAGAGTGTTTTGGTCAGCTCTGGTGGCCTGAAGCGTGCTCGCTTGGGTGAAGGCAGCCTCGGTGCCGAGGAAGTTGTTGAGCCCGAGATTATTGTTCAGAGTATCCGGGAGACTATTGCGCCCAAGTTGATCAAGTCTGATGTTGACATCATGACTACTATTGAAACAGCCTGCTTCCCTGGCGTGCAATACGTGCCTGCCAACCTCGAGGCCCTAGAGAATGCTATCCGCGAGCTTGCGGCTGAGCGTCATCTCGTTGTCAACGAGCTTTGGATGACCAAGGTTCTCCAGCTCTACCAGATCCAGAAGATCCATCACGGTGTCATGATGGTCGGTAACTCTGGATCCGGAAAGTCTGCCGCCTGGAAGCTTCTGCTTGATGCTCTTCAGAAGGTTGAAGGTGTTGAAGGCGTGTCTCATGTGATCGATTCAAAGGTCATGTCGAAGGAGGCACTCTACGGAAACCTTGACTCGACAACTCGTGAGTGGACCGACGGTCTGTTTACCAGCATTCTCCGCAAGATTGTCGACAACCTGCGTGGCGAAGACTCGAAAAGACACTGGATCGTCTTTGATGGTGATGTCGATCCTGAATGGGTCGAGAACTTGAACAGTGTCCTCGATGACAACAAGCTGCTTACTCTCCCCAACGGTGAACGTCTCAACCTGCCTCCTAACGTCCGAATCATGTTCGAAGTCGAGACACTCAAGTACGCTACTCTTGCCACCGTCAGTCGTTGCGGTATGGTCTGGTTCAGCGAGGACACTGTCTCGCCCGCTATGATGGTCCAGAACTACCTCTCGACCCTCCGCAGTGTGCCCTTTGAGGACTTGGATGAGGATAGCGTTGCTACGGGACATAGCACTGCCAAGACTTTGGCCGTGCAAAGCGAGTTCGCCAGTCTACTCCACGTCTTCTTGACCGAGGAGGACTTTATTCTCCAAGCTCTCAAGCGAGCTGAGGGTTACAACCACATTATGGAGTTCACAGTCGCTCGTGTACTCACGACCCTCTTTTCGCTGCTCAACAAGGCTGTCCGTGACGCTATCGAGTACAATGGCCAGCACTCCGACTTTCCCCTTGAGTCTGAACAGATCGAATCCTTCATCTCGAAGAAGCTTTTGCTGGCGCTTGTCTGGGCACTCACTGGTGACTGTCCTCTGACTGATCGAAAGGCATTCGGTGACGATATCTGTGCCTTGGCCAACTTTGGCTCGCCTCCTCTCGATGGCACTAGCTCTCTCATTGATTTCGACGTGACTCTCCCCAAGTCTGAGTGGGCTCCTTGGCAGAATGAGGTGCCATCTGTGGAAGTCAACACCCACTCCATCACTCAGACCGATGTCGTTATTCCCACTCTGGACACTGTCCGTCACGAGGACGTTCTCTACTCGTGGCTCGCTGAGCACAAGCCCCTACTACTGTGTGGTCCTCCTGGATCCGGTAAAACAATGACCCTGTTCAGTGCGCTTCGCAAGCTGCCCAACATGGAAGTTGTCGGTCTTAACTTCTCGAGCGCGACAACTCCTGACCTGCTCATCAAGACATTTGAGCAGTACTGCGAATACAAGAAGACACTGAACGGTGTTATGCTCTCACCCACCCAGATTGGACGATGGCTTGTCATCTTCTGTGATGAGATCAACTTGCCGGCACCTGACAAGTATGGAACGCAACGCGCCATTTCGTTCCTTCGCCAGCTTGTTGAGCATAACGGTTTCTGGAGAACATCTGACAAGTCATGGGTTACTCTGGACCGTATCCAGTTCGTCGGTGCTTGCAACCCTCCTACTGATGCTGGACGTACTCCCATGGGTGCCAGATTCCTTCGACATGCTCCTCTTATCATGGTCGATTATCCTGGCGAGCTGTCTCTCAACCAGATTTACGGCACTTTCAACTCTGCTGTTCTCAAGATCATCCCATCTCTTCGAGGATATGCAGAGCCTCTTACCCACGCCATGGTTCGCTTCTATCTTGAGTCACAGCAAAGATTCACGCCCAAGATCCAGCCCCACTATGTTTACTCTCCTCGTGAACTCACTCGATGGGTCCGTGGTGTGTACGAGGCTATTCGGCCGCTGGAGGCCTTGTCCATTGAAGGCCTTATCCGAATCTGGGCTCATGAAGCCCTGCGCCTCTTCCAAGATCGACTGGTGGCCGAAGAGGAGCGACAATGGACCGATGAGAGCGTACGACGCATCGCATTGGAGTTCTTCCCCAACATTGATGAGGAGAAGGCGCTTGGAGGCCCTATTCTGTTCTCGAACTGGCTGTCCAAGAACTATGTACCGGTCGATCGTGAGCAGCTGAGAGACTTTGTCAGGGCCAGGCTCAAGACCTTCTGTGAGGAAGAGGTTGACGTCCCCCTGATCCTCTTCAACGATGTTTTGGAGCACGTGCTGCGTATTGATCGTGTCTTCCGACAGCCTCAAGGTCATCTCATCTTGATTGGTGTCAGTGGTAGTGGCAAGACTACGCTGTCTCGCTTCGTGGCGTGGATGAACGGTCTCAAGGTCTTCCAGATCAAGGTCCATGGAAAGTACTCTGCTGAGGACTTTGATGACGATCTTCGAGATGTGCTTCGACGATGTGGTTGCAAGGGTGAGAAAATTTGCTTCATCATGGACGAGTCGAACGTCCTGGACTCGGGTTTCCTGGAGAGAATGAACACCCTGCTCGCCAACGCTGAAGTCCCCGGTCTCTTTGAGGGAGACGAGTACGCAGCCCTCATGACGGCCTGCAAGGAGGGTGCTCAGCGCCAGAACCTGCACCTAGACTCGCCAGAGGAACTGTACAAGTGGTTCACCCAGCAGATCGTCAAGAACCTACACGTCGTGTTTACCATGAATCCTCCCGAAGATGGTCTCTCCTCAAAGGCTGCGACCAGTCCTGCCTTGTTCAACCGATGTGTTCTTAACTGGTTCGGAGACTGGTCTGATCAGGCTCTCTTCCAAGTCGGCCACGAGCTTACCCAATCTATCGACTTGGACCGAAGCAACTTTGAGTGTCCTGATACCATTCCTGTGGCGTATCGTGGCCTACAGCTACCTCCTTCTCATCGCGAGACAGTTGTCAACTCGATGGTGCACATCCACTACTCGCTGCAGCGATACAACGAGAAGCTGCTCAAGCAGCAGGGCAAGGTTACTTTCTTGACGCCTCGACACTTCCTTGACTTTGTCACGCAATACATCAAGCTCTACAACGAGAAGCGGGAGGATCTTGAGGAGCAGCAACGTCACTTGAACGTTGGTCTAGAGAAGCTCAGAGACACAGTGGACAAGGTTCGGGATCTCCGAGTGAGCCTAGCGGAGAAGAAGAAGCAACTGGAGCAGAAGGATGCGGAGGCGAACGAGAAGCTGCAGCGCATGGTTGCTGATCAGCGTGAGGCGGAACAGAGGAAGAATACTTCGTTGGAGATCCAGGTCAACTTGGAGAAGCAGGAGGCTGAGGTTGCCTCGCGGAAGAAGGTGGTGTTGGAGGATCTCGCCAAGGCAGAACCCGCCGTCGAGGAGGCCAAGGCCAGTGTCAGCAACATCAAGCGTCAACATCTGACCGAAGTCAGGTCCATGGGTAACCCGCCTCAGGGTGTTCGACTTGCCATGGATGCCGTGTGCACTTTGCTCGGTCACAGGATCAATGACTGGAAGGCGGTGCAAGGAATCGTGCGAAAGGACGACTTCATTGCCAGCATTCTCATGTTTGACAATGCCAAGCAGATGACCAAGGGCCTAAGGAACAAGATGCGCAACGACTTCTTGTCCAACCCTGAATTCACCTTTGAGAAGGTCAACCGTGCTTCCAAGGCTTGCGGTCCTCTCGTGCAGTGGGTTGCTGCCCAGGTCAACTACTTTGACATCCTCGATCGTGTTGGTCCGCTCAAGATCGAAGTCGAGCAGCTCGAGGACCAAGCCCTGGAGACCAAGGCTCAGGCCAAGTCTGTGCAGAACAACATCGCGGACCTCGAAGCCAGCATCAACACGTACAAGACCGAATATGCTGCGCTCATCAGCGAAACCCAGGCCATCAAGGCCGAGATGTCGAGAGTCCAGTTCAAGGTGGACCGCAGTGTCAGACTTCTCGACAGTCTGTCCTCGGAACGAGTTCGCTGGGAGGCTGGAAGCAAGTCGTTCGAAATCCAAATCAGCACTCTCGTCGGAGATGTCCTCGTGGCTGCGGCCTTCCTGGCGTACAGCGGTCTATACGATCAGACATTCCGAAAGTCAATGATGGACGACTGGTTCCATCAGCTTCACCTGTCTGGCATTCAGTACAAGTCGCCAAACCCTGTTACTGAATACCTGTCTACAGCTGATGAGCGCCTGGGTTGGCAGGAGAATGCCCTCCCTGTCGATGATCTGTGCACTGAGAATGCCATCATTCTTAAGCGCTTCAACCGTTACCCGCTCATCATCGACCCCTCAGGACGAGTTACCGAGTTCCTGCAGAAGGAATGCAAGGATCGCCGCCTGACGGTGACAAGCTTCTTGGACGATACCTTTACCAAGCAGCTCGAGAGTTCTCTTCGATTCGGAAACCCCATCCTCATCCAAGATGCCGAACATCTGGATCCTATCCTCAACCACGTCCTCAACAAGGAATGTCAACGAACTGGTGGACGTGTTCTCATCCAGCTCGGCAAGCAAGAGATCGACTTTTCGCCAGCCTTCAAGCTCTATCTTTCCACTCGCGATCCGTCGGCTACATTTGCGCCTGACATCTGCAGTCGAACCACCTTTGTCAACTTTACTGTCACACAGAGCAGTCTGCAGACCCAATCACTTAACGATGTGCTCAAGTCAGAGCGGCCAGATGTTGACGAACGACGCTCCAACCTCATCAAGCTTCAGGGAGAGTTCAAGATTCACCTGCGACAGCTGGAGAAGCGACTGCTCCAGGCTCTCAACGAGTCTCGCGGTAACATTCTAGACGATGACAACGTCATCGAGACTCTCGAGACTCTCAAGACCGAGGCGGCTGAGATCTCGGCCAAGATGAGCAACACTGAAGGTGTCATGGCTGAGGTGGAGGAAATCACACAACAATACAGCATCATTGCCCGATCTTGCAGTGCCGTCTTTGCTATTCTGGAGCAACTGCACTACCTCAACCACTTCTACCAGTTCTCACTCCAGTACTTCCTCGACATCTTCCAGTCAGTGCTCCACGGCAACAAGAACCTCGCCAATGAGACGGACCACAACGCCAGACGCGATGTCATTGTCAAGGACCTCTTTGTCAACACGTTCAAGCGAACCGCCCTTGGTCTGCTCCAAAAGGACCGCATCACTCTGGGAATGCTTCTCGCCCAGGCTTCTCCTTACAAGATGGACAAGTCTGTCATCGACATGATCCTCGACAACCGTGTTGAGGGCAAGGACCTCTCTTCACACCCTGATGACAGAGACAACGCCTTCGCGCAGGCCAAGAAGCTCAGTGCTATCAAGGACAAGATTGATGCCGTCTCAACAGAGGACTGGGACAAATTCTTCACCGAGGAGTTGGCCGAGAACGCTGTGCCACAGATCTGGGATGAGAAGACTGAAGTCGTGGATCAAGCCCTTCTGTCTCTCCTGCTTGTCAAGCTATTCAGGATGGACCGATTTGTTCCCGCCGCCGAGCGCTTCGTTGCTCAGGTCTTTGGCTCTGACATCTTTGACATCGTCGAGGACCTGAAGCAGACTGTCACTCAGGTGTCTGCCACACTGCCAATCTCTCTGGTGTCGAGCCCTGGCTTCGACGCCAGTTACAAGGTGGATAACCTGGTTGAGAGGATGCGCGTCAAGTGCACCAACATTGCCATGGGTTCCAACGAAGGTCTCGCCAGCGCCGACAAGGCTATCAGCAACGCTGCGCAGACTGGCTCATGGGTCTTGGTCAAGAACGTGCACTTGGCTCCAACATGGCTTCAGAGCTTGGAGAAGCGCATGGAGTCGCTCAACCCTCACTCGGACTTCCGTCTCTTCCTTTCCATGGAGTCGAGCCCCAAGATTCCTGTCAACTTGCTCCGAGCCTCGCGCGTGCTCATGTACGAGCAGCCTGCTGGTGTGAGGGCCAACATGAAGGACTCGATGTCATCCCTATCCACACGAGCCACCAAGAGCCCTGTGGAGAGAACACGACTCTACCTGCTTCTGTCCTTCTTGCACGCCGTTGTGCAGGAGAGACTTCGATATGCACCAAACCTTGGCTGGAAGGGATTCTGGGAGTTTAACGACAGCGATGTAAGTGAAGCCTGGACATGATCTCCCTTGAATGATAGCTAACATAGATAACAGTACGAGTGCTCCGCCTACATTGTTGATACTTGGATCGACGGCGTAGCAGGCAACCGAACCAACCTTGCGCCTCAGAATATCCCCTGGGAGATGCTGCGGTACCTTGTGACCGAGACATATGGTGGCAAGATTGACGATGAGGGAGATTTCAAGCTTCTTTCTCAGCTCGTCACGTCTTTCCTCACCCCCGCCGCCTACGAGGTTGACCACAAGCTCGTCGATGGACCCGAGGGTGGCCTCGTTGTGCCATCGGGCACTAGTTTCCAGGACTTCCAGACCTGGATTCACCGTCTGCCCGAACGCGAGCCTCCTACCTATCTCGGCCTGCCTGCCAATGCCGAGAAGCTACTCCTTGGAGGTCTTGGTCGAAGCCTGATTGGAAACCTGCGCAAGGTTACAGAGCTGCTTGATGAGGGCGAACAGTTGGTGACGGAGGTTTAAATTGTCATGGGCTAGGAAATATTGATTGTACTATGGATGGGATGGAACTATGAGAATGTGTCTATCATTCACTTCACTTCTTGGAGAGGGCTGGGTCCCTTTCTGTTTTCTTTGCTTTATTACATACACGCATGTGGCATCAAGCGGCGGCGCGTTGCGAGAATGGCGGATACTGTCGAGGACTACACACTACTATACTTGGTGATACCCCCTGCGTCACATAGACTGGTGCTTTTCTTGATTTGTTTGATTGTGTTTGTTTTATCTACATTTACAAAAGAATGTTTCGCTATGCTCTGATCTAACTTGTGTGTGTGTGTGGACTAGTGAAACCTTTGATGATCCAACCTTTGAATTCTTCCAACAGTCTTTGCCTATATAAATGAGAGGAGAGATGTATGAACAGTAATGAGAGTTAAACCTGAAAACCCCAAAAAGTGATCCAAAAGAAAAGGGGAGAGAGGCACATAACAAAAAAAAACATAAAAGAACATGAAGGGAAACATCATCTCCCTGAACCAGACCCAAAGAACACACTCGGCGAGGGCATTTCATTAACACTGACAAAACCAAAGTCATTGGTAAACTCAAACGTGTCAAAGCGGTCCAGCTCCAAGGCAGCGCTCTCCTGGCTCCGAGCCGGGCAAGGGAGTGTGATCCTGAGAGTCTCGGATAGATACTGGCGCAGCTGAGATTGGACAAAAGTCTCAAACGACTTTTCATCTTCGACCAAATCAACGAGCTCGTTCATCCACTCAAACTTGTCCAGGAACTTGAGCAAAAGCTCGCTCTCTTTTAGACCCCAAAGACTCTGGGCACGTTCGGCAGCGTTCTTGAGGAGGTCTTCGTCAGACACGGCATAATCGTGAGGGGTGGTCTCGGCGCCAATCATCCAGGAGACAGTGACAAGGAGTTCAGAGGCAGAGATACCATAGGCGGACTCGCACTGGCTATACCACTCGGGCGCACAACCGGCTCTAACCAAGCCCAGCAGGACGCCCCAGAGAGTACAGAAGATCCTGATGTTATCCCACCAGTGGCGCATTTCAAGGTTGGACTGGGCCGAGGAATCCTGCAAGGCGACAGGGTGGTTGTATTGAAGTTGGTCACTACACCATGCCATGCAGAGGCGCAGGGGCTGCGAGGCTGGATTCTGGCGAACCATGTCGACAAATGGCTGCCTCCTGATGAAATCGTTGAGGAAGTGCTCTGTTGAGAAGTTTGGGGAGATACCTTTCTCAGACAGAGCGTGCTCATACTGGTCGAGGCCATAGAAAAGGAGGTAGTATGCCACCAGGTCAATAGAGGAATAGTTGTGAGGGAGATGCCTCAGTGATCCGTTTGCCTCAAGAAACTTATCAATGGTGGCACAAGTGAGGTGCTTGACTGTCGTGGTATTGTCAGTCTGCTCGCGGTCTTCCAAGTATGCTTTGAGCATCAACATGACGAAGTGAGGCTCGTCATCGTAGGCTTGTCGCTGAGTCAAGAGACTGGAGAGCAGTCCATGTGCTTGGCGGGCGTTCTCTGGTGTATCGGCAACCCGAGCACGGGAGATGGCAACAAACATCTGGGTTGCAGAGTGAGGCTGATTGGACTTGGATAGAAAGTTGTAGAGGCTTGAATATAGTCGGAAAGCGTTCTCATCGTCAGACATGGCAGCGCAGAAGTCAGCAGCAAGCTTTTTTATCGCCTCGCCATCTCCAGGCCCCCAAGGGTAGCGGATGCGATGACGAGGGCTTGGTTTCGTAGGCTGGATGGAGCCATCGTGATCCATCTCGTCGGCGATGGCACTCGTAGACGTGATATTACTAGGCAGGCTCAGTCGGAGGCTCGTATTGAATGGTCGATTGAATTCCATCTGCTCGAGAGCACCCATAGAATTCTTCTTTTCGCCAGAGTTGTACTTCTTGACCCCCCACTTGTCAAGACGGTAGCCATACTGACGCTTGCTGTGGAACATTAGTTAAATAAAAAGTTAAGACGGCCTCGAGGTCGACATACCTCGCGTGAAACCTAAACTGCTTCCTCATAAACTCCATGACAACGTTGAGGGTGTAGGATTTGTATAGAGTGCAGAGTATGGACTTGTACTTTTCCCAATGCTCTTCAGTGATGCGAATCGAACGTTTGTGTTTGTCGAGTGTCGGATCAACAACCCATGTTGGGTTTGAGGATCCCTCGTCTGCCATTGTCACGGTTCTTTGATCTCGAGGTTGCTTCGAGGGTCCCGGGCTGCAGGATGTAAAGCCTGAAGGAAATTCAAGAGGACACAGGCCTGATCAGAGCCTCGTTCTTAAAGAGACGGCCATGGCCGACTGCGCCCATGCAGGCCAGACAACCATCATCCCCAAATCGCCTAGAGCAGAGCCTCGTCGAGTCAAGCCCCCTTTTCAGTTGCCTTAAAGACAATGGCACAAGCACATTGACAGACGCATTGTGTGTATCGGACCAAGGCAAGAGTCGTTCGCCAGTAGAGCGCCATGGACAGCACAAGGCCAATTGTGAATTCCCAAGCCACCCTCGTCCGCGGTTTGACATTTGATTGGCAAATAACATCCTTGCCTGCATTTGTGATTTGCAACTCGGCGGGACTGCCCAAGACAAAGCCGCGCATGCCCAAGGCCGTCCCCGAGGCCGTTCAAGCCCAAGACATGTCGGCACAGCCCAGACAAGAGTGGGTTTTGGCCTGGGAAGACATGGAAATTGCAAACTGCACCATGGGTTCTCGTGCATCGGTTGAGTCGTGGCCCAACGGCACCCAACGGGCACCCAATACCCGAGAAATTCAGGTCCCAGCCTGAGCTTCGTTGGCCGCCATTGGCGTGACCTGGCATGCAGGTCTGGCCATCATGTCCCATGATGCGCGTGAGCTCTAATGCGTGTGCTTCTGCGCGAACGATCTTATTCAGACCAAGCAGAAAAAACCACATCAGCCTAACTCGCCCTTGTCATCATCCGCAATCATGGGCTTGAATAAAGGTTCCCTCAGTCCCGTCGGTCCATCAGTGGCCGACACCACTCTCCCACCTCATCCATCATCCGCAATCATGGACTTGAATAAAACGTCGCTCAACCCCGTCGGTCCATCATCTCACACCCTGCGCCGACACCTGCAAAAACCATTAGCATCACGTCATTCCAAAACCATGATGAGCGAAGAGTACTACAACTCATGGGAGGAGCCCAGCGAATATCCGCGGATACCCAACGTCTATGAGCCGATCCCCGGTGTTCCATCTCGTAACGCTCACAACGTTCACAACGTTCACAACGTTCACAACGCTAACAACATTCACAACGCTCACAACACCAACACTCAGCCTCTCAACCAAGACGAGACAAAGGCCATCGCAATCAAATTTAACATCGGCAACCGTCGCCAGTCAACTTCGCTAGGACAACCCCCCGACTTGGAGAATTGGTCAGACCAGAGGCCGCTTGAGGAAGATCAAGCGAATTGGTCCGTCGCGGGACAACTGGCGACCAGCTTTCCCTGGAGCCATGACTCCTTCGGGTGTTATTCGAACCCGCCGAACCCGCCCCAGAGCGAAACAGACGAGCAGAGACAAGCAAAACGGCAGTCAAGTTTTGAGAAGTGGATGAATGCCGGCGACAGAATCTTCTGTCACTCACACAAAACTGCCACTCACACAAGGCCCGGTTATGAAGCTCTAAGAGCTTCATGACGACGATAAAGACAAAAACGGTGAAGAGCATGAGACATGATTTGGCGTTTAACTGTGAGCACACGTAACGGATTCGGGAAGGGTATCGAATAATTGCATGATCTTGTCAAGACAGACTCAAAGACGCATCGGCTGCTGGCAGTACAAACATTTTGAGTCGATGCAAGAACGGCGTTGGTTTGATCTTTGACCTTTTGGTAGAATTGATGATTTTGGCCATGATGCGAGGTTCAACTTTGTACCATGTCGGCTTCAAGATGAGATGAGACGAGATGAGATGAGATGGCATGCCTGGTAGCCTGAAAGACTTGCATCATGTCGAACCGAGTCTGTGCCAAGAACACAGGATATCCCAATAGAGCCTTGTCACTGACCCCTCGGGAACTTGGGGTCGCCCGGTAGATGGATGGCTCGAGGCCATGGTGATGCCTGAGTCCACGAGGCCTCGAGAGGGAACGAGAATGGCCGGGGGACGAAGGGTGCGAGGGTATTGACTGAATAAGGAACGCACTCTCGGGAAGAATCACGCCAAGGCTGCACCCATCTTAATGTCAACTCATCTTGGTGTGTAGGCTCGAGGAGCACAGATGACGAAAGGGTGTTGTCGGAGTAGGTGGTGGTGGTGATGTGAAACACGACTTGTTTTGTACCGTGAAACCTGCAGAAGAACGAAGATGGCCGGGGAGATCTGTTGTTAACCAGAAAGATAGAAGAGTGAGTATGAGGAACAATGGTTACCAATTGCTCGTCGATGAAGGAATTTGACTTTAGGAACGGAACAGGAAAAGAATTGATGCTTGGTTTTGGCGAGGGCCAGCTCAAGTTATCGACAATTGTCAATCCGGGATGTACCTGCCAGCTTTGATGAGGATGGCTGTGGCGTTGCAACCGTGAATCTCGATGGGCAGCCACTACAGAACAAACCGGGCAACACCTGCCCTCCTGCCTCCTGCCGTCCCTCTTGGTGAGGGTCACGCGAACCAACAACTGCACACCCAAATCCTCGACAAGGTTCTCGTTAGCACAACTGCCGATATTGCCCAAGATGCCTTAACAAGGAGCTGGTCTCGTCGTCTGTCGGTCTCTACACGCGCTGCAAGCGGAAGAGAAGCCGTTATGAGCCGATCTCGAGGCAGAGCCCAAGTCGAGGTCGTCATTAGGGGGCTGAGGTCAGCCAATCATGTAGCGGGAGAGACGCCTACTTCCCTTACAACACGCCCAATGCAGGCCTGTGCAGCGCAACGCACCAGGGAGTGACTTGCGCATGCACCACAGGTTCTCTGAGCAGAGTGCGACCTTGATGAAACTGTTTTAGCGGTACCAGATGGAGCTCAGGCCACCAGGGAATTCATGGGCATGGCATCATTCAATGCCCCTGTAGAAGCCTCTTGGAACCAAGCCAATCTCGTCCTGTTCTGTACCGCACTAGCTAGCGCCGTGTAAGACAAAGCCATCCCATTTCTCTCTCGGCTGATGACTTTTCTGTATGAATTAATGGACTTGTGATCATGGAAATGGAACCCTTGAATGGACGGGCTGTCGCGGATAATTACGTACCTTGACCATCCAATGTACCTCAGACAGCACCACCATCACCACCACCACCACCACCATCATCGTTGCCTTGCTCGCACACCAACTCCACACCAGCACTTCCGGAATCCAGCCTGGCCACCACCTTTATCCCAAGGTTTAACACTCAGAAACCAATCAAAGCACGACCTCGTTTTATTTTCCGGTAGTCCTTTCGACTGATCCGGCACCCCGCAAGACAGGCCCGTCCCCTAGCGCCCTCCCGAGCAGGTCATCTGGCCTGGCAGGGCATGGCATGGTTGGTGATGCAGGTGTTGCTCTTAGGATGCGCGGTTGGAGATCTGCCGTCGAGAGGCGATGCGGCGGTCATGCGCTGACCATCCCCAATCCTGCGCTTATACCGACTTCGACGTACCTGTCCCTGTCCAGCTACGCACAGTAGTTAGTTTAGTTAGGTACCTTTGCGAGTGAACACTTCCCGATGGAACCAGCCTTCCAAGTTGTTACAGTGCCTTGGTTTATTCGAGGCAAGCCAAGGTACACTAGAGTACCGTAGCTTCCATGGCGCGTGGTGTGACATGGCATGCCCGGGCATGGGCATCCCGTC
Source organism: Fusarium duplospermum (assembly GCA_003946985.1). Classification (NCBI taxonomy): domain Eukaryota; kingdom Fungi; phylum Ascomycota; class Sordariomycetes; order Hypocreales; family Nectriaceae; genus Fusarium; species Fusarium duplospermum. The sequence continues at coordinate 345,111 of NKCI01000019.1, read as the reverse complement.
GTCGATGGTTGCTTGCTCGGCCCTTCCCCTCCATCATCATCTGGGCTGCTTCCCCGCATAAACTACTCGGCCGCCTGCCTACCTATTCCCAGCTGTTTAAATGCTTTCTTCTCCCTCTGCCGTTCTTGAGAAACCTCTCCCTCTTCCACACGTCACCAGCTCTTCGGCGCACACCCACACATTTTGAACTGCGTCCCTAGCCTGCCTTAGCAGCCGTCTTGACTCGAATCGACTTTATTCTCGACTATTCTCGACGTCTTCCATAGCCAGGGTCGACTCTCTCATCTATCACCATGGTGAACTGGCAGCAGCGTACGTTCCAAACAATCCGAGGCGCCTCCTCTCTCTCCGGTCCTCAACTCGAGAGCTATACCGCTGACCATGCCTTCTAGTCAACCCCTTCAGCAAGAGGGAGTCTCACTCAAATGGAGCTATCCTCACGTACAAGATCCTAACCCTCCTCACTTGGATCCTGTCCGTTGTCGTCTCCGTTTACTACACCGTCCGCCGTCCCGAAGATGGCCACACGAGGAACAGAACGATCTGGGAACAGAATCACATGTACCCGACCGCTTTCAGTCTGAACTCGACCATCACCTCCATCTACTGGTACGCTTCGCCATGGCCTGTTTGTTTGAAACGCTAACCTCTCTACCAGGATTGTTCTCTTCTTCCTTCAGGCTGGATACATCGGTCACCTCTTCTCGAGCAACTCGGACATTGTTCATGCTGCCGCCAGCGTTGGAAGCCACTTCATCTTCAACAACCTCTTCCATTTCGCCTTTGTCATGCTTTTTGTTCGATCTCACTTCCACTGGGCCGAGGTCATCTTGATTCTCAACTTTATTAACCTTTCTTCGCTCTATTTCCGCCACAACACATATCCTCGATTCATCCATACCCCGGTTGCTTCTGGACCTCTGGCTTGGACCTTTGTCGCCATCTACTGGAATGGCGCTCTCATGATTCCTCACCCCCACCATCTGGTGCCCCGCATCTTCGGAAACATCTTCATCTGGGCCATTCTCGCCTATGGACTGTTCTTCATCATCATCTACAAGGTTTGTAGCTTCTCCATCCAGTTGCCACAGCAGACTAACCAGATGCAGGATTACACCATGGGATTCTCGCTCAGTGTCCTCTCCGCGGCCATTGGTGTTTCACAATTCCTTGACAAGGTCATTGCCTTCCAGTGGATCTTCGCTTTCGTCATCATGGCTCTTCTCTTCATCGCAACTGTCATCGTCGCAGTGCCCGCCTGGACTGGCAGAGAGATTAGCTGGCGATCTGCGCCTGCTGACCAAGAGCGCGCTCCTCTCCTTGCCGAGAACTAAGCGCCTGGTATTATCAAGAGAGCGGTGACTTGTCTCTAGATACCCAGCGATTATTCTCGATCAGCACGATATTGTCAGGTTTGGTTCGTGGTCATGATTTGTATTGCATCTCTTGACCTCCCGTCATTCGCAATTCAACAGCCCATCGTACGTGGAGTTTGGAAGGCATGGCGTTGTATGTTTGCCTAAACGTTGTTAATTATTTGCACGTTCATTGCAGGCGCCCAATCACATTGGTAATTAGCTAGTAATTGAAGGATCTCGACAGACAAACTCACGCGGTGTCACCAAGATTCAGGAACTTTTACTCCGGTGACGAACATGACATGCTGAGAGTGACGTAGCTGTGGGGACGGCCGCGAATCGATAAGTTGCCGTCATGAGCTAGTCCAAGTGCGGTAAAGAAGCTCGGCGGCTTGGATCGAGACTGCACGTCAAAGATTCTTGATTGCCTCTCCCGATACACCATAACACGACGACGGTCGACGGTTGCAGATGAAGCCCCTGAGGGCATTTCCCTTTCCTTTGAATATTGGGACCGATATTTGCCAAATATCGCGCATCTACCGAATCCTCTCAGGTCCTCGCGCTTCACGCTTCGTCAGCAGGATCCTATCTCCTGAGGAGCTAGCAAAAAAGGATGCTCGCCTCGACATCCTCACACGGGTGCCAGTGAACAATGGTGCATTGGGAGTAGGCCAGAAGAGTGAAATAAAGGCACCAATCGGGAATGATCAAAGCCATGAGAACATTGCCGCCAGAGATCCTGAACTATGGAAGTGTGCTGCCTTTATCGCAGGAAGGTAAATGCTGTCCAACCCTTCCATAAGATCAATGGAGATTAGCAATGCCGCTGACTTGAATATTGCATCAGGTTCGCGGCAAAGGAGGCAGCTATCAAAGCACATCCATATCGACGCCTAACGTTTCACGACGTGATGATTGAGAGGCGCCAGGTGGAGGAAGAAAGGTTGGGGAGCGGGCCACCGGTGGCGCGCATACGCAGCGGCGAGGGACAGACAGAGGATGCAAGCGCTCTAGTGTCAATCAGCCATGATGGAGACTATGCGACGGCTGTGTGTTTAGGGCATGAACCAAGTAATGGAGATATCAAGAGCTAAGAATGAGAGACTGAGTCTGATGTATACAGACTGCTATGTACAACAACTTGCCACTGAGAAAGTAAGGATACATAAAGCCAAAGAAAAGATGCCAATCGATAATGCAAAAGAGTGAGGGCATCAAAAAGAGGAAATTCAGCAAATGGGGAACTTGCATGACATGAGGAAAGAGCAGACGGGTACCAGCCTTACAAGGCCCCGCAGCACCTTCCCGCTCAACAACAACAACATCCAAAAGGAGCAAAAAAAAAAAAAAACACCACACCAAACATCACCAACATCAAAAAAACACATCCAACCCCCAAAAAATCAATCTTTCACGGTATACCAGGGACTCGAACCCTGAGCCTTAGTCTTAGGAGGACTACGCGCTACCATTGCGCCAGCACACCCCGAAAATCCTTGTTGATTGGCTGTGATGGGTGTGGTGTAAGTTGAGTTTATATTGACTGGGCTTGGGGGAGGGATGGGGTGTTGTTTGGATGGTTGGAAATTAAGTTGGTAGGTGACAGACAGGCGTTGTTTTGTGGTATTTTTAGATTGGTTTTGTTTCGTTTTTGCCATGTTGATTTCTTGAGCGGGTCGTTGCGTTGTGTTTGTTTAGGGCAGGTGCTTGACAGTGCCTAGCCGCGTGTTATCGGCAGTTTGCAGGCAGGGGCAGGTGGTTTATTTTACCGTAAATGCCCATCTTTGTTGTGAATATGTGGTAATTTGACAACCACATTGGTTTCTTGATTAGGATTGTTGTCCTGCTTCTTAATTGGGATATGGAAGTGATACCATTCTATGAGAGACGGGAACACTGGCCTGGCACATTAAATTACACTCACCGTTTCGATGTCATCTCTGTCACTGGATGTAAGGAAACGAGCTGTCAGGCGCCCGGCTACAGTAACCGATTGAGCAACCCTCAATGCTCACTCACAAGCAAGTATTACCCAATCACATAACCAGGCCAGGCACGCAAAACCAAACCCAACACAATCGATAGATGATGCCATATCGAACCAATCTGGCTACCCTGGAGATAAGCCGGTCGTTGGAGAGGGTGGCTACCACCTTGACAAAGCTCCACCCCCACGAAAGAACTCTTTTCTCATCGCGGAATTGAGACAACAGAGAAAAGAGACAACTTCCTCGCCGTGACGCCTCGGTCTAAGCCTTCAAGGCAACTATGAGTCCTCACCGAAACCGGTCAGCAAGCAAGACGAGGCGGTCAAACAACGAGGCAAACGACCGACGTCTTGACCGTTGTCGTGCCGTGCCCCCCCCGTACTCTGGTGGATGCGGGCTGTGTCTTTTGGCGGCGGGTCCCTGCTGTAGTGGATCGGGCCTCAAGACGACGGTCCACTGGGAAGCCCTGGGGAGCCCACCTAAACTCCAGCGCTAGAGCTTCTGAAATCCCGATGGTCGGCCTTGACGGGGCCCCACCAGCTCTTTCCGCCCCCCCAGCCATTGTTCATGAGAACTGGAAGGGGACATGGATTGATAACGTGCTTGCTGTTTTCTTCCCGGGGCGGACTTGATTTCAACCTCTCTTCATTCACAATCTTTTGGTGTGACGGTGGGTTGAGACGGGAGTCAATTGGTGACTCAGCTGCTTCTCAATCGCCTGCGTTGACATTCGTTGCCTCTGATCTCCCTCCTGCTTTATCTCTCTCGCTGTAACATCATTCACGCTTCAGCGGGGGTTTCTCATGTCTACGCGGCCATGATGGATGTCCTGATCCACCGGTTCGGCGGATTTGAATTCTCTCCCTACCAAGGGAATCAATCATTTCTGCCTCCACAGCCTGCCTACCTGACAAGGTATTTATGATAGAAACACCCCTGTTGAACAGCCATGCTAAGCCTTGTCCCAGCGTCTATCAAAGCACACTGTCATTGACTCAAGTACCATGGATCGCTGATGTCTCACGGCTTGCCCGATCCGGAGCTCCTCAAGCTGTGTTGCTCTTTATATCTTTGACACGGCTTTTGGTTCGAATTGCTCAAATCCGAAACAATTTCTCTGCTCAACGTTTAAAAGCGGCCAAAATTCGGTGGCCGTATGAGCTTGCGTCTCAAGCTGCAAGGCTCGCCGCCACTGTCCTCATCACAGTTGCCTTCATACAAGGTCGCATACACTGGTCAGATATTGTAGTGGTTGCATATGCTTTCGTTCTGGGGCTTCTGCGCCTTTTCAACCACCTACAATGGCGACACGTGGCTCTGCACCAAGTCAACCTGGTGCTCACAGCCATGCTGTTCATCCTTCTCGTCGGTTACACCCTCCCCTGTATACAGACTGGTACGCAATGCCTCCGCGATGCCAGTGTTTCCGGAGCCATCGCGGCCCTCACCGTGGCATTTGCCATAGCTATTACTACACCGCGAGAATGGACGCCTTTGCCGGTTGACCTCAACATCCCCGGCTACAACCAGGATGAGCCTGCCCCTGAAGAGGCCTGCAGTTGGTTCACTTACTACTGTTCCTACGACTGGCTAACACCCGTCATCTGGAAGGGTACCAAGCGCAAACTCGATATGGCTGACATCCCCAAGATTGCTTGGTATGACGAGCCCATGTACCTCCTGCGCCGTGTCCAGGAGGCCAGGGCCATCTCGAAAAAGACACTGCGCACGGTAATCCGCTTCCAGAGAAGCGAGCTGCTCCTCATGTCTGCTTGGGTCGGGTCTGCATACACGGTAGAGACTGTGGCCGCCTACGCCATGTTTAAACTCCTCGAGTACCTTGCTAACCCAAATGGTGCCATCTACAAGCCCTGGCTCTGGCTACTCCTCATGTTCCTCGGGCCCTTGGCTCGCTCTGTTTGCTTCCAGCAGTATATCTTCACCTCCACTAGACTCGTGGTCCGCATCAAATCTGCCTTTACTCAGGAGTTGTACTACACTGCGCTCGAGTCGATGGAGATGGAGGAAGACCCTTTTGAGCTGCAGTCAGGGGGCGTGAAGCCAGGCCACCACAAGAGCCAGGGCCAGAAGAGCGTCAAGAGCACATCGGCAGGACGACTGGCAAACTTGATGGCTTCTGACATCGACGCTATTTACAGGTCACGAGATATTATCCAAGCTACTGTCGGCGTCCCTGCCGGTACCACAATTTCTCTTGTTGGCATGTACAGAATGCTCGGCTGGGCGTCCCTCGTCGGGACCGTCATTCTATTCCTGGCGACTCCCCTCTCTGTCTGGCTGGGACGCAAGATGTTCTTCTCGCAGCGTCGGGTTAGGAAGGCCCAAGATTCACGCATGTCCCTTGTGACAGAGTATCTTGCTTCTCTCCGTGCTATCAAATATTTTGCGTGGGAGAATCCCATCACGGACAAGATCATCGAAGCTCGAGCTGCAGAGCAGAAAGAGCTCTGGAGGACTTCTATGCTCCAAGCTTTGCTGAATCAAGTCATGCAGATCTTTCCCTACCTATCTCTGCTCGTCATGTTTGGGCTCCATGTGGGCATCGAGAAGCGTCGTCTCGATGCTGCCACTGCCTTCACAACCATCTTTCTTGTCAAGAACGTTCGCAGGAATATCATGCAGGCTAGTGCCTTTGGCAGAAACTTTGCGAGCGCTCTTGTGTCGGTGAAGCGGCTGGACAAGTACTTTGAGAGCACAGTTCCCATTGTTCACTATCCTGTAGGTCCGCTGCAGATTCAAGGAGCATCGTTCCGGAAGACCAAGAAGGCTACCTTCACCTTGAACAACATCACACTTGATTTCGCCCAAGGAGGCCTAAACGTTGTTGGCGGTCCAAGTGGAAGTGGAAAGACGACACTCTTGTTGTCTATTCTGGGCGAGACGTATCTGGAGAGCGGCTCCTTGACAAAACCTGAGGACGTGGCCTTTGCATCCCAGTCTGCTTGGCTGCAGAACGATACTATCCAGGCGAACGTACTCTTTGGCAGTCCCATGGAGGAAGCAAGGTACAAGCGTGTCATTGAAGCATGCTGCCTCTGGGAAGACTTCAAAGAACTACCCGCCAAGGACATGACAACGGTAGGTGAGAATGGTACTTCTCTCTCAGGAGGTCAGAAGGCTCGAGTTGCCCTCGCGAGAGCACTGTACTCCAAGGCGCCTCTCTTGCTACTCGACGACATCTTTGCCGCTCTGGATGCCAAGACAGCTGCAGGTGTCTGGAAGTATTGTTTTTGTAGTGACCTTCTGAGTGGGAGGACGACAGTGTTGGTGACTAACCTGCCTTGGATTTCTGAGCAAGCCGACTTTTCTGTGTCGATGGAAAAGGGGCAGGTTAGCTCCGCTGAGGCCCAGATTGGGGTTGTTCGCAAACCTATCGCCATTGCTCAAGTCTTGGGAGGAGATGCCGAAGACAATGAGGCCCCTGACGAGACCGAACCCGCGATCCAGTCTAATGGTGACTCTCTGAACGATGCGAACAAGGTCTCGGCGCACAAGACGATGAAGGATATTGTGAGCCAGGAAATGAAGGCATCTGGAAAAGTTGGCCGCATGACTTGTATGCACAGTTCGTTTTTTTGCTAGACCATGCTGACTTGGCCACAGTTTTGCAGTACATGAGCTACTTTGGACATCCGCTGTTTGTCATAGCATGTCTCGGTCTTCTTCTGGGTACCAACATCTTCACCTTTGCCAGCACTCTGTGGCTTTCCGTCTGGGTTGAGGCATACGACCACCAAGCGCACATCGATATTGCTTACTACATGGGCATCTTTGCTGCCCTCACTTTTCTGGAGATTGGCACCTACTGCTTGGCCATTATCATGTTTGAGTGGGGAGCCTGGCGTGCGGCTAGACGCCTACACAATGACTTCATCCGGGCCATCATGCGAGTCTCTTTGTCATGGTTCAAGCATATTCCTATCGGGCGCATCACCAATCGTTTCTCAAGCGACATGGCCTCGATCGATGGAACTATTTGTACCATGCTGCGCCTCATGCTTGATACAATCCTTTTGATGCTATTCCGCATTGGTGCCGTGAGCAGCATTATGCCCATCTTTATGGTCCCGGCCCTCTTTACTTGTCTGTTTGGTGTTCTCATCGGAGAGATGTACACCCGCACGGCCGTTGTCATCAAGCGTCTTACCTCTTCAGCACAGTCTCCAGTGTTTTCACAGTTTGCTGATACCCTCGCTGGACTCCCTGTCATCCGTGCTAGGGCGGGAATGTCGTCGACGTTTCGGGAGGAGCTGGCAGCAAAGCTGCGAGCCTGGTCAGCGTCTTCTGAGGCTAGCTTCAATGCTAATCGCTGGGTTGCCGTGCGTGTGGACTTTGTCACGGCACTCGTGAGTCTTTCGGCGGGTATCATCGCGGTATCTCAAGCTGGAGTTGTTGCTGCGGGCCTGGTTGGTTTCTCACTCACCAACGCCAACGGACTTAGCCAAACTATCCTATTGCTGGTCCGAGCTATGAACGATCTGGAGGTAGAGATGCAGAGTGTGAGTATCGCTCAGCTGATACACTTATGGCTGCTAACCTAAGACCTAGTTCCACCGAGTCAAGGAGTATGTCAAGCTGGAGCCCGAGGAGAAGGATGACAAGACTTATCCTGATGAGGGCGAGTACACGGATGACCCGACTCATGTGATACCCGAGGACTGGCCTCGATCTGGCGAAATCGAGTTTCGGAACGTGACCATTCGGTACGATCCGAATGGTCCTGATATTCTCACCGAGGTAAACCTCAAGTTCAAAGCGGGTGAACGCGTGGCCGTGGTGGGACGAACTGGGTCGGGCAAGAGCACGGTGAGCATCGGGTGTTCTTCTTCAACTCGTTTTCAGTAACACTAATCATGATGCTTCCAGCTGGTCCTCTCGCTGCTGCGCTTCACACATGTCGTCTCTGGGGAGATTCTGTATGACGGCGTTGATATCACCAAGATCCCTCGACATCGCCTTCGCGAGAGTCTGACCATCATTCCACAAGAAGCAGTCCTGTTCAACGGCACGGTTGAGTCCAATCTCGACCCAGGTGGTCAAGTTCCCAAGGAGGTCCTGGACAAGGCCCTCGATAACTGCAAGGGAATAGCCTCCTTTTCTCCGCATGCCTCGGACGACAGCGACAATGAGGAAAATGCTGATGACGAAGACCATAGCGCTGTGACACTCGGAACCATCGTGGACGCCAAGGGCGAGAATTTCTCTCATGGTCAACGACAGGTGCTGTCGCTGTGCCGGGCTCTCATTCGTCAGAGCAAGCTGATGTTGCTAGATGAAGCGACAGCCAGCATGGATTACGAGACGGACAGGGGCATCCAGAGTGTCCTACGAAGGGAGCTGGAGGCTGCTGGAGGAGATCGTACGCTGGTGACCATTGCCCATCGCCTGCGTACCATTATTGACTATGACACTGTTGTTGTCATGAGTGCTGGGCGTGTCCTTGAGTAAGTTGTGGTTTGACTACTGTGTTCACGCCTCCCGGATAGCGAAGGCATACTAATGAAGTTCGTTTAGGTGCGGTTCTCCCCGAGACCTGTACAATGCTCGAGGCCAGTTTTACGACATGGTATATCACAGTGGTGAGATGGAGGATTTGCGAGTACTTCTAGATGCCTAAATGTTGATACACAAGTAGACAGTGGAGGGCCGTTATTGGATAAAACTGCATGAGAAGCATATAGAAGAGTAAAATACGGTTGTTTGTGGTAGTCAACTTGTGAAATAGACATTTCGGTTCTAGAATTGATGCAAATTCGTCTCGTCCATTGGCATCTTGAACATATACATGCATACATATACGCTAGAACCTCATGACAAACCCTTACAAGACACCCAAATGGCAGTTTAAAAGCATCTATCATGGTTCCTTACCATTCTATAAAAATATTGACCGTGATACTCGATTTCGAGTCTTGGTTTAAAAAGCCATTTAGCAATGGATGTCATTCACAAATGTCTATACTCAGAAAAACGCGACAGCAAGCAAAGTAAAGCAACAAGAACCAAAAGTACTCAAAAACATAAAAAAAAAACCCACATGCGTCGTATATTTTCATGTCCCGCTGTGTCTCAACAATTCGAGAAAAACTTCATATATGTTGCGGGAAAAAAAGAAAAAAAAAAAAAAAAAAACAGAGAGAAAAACAAAGACAGGCGAGAAAAAAACCAGTTAAAAAAAGACCCCCCTTTGCCCAAACCTCCCGCCGATTCCCAAAGTCTCCCCAACGCCATACGTGCGTTCGTGTGTTTGTGTGTCTCTTTGCTTGTGCCTGGTGTTTTGTTTTCTCAAAGTCAGATAAAAAGTCCCCTCCCCCAACGTATTCTTGATATTGGTTTTTTTTTTGTGTTGCTCCCTCTTGTTCTTGGTTTTTCATGTAGGCACGGGATGCGAGTGTAGATAGAGAGGTAGGTAGGTAGTGTGGGTTTATGGGCGTCCTTGTTGAATTTCGTGGTATCATCGGCATTGCGACATGGTCTGCTCCTCCTCCAATGTATTTGCATGCATGCACTGCACTCGTAGCATCTTCCTTCCTCCTTATTAACAATGTCTCGTCTATTGTCCGTTGAACTGCTGCTGCTCCTCCATGTTGGTGACCCCGGCTTCCACGTTATGGTAGTCGAGTATCTCCGAGTACCTGAGCATGCTATATTAGTACTTGAACTACGCCGAAAGACTTCACTCAGACTCACATCATGATCTTCCATGTATCAACGGGCAGGTCAGCATCGTTGAAACTCCAGTCAAACTTTTCCTCAGCCACAGGCTCATCGGTGGGGTCGTGGTAGGGAGCAAGGTAATCGTGGGCGAGGGCTTCGGTGGCCGTTATCCGCTTCTTAGGATCGAAGACAAGCATGCGCTCAAGGAGATCGATGGCTACGACATGTTAGTTTTCTCTCAGAATTTCTAGCTAAAGATGACGTACCTGAATCGTCGGCGTTCTTGAACTTGTTTCGGAGAGGCTGTCGCTCGCGCTTGGGCAGAGACTTGACGAATCGTAGAGTCTAGTTATCAAAGTTAATTCCAGTTCCATAGCCGACCTCGGCCCGACAGATGGCAAAGACAACTCACGTTCTCGCTGGCAATAGTGTTGATAACATCATCAGGGGGAGTGCCCAGGAGCTCGGTGATGATGGAGAACTGGTTGACGTGATCCTTGCCGGGGAACAGAGGCTTGCCCTCGAGCATCTCGGCAAAGATGCATCCGGCACTCCAGATATCAACCTCGACGTCGTATTTTTGCCAGGTGAGCATGATCTCGGGGGCTCGGTAGTATCGGGTGGAAACGTAACCCGTCATCTGAGGGTCCTGGATTCGGGCGAGGCCAAAGTCGCAAATCTTGAGATCGCAGTTCTCGTTGACGAGGATGTTGCTGGGCTTGAGATCGCGGTGGACGACGCCGGCCGAATGCACGTACTTGAGACCTCGCTGTGGGAGGGTGGTTAGTGTTTTCCGCAATGGAGCCAATATCTAGGGGGTTTTGTAGACATACCATGATCTGGTAGAGAAAGTACTGGATAAACTGCTTCTCGAGAGGGCGCGAAGTCAATAATCGGTGAAGATCAGTGCCGAGAAGCTCTGTGACGAAATAGCTGCAGCATCGTCATGTCAGCTCGAGTCCAGCTCAGCGGGGAGCAGAGTGGGGGGAGGGGCAGAGCCGGTGACGGTCAGGCAAACGCACATGTCTTCGAGAGGGGAAATGAAGATATCGCTGAGTGAGATGACCTGATGAGCGCATCGATATTAGCATGGTGAAGCTGGCAATTGACCCAGCTCGATCATGAGCTTGAGATGAGGCATGTGGGGAGGGGCCAGGCCAGGCCAAGCCAAGCCAAAGCCAGGGAGGGGAGCTGAGCTCTGGCGGGGTGGGCGGGTGGTCGCTCACGTTTTCGTGCTTGAGGTGCTTGAGCAGCTTGAGCTCACGGTATGTGCGCTTGGCGAGCACCGGAGTGCTGAAGGGCTTCATGATCTTCTTGACGGCGACATTTTGGCTGGTAAGCTGGTCTCGGGCGGAGCTGTCGAGGGCACGTCGGGTCAGTTATTGTCATTGATTGGAAGGCTCGCTTGGGACGGGAGCGAGGGCGAGAGGATGGTCGGAAGAAACGCACCAGACGAGGCCAAAAGCTCCCATGCCAACTGGCTGGAGATCCGAGTACCTGCGCACCAAGAAAGTCAGTAAAGCGGTCGCAAGCATGACTCTATCTTCTCTTACCTCGAGGTGATCTCGAATGTGGTGCCAAAGATCTGGGCGCGGACGAACTCGGCCATGGTGAAGGTCTGTCCGGAGCGGGGAGGGTTTGAGAGTAAGTTGCAAGATGCGAGTTTCCTAGCGGCGAGGCAAGGAAAATGCTAAGACGCGATGGTTTGGAGTATCGGGGCGGGGATGGCCGAAGTAGGTGGCAGTCGCAGATTGTTGAGCTGGGTTGGACTGGACTGGACTGGGCCGGGTACTGACTGACTGTACTGTATTGTACTGCGCTGTAGGGACTGGCGTAAGAAGTCGGGGGAGCAAAGTAGTAATCTAGTTGCTGGATTGGATGGGCTGGCACGGGTATGGATGTGGATGGGATGGACCGATAATGGGTCAGGTGAATGGGAAATCGACGATCGAGCACAAGGCGATGGAAGAATGACCAGGGGGTGTTAGGGGAGACAGTGAAAAAAAAAAGCGATCCAGGTTTCGATGGTGTCGATGGAGCGAGCGAGTATCGAGCGATGGACGGCCACAAAGACTGCCAGGAAGCGATCGGGGCGGGGGGACGATTCCCACTGGACAACAAGAGAGCCAAGCAAGCCTGTACTGTACTTGTTGTACCCGTGTGTGTTTTCGCTGTTGTTTTATCTTTCCCCCTTGTTACCGAGCGGGCTTATATCGACAGTGCCGAGATGAGATCGATCGATGTTTTTTGTCCGTGTTTTGATATGTCGTTTCCCGTCTTTTCCCTTGTCTTGTCTAGGTTGTCTTGCCTTTTTGGTTGTTATGTCGTAGGCTGGCTGGCGGTGCGTGTAGGCGGGGTATGCTATGCGATGCGGGCAGCCAGTATCCCCCAGGAAATTCAGGCTGTAGGTAGGCAGGCAGCGAAAAAACGACGTCTGTCAATGGTAAAAACCCTCTTGTTAGCCAATACCCATATTAAGAATGTAGTGTCGCCACTCGAAATTCACGACAGAAAGGCACTAAAGCAGCAACACTGAATCGGAAGTGTCTCCATGTGGTCTTCTGATGGCTTGTGACTGACTGCCCGCCTGGTGAGGGGCAACCCGTCCACTCCAAACAGCCAGGGCATGGCCACTGAACCAACTGCACTTTGCTGCGCTGCGCTGCGCTGGGCTTTGCCTCCCTTCCGCCTTGAACGAGATGAAGGCCATGGATAACCGCAGAAACTGCAGAGACCCGGCTCTCTAGGTATTCCTGCACTTCGGCCGCCATCGTCTGAGCGATAATGCCAGCAAGCGCCAGCAGTGGGGTCAATTGGCCTGCCCTTTGACGCCATCGTGCCCCCCAATGCTCGCTCACTTTACCGCTGGCTGGCTGGCTGGCTGGCTAGACTGGACTGAGCCCGCGCGCGCTCGCCCTCTCCCGCAGTGGCGGCGGGAGCAGGACGCATGCAGCGCCGTGCGTGGGGAATATTCTAGACATGATGATGGACTGAGAGCAATGGATAGGTAGGATGTCTCTGGCACAGGTAGGCTTACCTTGCTGTCGGCGCAATAACCCAAAAGCAACAGGAGGGCGGGTATACGATGCGGTGAAGAGCGCAAGGGAGGGAGGAGGAGCAACGGACGAATGGGCAAGGATCGAGTCGCGTCTTCGAGTCAAGTTTGGGATCCTCTTCGAGTGTCGGCCAAATGTCGATCGCTGGCTGTTGGACAAAGTGCCGTTTGGAGGGAGAGGTTTTAAGTTTTTTGGTCTAGGTAAGGTAGGTAGGAATCACGGGACGCCGAGGAAGAGGAGGAATGGATCCGAGGCACTGTAGGTAGGTAGATGGAGGTTTTGAAGTGAGAAGAGGAGGGAGAAAATGGGCAAAGTCAAGAGGAAATCAAGTTTACCATCTGGGAAGGAGGGTATATTAGTAGTGTTCCGTACCAAGCCGTCCACAGACGACGTGGATGCGCGCAACGCCGGTTTCTGCACAACCTCTGTGTGTCCCGCCAGCCAGCCAGCCAAGGTGGGGGAGGAGGAGGAGGGGGGACAACAGCTCCGGGGAGGCTTGATTATTATTTTTTTTTTAGAGCGAGGGTCCATTTGATACTTGTTCTTCCCTTGTTTTTTTTCCCTCCGTCTTTTTCTGTGGGCAGAATGGGGGACGGGGACCCTTGCGCTACGGGGAGTGAGGGGATCGAGATCTACGTGGAGATGGAGATTCAAACATGAGAAAGCTGAGATGAGAAAGAGAGGGGATGGCGTCTATCCTTTTTTTTTCTCCCCTTGGTTGAACTCTGTGACGAAACCAGGGTCCTAGGTACTAAACCCTTTATGCAAGTCTCTCCTGGTGATGGGGATGTCTTGGTTGTGGTGTCTGGTGTAGGTGTTGATAACTGATGAATTTTCTATGATAACTGATGAGAGTTGAGTCGGTGAGAGTGAATCTCGGTGGCATACATACGTAGTAGTTTAGATGAGACGAGGCCATCTACCGGTAATAGCTTCCAACGTTACTGGCTTCTTTCATGTACCTACTGTATCACGTTCCTCTTCATGGTCGCCATGAATGGCTGCCATGATGGAATCCACATCAAGCAGACCGACCTCCAAAAGGCTTGAATGCATGGCATTGATTGCCCTACCTTGCCCTGCCCGCATGGACGGGATGGGACTGCAAGCACATGATTCATACCCCTCCCCCTCTCCCGAAACTTATCGCACAATTACAGCTTCAACTCATCATAATCGTTTTCTCCGCGTCCCAGAAACCTGCATTTCTTTCCCTTTGCGCGTTGCTTCACATGGCGCCTGTGACGTCACCTCCGACTTTCTACCCCTGTCGCCCGGGGGGGCTAGCTTGACAGCACACGTCCTGCAGCGCTTAGACCCCCCTTTTTTTTCTTTCCTTTTTTTCCTTTTCCAACGGGCCAGGACCCATCGCCAGAGCCGCCTTTGGACAGCCACCATGTACCTCGCCCGCCAAGCTTGGTGGGGGAGGTACTTTCACCTTCGATTCACCCTGTCGCAAGACCTCTCCCGCTCATCGTGAAATCAAGGCGCGGATCGAACAGGGCCCGAGAAACCAAGCCAAACCTCCATACAGTGGGGTTTAACTTGAACCCCCCCGCCGTTTACTCCCCCTCAAGGCAGGTGCTTGCCTGCCTTCTCCCTAATCGACGTCTTCTAGCGTCCACGTCCCAATGTCATCCATCCCGCTACCTGGTTACAGTACCTGTATCCATTCCGGGTCCTCATCACGCGCTGCGACGCTGCAATTACTTATTCAAGATCCCAGAAAAGCTGCCGGCACCGACGTCATATGCATAAGCCACAAATTTTTTGGCCTTGAAGTCCCCTGCCCTTTCTGGGTCCCACTGGATCAAGCTTGATGAGGGTTGGGAATGGACCCATCCCATTGCCAACGTCAACAACACCCGGCTTCGACTGAGATGTATCCTCAAGGCAACCAGGTTTCTTGAGTGAGAAATGAAACAGTCAGCCCTCTCCGTGGCTTTGCTATGTCGTTGTTTCAGTAGATATTAAATGGTGTTATCAAAATGTTGATCATTCTGACTTACACGCCTCAACCACGGAGCAACAGAAACACTCACATACAACTCCCCCGTTGTCTAGACTACATATAAACAAATTACAATACAAGACGCCTGTCTCCAGCCCAGGATCATCGTTGTCCATCCCTAGCTTCCTGGTCTTGCCCTGTCGATCCTGAACCTCGTCCCGTCCATCCACCTCCCATCTCGGAATCCATCTTCGCCTTTCCCCTAACCCAGCAAAGATGCCCCCTACCCATCACGCATCGCGGATCGACCCAGCCCCTCCGTTCGAGACCATTTGATCGACAGTGTAGTGCTTAAAATCCTCGCCCATCGGCGCGTCTGATGCCCCATCTTGGGATCCTTCCATAGCCAACAGGTCGGAGGGAGCGGCCTTGCCGAGCGATCCAGCTCGTCGGTACCGAGTAACGTCTGATCCACTGCCCACAGTACGTACATGAGACCTTGCGACCGTTCGCTGGGCGTTTCTGGCTCAACGAGACCATCCACTGACATCCCCAGCCCATGGCTAAGGGTCTTGCCTAGGCTACAGACAACCCATCTCCCTCTACCAAGACCCCCCAGGTCTAACCAGCGTTAGAATGAACCACATGTCAATAGCTGCCAAGTTCCTCTCGCTTCGAATCTGGTCTACACAGGATAAAAGCTAATTGGTGGGTATTCACCCGAGATGCTAGTACTCCAGGCCTCTCTAGAACCTCTCCCTCTTTGACGCGTGACCCCTTAACTCCACAACGCACAGTAATTATAATTATACAGCTGCATGATCCTCCCCCAAATCTTGCCAATCATTTCTTTCTGAAATGCCTATCGAAGTGGATGTTCTTTGCCACAAGCTGCCTATCCATTGTCTGGCCACTACCGCGAATTGCAGTAGTTGTGCTTGGCAGATCAGACTACCAACACTCGCCCATTTCCACCACTAGCATGGATTTCTAGCACGCGCACACTTATTGATCTGATTTATAAATCAAGAACGCAAATCATTTTGCTGCGGGACCAGCGCATATTGTGGGAGCAGTAAATGCACTCTGCCAATGCACAAGTGTTATGTTCATTTCATTATCAAAAGGAAAGCCTGTCCGCCATGAAATACTTCTCATGAACCAACCACCATTCATCAATCTGCCTGTATCCCTCTCTTCCAACCTGCCAGCTCTAACCTACGCCGGTTGCGAGTTTATCCCTGTCCCTCAACCTAATCTACCTCTATCATGATCATGATCTAGTCATGGACAACCAAAGGCTCCACATTCCAGATACCCTCAGCATACTCGTCAATGCAGCGGTCACTGCTGAAGAAGCCCATGCGGGCAACAGAAATGATTGACTTCTTGATCCACTCTTCCTGGTTCTTGTACGCCTCATCAACAAGGTGGTGCGTCTCGTTGTAACTGTGGAAGTCATCCGACACCAGGTAGTAATCACCATGGTCACGCACAGCCGCGATCAGAGCACTAAAGTCGTGGACTGAGCCGAAGGTGCCCTTCTGGATCTCGGAGAATACCTTCTCCAAGTCAGGGTCGATGGTGTGCGAGCCATACTGGTGGGCGTGGCGAAGATCCTCGACATCCTCCGCGAGGTTGCCGAACAGGAAAATGTTGTTCTCCCCAATCTCGCGAGTGATTTCAATCTATATCAAGATTAGTCTACTGTATGAAAATGCTCATGTTTTACTCACGTTGGCACCGTCGCAGGTACCGATAATTAGACCACCGTTGAGGACAAACTTCATGTTGCTGGTACCCGAAGCCCTAGATGACTTGTTAGCCGGCTGTCTCTTGATGGTGTGGACGGTATGTTCCATGATGACTTACTCAGTGCCAGCGGTGGAAATGTGCTCGCTCAGGTCCGAGGCCGGAGTGATAATCTCGGCCTTGCTAACATTGTAGTCGGGCAGGAAAATGACCTTGAGGAGGTCGCCAATGTCACTGTCGTTGTTTACCACGTTTCCGACGGCGTTGACCAGATGAATAATCTGCTTCGCCATCCAGTAGCCAGGAGCAGCCTTGCCTCCAAAGATGGAGACACGAGGGACAACCTTCTTTCGCTCCTCAGGAGACATGGCCTTCAGAGTAAGATATCGATGAATGACGCCAAAGATGTTGAGCTGTTGGCGCTTGTACTCATGGATTCGCTTGACTTGAACGTCGAAAAGCGACGATGGGTTCACAGTAACGCCGGTGGCGCTCTTGATGAGCTTAGCAAGTCGAACCTTGTTGGCGTACTTGATCTCGGACCACTCCTTGCGGAATTCCTTATCCTCGGCATACTTCTCGAGCTGATTGAGAGTCGTCAGATCCTTGAGGAAGCCATTGCCACCGCACTTGGACGCGATGAGCTCAGAGAGACGAGGGTTGGCTTGGTGGAGCCAGCGGCGAGGAGTGATGCCGTTGGTCACATTGGTAAACTTGTCGGGGCCGTAGATCTCGACAAAGTCCTTGAAGATGGTGGTCTTGATGAGGTCCGAGTGCAGCTCAGCGACACCGTTGACCTTGTGAGATCCGACAATGGCGAGGTACGCCATCCGAACCATCTTAGGCTGGGACTCCTCGATGATGGACACACGTCGAAGGATGTCTCGGTCGTTGGGGAAGGCCTTCTCGACCTTCTGAAGGAAGAAGAGGTTGATGTCGTAGATAATCTGCAAGTGCTTGGCAGAAGGTGCTGGAGCAGACCGACGGGCCACTTCTCGAGGGCTTCCGGGAGAACAGTGTGGTTGGTGTAGCCGAACTAGAGAATTGTTAGACTACGACAACCCAGCTCATATAGAATTGGGACTTACAGTGTTGGTCACAATCTCCCAGGCGAGATCCCACTCGAGGTGCTCGATATCGATGAGAATTCGCTGCAACTCAACAATGGCTAGTGTAGGGTGGGTGTCATTGAGCTGGATGGCCACCTGGTCAGGGAACTCCCTCCAGGGGCGCTTGGCCTTCTTGAAGCGGCGAACAATGTCGTACAGGGAGGCGGCAACCCAGAAGTACTGTTGCTTCAAGCGAAGTTCCTTTCCTCGCTCGAGGTTGTCATTGGGGTACAAGACAGCGCTGATAGTCTCAGCACGCTGCTGATCCGCGACCGAGCTTTCGTAGTCGCCGTTATTGAACTTTTGGAAGTCAAACTCTCCGCCTGAGGCCTTGCTTGACCAAAGTCTCAGGTTGTTGGTGGTGGGCGTATCATAACCGGGGATGGGGACATCGTAGGCGACGGCCTGGACAATCTCACCACCCTCCCAGATGGAGAGGGTCTTGCCATCCTCATCGGTAGTCTTTCGGACGTTACCGAAGAATTGAATCTGAGAGTCTAGGTTAGCAATAGTTACTTCATTTCATCCCATGTACTTACATCGACAGTCACGTCGTGTCGGGGGAACTCCCACGGGTTAAAGTCGAGCCAGTAGTCAGGCACCTCGACTTGGTATCCGTCGATGATTTCCTGCTTGAAAATTCCATATCGATATCGAAGACCGTAGCCCCAGGCAGGGTAGTTGAGAGAAGCCAGACTGTCAAGGAAACAAGCGGCGAGTCGGCCGAGGCCACCGTTACCCAGCGCAGCGTCGTTCTCCTGGCTGATGATGTCCTCAATTCGGAAGCCAAGGTCGGCGAGACCGGCTACACGTTCATGTCAGCAGGCAGTCATGAAATTGAACCTGTCTCTTCTCACCCTTGGCAGTGTCCTTTTGGCCCACGTTCAGCATAGCGTTGTCCAGGGCGCGGCCCATGAGGAACTCGAGACTGAAGTAGTAGACACGCTTGGAATCGCGATAGGTCTGACGCTGCTGAGTTCTGTTCCAATCAAGAATCAGACGGTCGCGGAAAGCCAGACTGGTAGCAGAGTAGGCAGCATGTTCGTCGCAGTTGAACATGGAACGGGCAAGGGTAGTCTCGACATGACGGACAACCTCCTTCTCGAAGCCCTCTTTGCCAGTGAATCCACTCGACTGGTTGCGCTTCCATGCCTCGCGCTGGGGTTCGGGAATCGAAGCTATTCAGAAAGTGTAAGCGAGAGCCTAAACCGTGGAGGTGGGGGGAACAAAATGCTCGCGACGGAGAGCAGCATGAGCCATTGACACAGCACAATGGCTCCGGAGCACAAGAAAAATGCCGAATTTATGAAATAGAGATAAAGACATACCTTCAAAGCTCTTGATCTCTCCAGGGCCAAAACCCGTCGCGGTTCGGGTGTGCTTGGGGCGAGAGATGCCTGCGGGGCCAACGGCACCCTGGATGTCGACGATGGGGGCACCCATGGAGGGGCGCCTCTCACGGGTGGGCAATCGCTGCTGTTCGGACGCCATTGCTTCTAACCTCTGCGGATTTCACTTGCTTGTTAGTCAAACGACGCTCAAGTAGTGAAGGAGGGAGGAATTGAGAAGAGAAGGAGAACAAGAGTTGGTGGCTTCGGGGCAAGCCCGCGGCTCGAGTTAAGTAATGGCCACTCGCAGGTCCCTTGTCTCTGTGAAAAGCGAACATCAGATCAGATCACCTACCTCAAGGTTTACTGATGCCACAGAACGAGTACGTCAGATAAGGCGACTGGCCAGGCGAGACGAGACGCACCACAGCTTGGGGTGGGGGAGCGGGGTCGGAGGTGCAAGGTAAAGTCGCAGTAGCTCGTTGCGTGCCCTGCTTGGGGTGGAGGGTGAGAATCTAGAGATATATAGGGATTCGGGGAGCAATGAGGGAGGAGGAGGCCCGAATGGTCCGGTAGAGGCAGAAGATGGCACAATTCTCGCGCAAGCCCGCCGAACACTGAAAGCTGAAGCGGATGAAGCCGTCGGAGGAAGCGAGCAGCCGACAAGCTTCTTAGAACTGGGCGGATCCGACGAAGCTTGGGGAGCAGGGAAGCTCGGTGGAGTCGACAAAAGAGATGGAGCAAAGATGACAAGGGGGGAGCAAGAGAGAATTGGAAAAGAGGTGGCGGATAGGTGGGTTATGTGTCAATGGAAGAAAAAAATTGATGCTCAAAGGACAGGATCAAAGGAAGTCGAAGAGGATGACGACCAGAGTTGAGGAGAGGAAGAACAGCAAGTCGTGGGAGGAGGGAGGGATGAAGTAGTAGCTTGAGCAATGGATGGATGGATGTGGAAGGAGCTTCTCCTCCATCATGACAACCTCCCCTCCATCTCCATACCTCCATACCGTCCTCACTACATCAACAGCTGCTGGTCTAGCTTCCCCTCTTGGCCACCCCCTCGGTCTAATGCCAATAGCATCAATTCCTAGCCCTTCCCCGGGTCTCGTCTCGTCTATTTTTGCGTCGGGTTGCCCGCTAATGTCCTGCCGCCCTCTGACCTACCCCGACGACGGTGAGAGCATACCTACGGTGTCTTCAGCAACCGTCCGTGGTGCTCAGCTGGTGAGAGCCATGATACCTCCCCCGCAGCAGCAGTCGGTGGCATGACGACATTGTCGAAGCACACACCTTTCGCTCCTCCAAATCAGCCGCCATTATCACAAGCTTGCGAGTGCAGCACAGCATCACATCGCATCGCATCGCATCGCATCGCATCCGACACCCTGCCCTAACTTAGTGAACGGGAGATGCTGCAGCATGAAACCTTGGAAGAGGATGCTGTCCCCCGCAGACGTCCACACCCACGCAACGACAAGACTGGAACCTCACCATTGCCCCTCCAACCACGCACCCGGTTGGCCTTGAGAGAAAGCGTTCGGAGCCTCCGCAATGGCCGATGAGCACCGCCGCATTCCTTGCTAGTTGACCGTTTCACACCTCTGCTCTCTTACGGGTCGGCGCTCATGGCTGCTCATCTGCCCCTCCTCATGCCAGCCATGGTCGTCCTGGCTATGAATCCAGACCGTATCTCGGACCCCATTATCCCAGCCAGCAGCTTGCAGTTGCAGCAGAGCTCCATCCCAATCGGCCCCCTCCAGCAAGCACACGAGGGAAGCTCGCCTTAGCGGCCCCCTCTTACACCATGGACTGCGGGGCCGCGGCGTCCGGAGTCTGCCATCCATGCGGCGGACCTTTTCTGGCAAATCGAGCCCAATCCCACCGCCAGACATTGGCGCTATCAGCCTACATGTCGCCTACATACTGTACGTACTGCGTACATGCTGCTGCTGTAGGAGCATGGAGCAACCGTTTTGAAGATTGTGGTACGTACACACGAACGCCTCATAACAAATATCAAGATCTAGAATGTCTCTGATGCACCCGTCCCCCAGTGGCTATTTGCGTTCCGACAGAGGTTGTCAACGGGTAACGCCCGAGACGGTTTACCAACATTGCTGGACTCGGCCTTTCAACTCCCCAAGCAGACCCAGCCGTTGGGGCAGGGTAACAAGATATGGATGGCAACGGATGCGCAAAACGTTCTGCCCCCCTACCGTCCCGTCTCGCATACTCTACTCCATACACCTGGGTGTCTTCCAACATGCTGCATGTAGCACCAAGATCGGCACCAAATGGATGTCGAGTTGCTGTGGCCTGACGCAGCCCCGTTGAGAGCTGCCAAACCAAGCTCCATTGTATTCATGCAAGCTGCCGCCTCCCCATCCCGCTTCTTTATTGTCGGCCTCTCTTGAAACTGCCTCGAGGTGGAGGGTCCTGTATTGCCCAATCCCCGTTGGCCAATCCGCCTCTGACCTCCAAGCCTCCATCACATGGGCCACGGCATCCATCTCTCGCAGCGCCATCTTCCTACTAAATAATGTCCTACTGACCGACTTGCTCCCTTGATCGACCCGTTCATAATCAGAGGTCAAAGCTCCCAGCCACTCCCCATACTCCCCATTCGCAAAGCCTTTCTCCCCTCTTCCTCCAAGTGCGACTTCAAAGGCCTTACTGCTCGGTTTTTGTTCCTGGCCAAAACCCTATTGCATGTAAACCTTCGGTTGGCCTGGCTTGGCCACCATGAAGCTTCTGTCGCTTTGGGAATAGAGATCGCTCGATTCTACAATGAGGGGATTGGACATCTTCTGTCCTAATTGCCCATTCGATGCTGCAGGCTGGGAAGGGGGAAAGGGCAAGTCCATCTTTGTCCAGTCCGCCACTTCATTCGGCCGATATACCATCATCCATCCACCCATCTCTGAGCAAGCCACCTCCGTCCGTTTCCAGGTAATCAACCTATTGTCCTGTGGTCAATAACTAGCCTCATTGCGTCACCAACAAAGTTCCTCTTTCACCTGCCCCTGATTGCCTTCTCCCGGACAAACAACACATGCTTGGCCAATGTGGACGGACGTACACCCCCAATATCATCAATTCGTCTCGTTTGGACCGAGGGCTATGTACTCTGCGCAAAATGAAGCAATCCATTAGCATGCCAACCTTGACCTGCTTCCCTGTACACGTTCCCGTCCAGCTCCGTAAACACCACTCTCCCCGGAAACCATGCGCCTGCTCCATCTCACTTTGAAAACCTCACAGAAGCCACAGGAATGTGACTAGGGTGATGTCTCCGCTTTGTACCCCTTCGTGACCCCAAGACGAAGTAACCAGATACCGACTACCAGCAGCTCCACGCTGCCATTCAGGCGCTGTTCATAACCATCCCCCTCATTTCGTACAGAGCTCCATGCCTGGGTGAACAGATCCAGAGCCCAAAATCTTGACTTCTCACAAGGTCTATTGGCCCACAAAACAAGGCAAGAGTAGGGGCGAGAAATATAATCCAACAAAGAAATTCTCCTCGTGCTGAGCGCGTCTGTGTCCAGGAAGCCTTGGTTGACATCTGTCGTATTGGGTTCGCTTGCGTCTCGAGCACTCGGGCCGTCGTTGCCGCGCTCTCGGCATTATAGTGAAATGAACTCGATCGTGAGTGAGTGATATTGATCAGAGGTGAGCGTCCAAAACGAGGAAACGCTGTGTCGAAAAGGAATAAAACAATGATCGTGTAAAGTCGAAGTCGTCCTCCCTCCCATGTCCCCAAACTCCGGTTAATGCTCTCGACGCCAGCCCACAGTTCCGTGTCCTAACATCATGGTCGAAAATCAAAATGTGCAGCGCTTCGCAATCAGAGAATGCCCGAATCCTTAAGTGCGTTATTCAAGATAGTCTCCTTGACTGCTGCAAAGACGAGCCGGATGTTTGACGTATCTGTTGCTTGTGTCAAGCTAGTGTGGTGTCAGAGCCTCAATCCCCTCTAGATTTTCCGCGAGCCACTTACTGAGGATACAGATTTAAATGTGCTCTGTTGACCTGGTTAAAGCGCCAGAGCAAATACTTGGCTGCTTTGTTGACATCGTTGCCGCCTGAGTAGTCTGGGAAATAGTTTCCCAGGGGAGACCTGCTCAGTTTTTGCTTGAAGATATCCACCTTGTTGAGGAACAGGATGATACTGGTTCGCATAAACCATCGCGAATTGACTACCGAGTCGAACAGTAAGAGACTCTCCATCATTCGGTTCTGCTTTGACGTTAGCGCAAAGAGCTGGGAACTCATGCCTTGCTGCAGCTCACCTGACTGCTTTCCTCGAGCAATACTTGGTCGTATTCGCTCAATGCCACACAGAAGATGATCGATGTTACATTCTCGAAGCAATGTATCCATTTCTTCCTCTCGCTGCGTTGACCACCCACATCAAACATGCTGTACACCAGTCAATACACGGACTTGGTGCTCACGCCAAGTACAAAACTCACTGGATACTCAGCTGGCCCATCTGGAATCTTGTTTCATAGATACCCGTCGTCTTCGTTCGCGCCCGGAGGACATCCATCTCGTTCGGAAGATAGTCGGATCCCACTATTCGCATCGCCTCCTGGAAGAAACTGGACGGAATAAAATCAGTATCTGGCTGTACCAAGGCAAAGTGGTTATAGCCTACTATTCAGCCGAGTCCATGAGATAGAACTCTGTCTGATGTTCCATGAGAAGTTCTTTGGCTGGGTCATTCCATAACGACTGTACTGCAGCGCCAACTTTCGGGTCGATCTGTGCTTGAGGGCCCGATTCTGCTTGATACTCCATCAGAAACTCGGCATGTGCCTTGTTCTCCTCGTTTTGGGGTTCGATCTCGAATTGTTGCATGGCCATAATAACGGCCTTTGCGCACTCGACGAGATTTTTGAAGACAGTGGGCCGATAATTGTACAGCTCATCTTCTGAATAGCCCTTGAGGTGAATGATCTTCATCTGCTTGACGATAGTCGACTTTCCACTTTCACCAGAACCTATAGCTTGATCAATACGATATACCTTGGGAAGCGCTGTACAAGCTGCCGTGAACGCCCTTACCTAGCAGCAAGATCTTGCATTCTTTCCGTAGTCGCTTAGAATCTTCTTCGAGGATCTTGTCGATGGCCTGACTCTTCTTCTTCTGCTCCGCCTCCTCATTACTCGAGCTCATGCAGGCGCCCATTTTGCCAAATTGCTACGCGAGCGACAGTCGGCTCTCTCACGCGAGGTGAATGGTAGAACCGAGATCGGGATCAATTCGGGTGCGCGCGATACGACGTTCAGAAGCGCATGACGTTCGCAGTAGTCTGCAGGAAAGCTAACGGCGTCGAGGGATGTGGAGATCCCTGAGAAGCAAGTGGTCGTGGATGGATTTCTCGGTATCAAGACGTGGTTTCGTGTCGAATTTCTTCTATGTGCAGAGGCAATCGGGAGCGGCAAGAGCGGATGGGAAGATCGGTTGTGGCGGCCGAGGTAGTGCGAGTTTGAGGCTTGAAGCTTTCGGAGGAAGTATTGTCGGAAGGATGGCAGACGAACAGCCCGCGATGTCGAAGGAAGTTGACAGATGCAGGATGAGAAGTGCCGGAGCGACGTCGAGGCTGGAAGGGGAATGTTTGGCGGTGGGCAGGCGAGAAGAGATGGATGGATAGACCTTGTCGCTCCAGATGGACGGCCGTAACCCGCTACGGCACGGTGCTGGGGAGCTCGTGGAGGCAGGGCGAGCGGGCGAAACTAAAAAGGTACAAAGGCACCAGGGCACCTCGACGATGACGAGACACAGTTGGCGGAGCGCCACCAATTGGCGAGGACGAGCTGGCAGTGGAGTATGAGTGAGAGCAGGGGTGTGGGCGCGACGAACGAGTGAGAGCGGGTGGACGAGGAGAATTTGAAGGGAGCCTTTTTTTTTTTTGAGGAGGCTTGAGGCTTGGGCTTGGGGGGTCGAGCTCGATGGAGCTGGCTGTGACCGGGTCCAAGGGGGGGTCCGCAGAGTCAACTGCTAGTACCAAAACGAGGGGTGCGAATCAAGGAGGCGGTCTTGATGGATATCGTTGGCTGAAAGGACGACCGTTCGTGGATGTCTCGTCGAGTCTTTCGAGTCAAGATGAACGTAGTCTGGGTCGCGCAAGTGCAAGCGAAAACGGAATTGGAAGCGATGATGAAGAGCAGTATCTCCCCTTGTCCTCAACTGTACAAAAATGAGGTACCTGGGGAATGGCCAGCGCGTATGGAGATGAGGAGGAGATGACGGTCAATGCTGGGGGACGGCAAAGTCGATGTTGAAGTGAGATGAGGTGAGGTGAGGTGGGAAAGTATAAGGTTGGTACCTACCTCAGGTACTTTCCCTTTCCCGCAAGCCTGGAGCTCAAGCAGGAGCCCGGGGACGGGAGGTTGCGAGGGTGCAGGTAGTACCTGCTGTTCTTGGGCACCGGGCTTACAACGCTACAGCAGGAGGGCAGGGATCAACTGGAGGGAACATGGGGGAGGCCGACCTGCCAGAATCAAATAACATTCATCCATGAGCACATCGCCATTCATTAACGCTGGAGCAATACTGTCTGTATCCGTACTCCGTTCCTTCATACCAAACCCACGGGCAAGAAGCAACTCCGGCGTCTCGGCAGATGGAGACGCGGCGCATACGGACCAGAGCAGCACCGACTAATGGGTTTAGCCGCCGTCAAGATTCGGCTGCGACGATGGACTCTTCCGGCCCGGTCAGAATATCAGTTGATGGTCAAAGAATCGACGGAATCGTACCGGCTGGCCGGCAGCCTAGGCCCGGCCTGGGCTTTTGTGCCTTGGGCGTTGAAGACGTGTCCGTCGTGGTTGGGCTTTTTAATACATTATCCATGCTTTGATGAAGCTACGACATCTTGATCCGTCCCGCCGGTAATGTTCATGATGGCGATTCCAGAACACCATTCCTCAAATGAATGTTCCATCTACAGGGTCCCCATCATAAGGTATCTATCTGTAGGTATTTCACAGACCTTGGATGCTAATCGAGCCGGTTGAAGGATGGGATCTCATCAAACTGCAAGCCTATCAGCCTGGTACGACTCTATCAGTCCTAATGAGGAAACGAGACCAGGTCAGACCATGTTGCGCTTCGCACCCGGAGATGGCTAACAGCTGGTGGTGCCAGCTTTGGCCTCTCGAATTTCTCTTGTGGTGGTGAAAAATGCTGATCCTTCACAAGAGAGAGTCTGGACCCTTGCCTTTGAACCTCTTGGCCTTTACTCACCCGCGACGAACCTACATACATGGCAAGCCCAAGACCGTTCCTGATGGGCGCCATCTGTCCTGGAGGCTGCGCCTGGTACCGGCCTTCCTTTCGGTTTCTCACTGGTCGGTTTCCTAAACCGGGACAGTCCCCTGCTCTTCGCTGCTAGAGCGCCTTGTAGCTTCACGCGCATTGATCGACCCCTTCAAAAACACATCTCCTGTCGACCGATGTCTCAACTCACTACGCGCGCTTAGCAAAGGGGCTGCCAGGCTCTGCTGCAGACTTGCTGCGTGGGAAGCAGCCCCGTCTAGCATGTTGCCGCGAAGAAGCGGGCGAAGAAAACAGCACGGCAGTGGACGTGGGGGAGTGAATATCTCGCCAGGCGTGACCAAACAAACACCCGACAGGCAGTTGACATGCAAGCAGACAGACCCACGATGAATCTGGAGCGCGTACTGCTTGAGGTCAAGATGGAATGACGGGTCTGGTGGAGAGAGAGAGTGTGCGCCGCCCGCACATGGCAGCCCTCTCAGCCCCCTCAGTTTTCGTTCAACCGACGCCCCCCGGTAGGACCCATTCCCCGTACTGCTGCTTTAACGACTGCCCAAGGGCTCCTCGCTGAGGGCGCTGCCCGTAGCGAGAAGACTCGATTAGGCTAACGAAGGTTGAGGCGATTTATCCGCATTCCATTCGAAGCCGATAGCAATCGGCCAACAACCGCACCCGTATCAAAAGGGATCTGTCAGCCTTTTGAAAATACAAGACAGAAGGGCCGAGTTGGGAGAATAATTCTTGAGCGTTTGCGAACGGACAAGAGCCGCTGTTAACCCCCAGCCGACGCTGCTGGTGGCACCGTCTCCAGCCAGGGGTTGGGGATCCTAGAGTTTTGGAGTGGGGTGTTTGGATGGGAATTCCTCGCCGCCCGCCCTCCTGGCATCCCCTGTCCTTCTTCGATTTACCTTCTGCTTCTCATGCTATGCTGCATTTGATTCTGCCTGCAGAAACGCCCGGCCAGTTCCTCAAACCCTTACCATCTCCTTCACCGATCAACCAGGCTTCCACCTCCCAGGCATGGCAAGGCTCGACATGCACGGCGCACCGTTATACAATGGCTTGGCAAAGCGGACGGGTTGCCGTCTTTGATTGGACGACACAGCCTACAAGTCTGTGTCAACATGCACATGTAGAGCCGAAGCTCGGTGAATAGGCAGGTAAGGCAGCTTGCTGTTGTTGCCATTCACTAGCATAAGGTGGTGATGATCAAGCTATTCTTGGGCTTGTACTAACTAACCCCGAGGGTTGACAAATAGCTGCCCCTGTTATTGACTATCCCCCTGAACTCCTCCAGAAAGATCGTCAAAGGGTGCAGCTTGTCCTTCGACGGGCTC
Organism: Fusarium duplospermum; assembly: GCA_003946985.1. Taxonomy (NCBI): domain Eukaryota; kingdom Fungi; phylum Ascomycota; class Sordariomycetes; order Hypocreales; family Nectriaceae; genus Fusarium; species Fusarium duplospermum. Next base: position 317,263 of record NKCI01000019.1, on the reverse strand, counting down.
GTTTCTGCCCCTGTCTTGCCAACAACAGGGGCTGATGACAAGGATGCCATCGTCACCGAGTTTCGAGCTGGCTTCCATTGAAGAGTGTATTCCGCGACCTGGGGCTTGAGCACGGGTTATCCATGGGGAGATGTTGCAAGATGGGATCGTTCTCTTCTTTGACGTGCAATTCCAGCATCCGCAAATCAGCAACCCCTATCTTTACCCCGTTCTTAAAGACCTCCCCAGTGATTGGATCGACTTGCTAGTGCGAGATTGCTTTCAACCAGGATGGCAAGGAGCGCTGCACCATTTCTGTGACCGCAAAAGCAAATTGAGCCACGCAGCTGTGCACAATTCGATGTTTCGAGCGCGGTAACGAATGTGTTACTGCCGGACCCATGGTGCCGCCATGGCTGCGTCTGTCGGCGGTTGTTTTCAGGATGTGGAGTGGCGCGCAAGCTCAGGGTTGCTGGCAAGTATTTTCCCCTTAATCTTTTCTTTTTATAGGTCCTTGGTGTTGTCGGGATGATGCATCAACGGGTCGAGGAGGAAATGAAGACCTTCAGAATCAATCGAGTACACTTAGTGGCACAGGCAAGCTGGAGTGTGGCCTTGAACTGACGACTGATTAATCCTCCGTCGTCAGCACGACGTTCACAGACAAGACTGACGCCTGTCGATGGACGTTTCTGAAAAAAAAAAAAAAAAACTCTTGAGGGAAAGCCCTTGGTTCGAAATAAACTGGTGAGTCTTAGACCCTCGTCTCCCTTTTATCCGTCCACAGCATATTGCACACCTGGTCCCCAGACTGATGTCCTGTCAACTGGCATCATGTTAGAGAATGGCATCTCTTTAACTCCCTTATTAAAGATAGAATTGTTTCCGAACATCGCCGACGATTGGGCGATGTTGTTCCTGACGACCTGGCTCTGCATCGAAACTATGCCCAAAGCGCAGCAATGACCGACATGTCAACCCCACAGCTGCAGCCACACGCCTCTTGCTTGGTTCTCGTCTGCGTCCCAGAAAGAGACAGCTCAGTTTCGATTGTTGGCAAAGTTGCTTCTTTGATCTCGATTAGGGACTCAAGCTACCGTTGCTTCTTTCTCCTGTCTGCTCAGCGTCTGTTTTAACACAATTACTAGCTTGATTCAATCTCCCTGAGCTCAATTTAGCGTCCATCACTTGTTACTTCGTACATCCGGATGCAGAGTGGTACTCTTCAGAGACAGGTTGATGAACCAGGTACGGATGATATAACCGCATCCGGTCTTTCGATCAAGAGCACTCGGGCTCTCGGTTTCTGAGAAGACGCGACCGCAAGCAGACTCTACGCAGCTATGAAGTCTTTAGAAGAGAATGGGATGTTCAAGGCACTTTCGATTCCTGGCGTTGTAGGTGATGGTTGTCTCAGCTACGATCCTCGGTTTGGTTTTGCTTTTGAGCTTGGTTCTAGACCATAACAACTTCTCATTCAGGTGGGAGTTTGGAGAGCCAATCATGGATGGTTTAGCAGTCTGGATGTTCTGCTCACACAACCTTGACGACCGGGCATACATCCGGCGTAACGACGTGTGCTGTGCTGTCTTCGTTCTTGAGGACCATGGCAGCCTGAGAGCACAGGAATAAAGAAACGGAATAGACCGATGGCCATTAGCCCGAAGAATGGCGTTCGATTAGCTTCGCGGGACCTTGGCGTTCTGATTCAGGGGAGCACTCACTCCCAGGCACATGTCTCACAGAGACGTGCTGAACCTGCTCGTTTAGCTTGGCGAGTTTACCCGAGATTCTGGTCTATCGTGGGATGCATTCCTCATCTTTGGACCGCGCCCCCAATGGCGTTGGTCGGCCCAAGAGACCATTTCCCGCCGTGCCTGTCTCAGGAGGACCGTTTTGCATTTACCAGCACGGGGCGCCAACGACATGCCTGAGTTACACGAAGGATGTGTTCCAGACGACCATGTCTCAGTTTACCTCGCGGGATGGAGATAGTGTTATGATGGTGTGCCTTGTCAAGATGCGGCTACTTTGGTCTGGCCCTAAGTCAATCGAGATGTACTATCTAAACTGGAAGGATCTGCGCCTTGGGCTGTTACACTCACTGATGGCAAGGCTGGTTTTGGACATGGTCTCTATCAATCTCTCGCCAGCCTTGACCATGGTCTGGCCACTGCTTTTAAGGTTGGTTCTGGATGTGTTGCTGGATATGGGATGGGATGGGTGAGCGACGGGAGAGGACGGGCCGAGACCACGAGGCAACGACATGACGCCAAACCTATTGCGACGGTTGGCATGCCCTGTTTATCCGCTGAAAGAAGAGCCTCATTGTTATTTTGACAAGGACTGCTACTAGTGACAGTGACAGTGACGATGGCTCTTCATGTTTGAGATGCAAGCAAAGTTGCTAGACCGGGTCATGACGCGAAGTAGTGCTGGCTGCGAGCCTCGGTTAGTTAGTTTGGAGTCAGAGTTTGGGTGATCTGGGCCATTTTCTGGACCAGATCGGTTTGACATGATCGGCAGCCTTCGAGATAGACTTTGGGCGGTTGAAGGGTAGCCTTGCCTTGTCGTGGTCGTCGTCCCAAGTTGGATGTTTGACCGAAGCGTAGCCAATCTCGTCACTGGCTCATGCACAGAGTGTTTGGAGCTGGGTGATTGGTCGACACAGGAATAGCCTAGCTTCTGCTCGATCTGGGGCTCAGTTGGGGAGCTGTTTGATCACTGATGCAGTTTATTAGCAACTGAAGGGAAAGGGCAGGTTGTGTTGACTGATAACTTAGTGACATGGATGGACACAAAACTAGGTGCTATATCGTGAACTACCTATGAGAGGTATTGCGTACACTAAAGTTTGGAGGCTTGTTGACTTGCATGCATCCAGGGCCTCAATTTACAGCTCGTGGGCTTAGATTTCATGTTGCATGGCATTGAGATATGTACTCAGCGTGGGAGCAATCAATCAGCCACGATAGGACTTGACTCGACTGGACTGGACTGGACGAGTTACGTGATGGTGACGCCTCTCTTCTTTGTCTTTGCTGCTGTTCACGGCCACGACGACAAAAGGCGCCGTGCTGCGTTGCGTTGCGTTGCGTTGCATCTTTGGCGCGTGACCATGGATGCGGTAAGTTCTTGGGGGCAAGTCTGAGGCTAGGTAGGCGATGCAATGCAAGACACGTCGGCTTACATGCGATGCAACCACAGCGAGTCGAGCGACAATAGAGTAAAGTAGTCTAGCCTAGCATTGCACAGCACAGTACAGCACAGCAGGTCGCAAGTGTCAAGTAGGTAGGTAGCTACTTGGTTGCTTGTTTGTTTATTCTGCATGTGAGAGAGATGTGAGGCGAGATGTATACAAATTGGTGTCGGGGAGACACGGTGCTTGATATTGGCATGAATGAAATGCTACTAGGATCCGTCAGACAATTACCCAAAGAGTCTACAGTGGATGCCAAGGACAGGATTTGATTTGCTGGACTCAAGGTTGAACTCCAATGGATGCAATGGAAGCTGATCCATCCGCCTTGAATTTGTTTGTCAGGGATGAAATGAAAGTCGATCCAATGTGTATGCAATTTCCAGTGGAGGCCACATCAGAAGCTACAGTAGAGTGTAGGTATCTGGGCGCGCACCATTTATCCCACCAAAGCCACACCCGACCAAGGTACAGGGGCCCCCTCCTCTCTCCCGTCCCCCATCCCATCTCCCCTCGAAGAAAGAAGGACGTCAATGATGCAAACTTTTTGAGTGTCTCGGCCTTTGACTTTCATCCTTTCTTTTCCTTAACCTAGGTTTTTATCCTGTCATCTGATAAAACTCTCGCCCATCATCCGCTCAAAATAAACAAACATCAACAACATCTGTACGACTCGAACCTCTCGCGCGATTCGCCCGCTGGACTTGGTTGGTCTTTGATTGTTCCAAGGGAGACCCTGACCGCCTCATCGAGCGCATCGACAGCTTCAACATCGCAGCGACGACGATACGAGGACCGGATTGAAACGCCGATATCGAAATTATACCACAAGCTGTTGATGATTCGGACGTCTTGACGTCCAATCCAGCTCCCTCGATCCCCTGTCATCTTCAATACATCCATCCATCAGCCGCGCAAACCACCCCTTTATCACGCCAACAAGATCTCCACCGTCATTGACACGCACACGCACGCGCCCCGTCTTCGCCCAGCACGGCGGCACGTCTGCTAGGCGCATATAGATAGATACATGGACGACCTGTAGCGCCGCCCAAGGCCGGAATATACCTACCACGTACCCAAACCAAACAGACCCCAGAGAGAGCTACCATGAGCTCCGACGAGTCCCAACCTCAATCCCCGTCCCCCGCCAGCGGCCTCGGCCTCATCGCCCCCGATTCCAACGACGACCTCAAGCCCGTCCTGTCGCCCATCATCCCCTCGTCGCCTGCGTCACCCGCAAAGTCCGACTTTGTCCCGCTCGTCACCGTTGTAGGATTTCATCATGCTAGGGGCCCCGAGGTGGAGGCATGGTTCGGCGCCGATGAGGGGAGTGATCCAGCCGTCGACTACAACTGGACCCTGCTGCCGTTCATGGCCCTGAGCGATGGCGCGCACGCGTGAGTCGCTAATGTCTTGTTGACAAGAAGATCAGGGTTGCTGAGACGTCATAGATCCGAGGAGGACTTTTCATACTTTACACTGCTTCGCCCAGAGACGGAGACGAAGCCCGCCACGTCTCTATTCGGCATCTCGTGCACCCGCCAGCTCGACTCGTCCCAGCTCATCAACCGTCCCGCCGACGTGACCCGGTCCACGGTGCAAAAGGCCGTCGTGGTCATCGCCGATAGCCCCCAGTTCTTTGGCATGCTCCGAGAGCGCCTGAGCATCGTCACCCAGGCCTGGTTCGCCCAGCGCGAGTTCACCGACGTCGAGATCCTCCGCCGCTTCCAGGAGAGCCTGGCCGACGAGAAGGCGAGGGGCCTGCTCAACGACCACGTCGACCGGGACCAGTACCTGGGTATGAGTCTCCGGGAGCTGATCCACGAGTTCAAGTGGCAAACACTAGTTCTGCTCAAGTGCTGTCTCCTCCAGCCCAAGGTGCGACTGCCCCCTTTCGAGTGTCGATATAGGTTAAAGCTGACAATGGTCTAGATGCTCTTCTTTGGCTCGAAGTGTGATCGGTTGTGCATGATGCAATTTTCTCTTTTGTCCTTGATACCCGGCCTCATCCGCAACCTCCAGGACAGCGCAGACCCAGAACTAAACAGTTACGAGAAGAGCCTCACCAAGCCCACCAGCTTGCGTACTAGTGATCGCAACTCTCTCCTGTGCTACATGGGTCTCCCCCTACAGATCTTTGGCAAGGTCCGTTTTCACTTGGGAACCAGCTTGAGTTTGTGAGAAAGAGTGTCTAGCTAACCATGACTAGGGGAGCTTATTCGGTCCTTATACGCCTCTGCAACAACTCGATATTCTTGCCGACTTTGGCACCAAGTCCTACATCGTTGGGAGCACCAACTCGCTCCTCCTTCAGCAAAAGGACCGCTACAGCGACATTCTCATCAACCTAGATGAGGATTCAGTCATCATCAACTCACAATCTCTCAGGGCTGCCCTAACTCTCACAGCCGCCGACAGGAGGTGGATAGACTATCTGACTCACGAGATCAACGAGACATGGGATGAGGCCAACCCCAGCAGGCCCAAGACTATGAAGTATGTTGGCAGCGAGGAGTTTATCAGACTTCAGTTTGAAGAGTACATCCTCGCCCTCATCTCATCGGTCAAGTATCACAACTACCTCACCGCGAACCCCAACAACCCACGTGCCATCCTTCCAGAGGTTGAGGGAGATCCCATCCTGGACTTCGGCCACGACTGGGTCGAGGCCTGGAAGCGAACTGAGAACTACCGCATGTGGAACGCAAACACCGACTCTCACCTCTTTGACATTGTTGACCCTCGTCATCCTTGCGCTGGAGGGCTCAACATTGAGGACGTTCAACGCCGCATCGCCGAGCAGGTCAAAGAGCTGCACCTCGACGAGCGCTTTGCTCAAGGCCGCGAGGTCCTCGGCCGCAACTTTGCCGCCGGTCGTGAAAAGGCTTCATTCGTCCTCAACAAGCTGTACTCGGACATGGAGGCCCTCCGTGAGGCCCAACGTCGTCGTGCGGAGGAGGCTCGCACAGCATCACCCCCGGCGGATAGCACACCTTCCGCACCCCCTGCTGGATACGACGTGTCAAAGGCCCAGCAGTCGGTTCAGTCTGCTGGCGCTAGGGCAGGTGCCTACATCGGTAGCTGGGCAGCGTGGGCTGGTGAGAAACGCCGGACCAGCGGCTGGGGCGGTGGCTGGGGACGCAAGACGAACTCCAAGCCTACCGACTCATCGAGGTCTGGCAGCCCCATCGAGAAGGACTATCAGATGATAAGCGCACCCGTTTCGCGAGGGGGTAGCTCAGATGATGCTACGGGACGACCGGGTACAGGTGCGAGCTTTAGCGAGAGCATCCTCTCCGGAGTGAGCGACTCTCCCGGCCGGCCTAGCACAGCAGCAGTGACCAAGCCTCTACCAGGTCCGCCAGTGCCGGACAAGGATGAGGACGGCTTTCAGACGGAGGGTGTCAGGGGCTCAAGGGACAGAACCTCTGATGTGAAGCCCCTTCCAGGCGAGAATGGGATCACGACCAAGGATTGATCACAACATGTTTGAACAAGATGAAAAAAAGATGATGAAGAGCCAATTGTAAGAGGGAAATGTTCATGATATAGCTAGATAGGATAGGTCAGCCGTGTTAGTTAGCGCACTATATATTGGACGAACTGGAATGGGGAAACGGTGAGAACCAGGCGTAATTCATCCGAGTCAATTCACGCAATATCAATCACGAGACGCCCCAAGAACCGTCTTTGGAAAGAGTCTACTCTTGAAACATTGCCCTGTTCTTTTTTTTTCCTGCCTGTATCATCAGCAAGTCATCCATCCATCCGTCCGTCCGTCCTTTTTTTGCTTGCAACATTGCCTACCACACACACACTCCCAGATCACCATGAACCCCTTTTCCTTCCAACCCGAGTTTAACCCCCCAATAATCATCATGAAAAACTCAAAATGATAAACAACAAAAGTGCTGCAGAGCAAACATCCATCCATGCATAGGTAGATGGAAGAGTCAAGGGGAAAGAGGCTGTATCCCATTGTTTGCGCGTGCATATCTCATGCCGACTATCTAGATTGTTTAACCCGTCCTCATCACCGCTGCCCATCATGACCATTGCCAGCCGCTCAAGGAAACAAGAAAAAGAGATAAAAAGAGAAGTAAGTAGTCCTTCATGACCACCGATATACCCAGGCAATCATGTATGCCTCTAGGGAATAATACTAAGATGAGCGTGAAAAGGACGTGATATGGGCGAGTCGAGTGGGTCTCACTAATGCCTTGGCCACGGCATAATCTTGCTCGTGGACGAGACCTTAAGCCAGGTATCCAAGCTCGTCATCGTCCAGACGCTCCAGATACTCCTTGTCAAGGAGAATCTCGATGCACTTCTTGATATCACTGACCTTAGGCACAAAGCGAGATCGAATTTGGTTGATAGTCTCGCTGACGAGTTGGGTATGCTTCATCTTCTTTCGTGCCTTCATGATTCGAACAATGGCCGACTGTAAATACGTTAGCACAAGCCTGTTGCAAGAGAAAAAGGGGGCAGAAAGATACATACCTGGAGAACAAGCTTTCGGTCTTCCTCAATCGTCTTGTTAGTCTCGGCTTCCTCCTGCTTAGCCTCCTTGATTCCACCCAAGTTCAGGTTTACTCGGATCTTCTTGCTCTTGAAGTCGTAGTTAAGACGGAATGTCTTGCCCGGCTTCGGCTTCTCACCGGTAGGTCCAGACATGATGAGAACCTTGGCCTTGAGGATAACAGCAAGTGCCTGGTCCAACACTTCGCTGCTGAGTTGAGTTGCGCTGAGCATGTCCTCATAGCTGTAGTTATCCTTCTCATTGAAAAGAAGGAGAATGGCCATCTGGTAAATCGACACCTGGAACGTGTAGGGGGTCTTGCTAGCCTTGCAGTAGCCAGCCTTGATCTCACCCTTGCAGAGGTGCCACAGCCATGTGAGCTTGCGACCGTCGTGCTTGTGCTTGTAGAAGCGAATGAAGCGCTCGATCTCAGCCGCAATCTCAGGGGGTGGTGTAAAGTCGGTGCTAGGGGCGGTCAACGGCCAGAAACCCGTTCCTAGGATGGAGAAGGCCGAATCAACCGACTTGGTGTACTCAACCCCCTCGAGGTGATCTCTAAACTCCTTGTTCAAGTCCTTGGAAATCTGCATGTCCTGGAACATGCGCTGGAGCTTGTTGGTGTACTCGAAACCACAGGCCTCCTTGAGCTTGCTGATCATGCTTGTCTCGGCGTCGTCCGAAGACGAGTTGCTGTGCACCAGACGACGTGCGAGCATTCGGGAGTAGAACTTTTGGAAGACATCCTTGTCCTCAATGTACTTGAACACGGTCATGATCTGACCCAAGGTACGCTCCAACTCAGCCTCCTCAATACTAGTGCTGCTCTTTCGAAGTAGCACATCCGTATACTTGGCGAGCAGTTCAGGAGACTTGTTGGAGCCTGCCTTGCAAACTTCGTTCCTGTTCACAAACTCCCTGCAAGCATTATCAAGGGACCGTGTGAATTCTGGCTCATCTGTAAAGGCCCTCTTCACCAACCCTTGATACTGTGTGTGGATCTCTAGCAGAGCATCAACGTAGACCTTGGGCTCCAGCTTATCACCCTCGGAAGACTGAATCTTTTGCACAGCCGCCAGGCCAGCTTTCCTCACGTGCGTCTCGAACTTAGAGCGCAGTGGATCCAAGCCGTCGGGGATTCGAGAAAGTAGACCATACATTCTCGCCATATCCTCCTCCCGGTCGTTATCCAGGAGGACTTGGAACTCGTCGCGGAGTAGGGTTGAGTGATCGGCAATCAGAGCTTGATTGCAGGTCTTCTTGAGAGGGATTGCTATGTCCTGGTGCAGGTACATACGCACACGCTCCTCTTCTTCGTCCAGGCGAGTCTCGGCCTTCTTCATGTACTCCACGATACTGTTTTCTGACACAAACTGCTTCGACTCGGCCAGATAGAATTCCTTGGTGGCGTTCAGGAATGGACGCTCAAAGTGGAATCGGTAGACATCGAGTGTCGACTTGGAGGGGTCGGCCTCGTCAAGTCCCAAAGACACGAACGAATCCACGACTTGCTTGATCTGGCCGTGTTCAATAGTCTCGCCGTTTCGTTGTTTCTCGACGAGCTTCAGGACTGCATCCATAACCTTGGAACTAACTTGTTCGAACAGCACCCTTCTCCATTGTACCAAGTGTAGTGTGTAGACATCGTAGATGTTCTTCTTGCCCTCGTCAATCTCTCTCTTGACCCAGTGGCGGTTCAGATAGCGGAAAAGATGGTGGATGTACTTGGCGGCAACGGTGTAGCGACCCCATTCCTTGATATAGAATGTGAGAAGCGCCTCGTCGGTGTGTGCCTTGCTCTGGTTCACGAGACCCTCGAGGTGCTGCTTCAAGTAATCGATTAATTTGTTGTACAACTCCTCACCGAGCAAATGAGCTAGAAAAACTGTCAGCATTTGGGTCCCAGTGAGTTTAAATTCGTAGGTTTGTTACCTCCTCGGTGGTTCGATTGCATGGCGGGACCGTTCATACCAACCGCCTTTTGTGATGTGCAGAAGTTGTGGACAGCACTGCGTAGCGTTAGCATAATCCTCAACAGGGTGGAAGCAATCGCGGAGCTTGACGCACGTGTAGACACCCATATACATCTGCATATCGATACCTTGCTCGAGATCGTTCATGACACGAGAAATGCCTGCCTGGAGGTAGGTCCATCTATCAAGATCAGCATCAGCTTCCAGACTCCAGGTGCGCACGGTAGGGCAACTCACGTCGCCCCAATGTCCTCCCTGTTGGGTATGGGGGGCATCTGGGTCGGGGTAGCCATCTTTGCAGCCATCATGCGCTGACGGGCAGATGGGGATGGCGGCTTAACGGAGGTGTTGGAGGAGGCGGGGTCAGGATCGAGGGGTCCGACGCGATGTCGTCAGAGTCGCGCTGGGGTCGAGATGCTTCACGGAGCAAGAGTCTCAGAGCTGTGCCCGAGGCGCAAAAGACCCAGGGTGGGTTGCGAGGGCGGTGCAGACGCTCGTGGGCTTGTCGGCCAGTTCGTCAAGGCTGAGTCGAGCTACTCGGACGACACGACCAGTGAGGTCGGGAACGGGCGCCTGGGGATGAATGGAGGGAGGGAGAGAGGGGAGGTCTTCGTCGACAACAGAACTAGAAATAGGCGGACAGGTAAGACCTCAGACCGGTTGAGTCATGAAAGAAAAGAAAAAGGTCAGAATGATGCCGAAAGTTAGTGTCGAGAAATGGAGGTAAAGTAGGTAGTGGAGGCCAAGGCAGGTAGGTAGGTAGACAGACGGAGAAAGAGATCAGGCAGTCAGACCGCAGCTGGTCTCATCCATGTGTTGGCTGAGGCAAGGCCAACAGGCAGGCAGAGCGGGACCGGGGCGGCTGAAAATGGTCTAGCTCCGGGTTCTGCCGTGGCTTACCGCCCTAGGCTGAGGCTGGGACGGCTCCGATGACAGGGTCCCCTGGAGCTGGCGCCTGGGGGCGGCTGCCTTCTGAACATGAATCTTAGCCGCCTGCGCCACAGGAGCTCATTGTCTCCATTGATTTTGGAGCCATTCATATCAATCGATAATAAAGGCGCTTTAATTCATAGTCTAACGATAAAGGCCAATATTGCAAATAAGTCGGGTCCAAGCTTGGAGTGCTCAAAAAGGAGTTCATTATTGAGGGCAAGCAGGTGTGTGTGTTCCTATGCAAGGCAACAATCCTGAAAGCCTCAATAGGCAACCAAAACTACAATACAGTAAGCAGCTCAACAAGAGCTCAGACTAGACCACAACTACCCAGGTCACCACACAACATGATAGCATCCAATATCTCTGCTTCAACCAGTCCTCTTATTATAAATAGTATTTACGACTTTTATTCCGTGACGCTAAGAGATATAGTGTAGTATGTAAGATAGTACAATGAACGCTATGCACGTCTTGACTCTAGACGTGCGATAACAGATTCCCAGGAGCCAACACAAAAAACATTCCCTGCAGAAGGGGGTATTCCAAAAACAAATAGGCACTCCTAGACCTTTCCTAACCATGTGCGCCGTCGTCTTCTCCTCCGCCGAGACGCTCAACCGTCCGAAATATGTTTACTGCAAAGTTCATGGTCCAAGCCATCAACCCTATCAGCATGAATGCTGCCAGAGCCTTGGACAGGTTCCGCACCGCGGCGTCCGTCAAGTTGTGGTACACAAGGCTCTCGAATGCGAGCGCCGTGCTCGCCGACTTGAAGATGATGAAAAAGAGGTCTAGCAAGATCAAAGAGATCTTGGATACGACAGACCGCAGACCCAAGGGCTTTCCCGTGTACTCGTCCCAAATCATGTAGCCAATGTAGGGGATGGCCACACAGTCCACCGCAACAGCGACAACAGATTGCGTCTCCTCGGCGGTGCCTGAACTATCGACATCTTCGAGTTTGTGAATCCGTGCCGCTATCGCAAGGGCAATAATAGAGGTGACCATGACGGTCAGTCGAAACATTAGTGGAGCAAGAGAATGCCGTGTAGCCAAATACCATAACCGTTTATATGGACCCAACGTCCTCTTCTTCCGCGATATCCGGGCTTCCAAGGCGTTATAAGGTTGCCGTGCCGGGTTGTTAAAGTGCGGTTGTAAACCCCTGAAAGCTTCCATGTCGACGACCTTGGACTCCTCGTTGGGCATGCGGCCCCAGGCCGACGAGTGCACAAAATCCTGCCATGCCATGCTCGGCTGCGCCGTCATGGCGGGTTTGTAACCAGCGACAATGACGGGCTCTGCCGACCTGAGGTGGTCCCATTTCCTACCGCGCATCGACGCGCGCCCATAGCGCAGTATGTGAGGAATTTTCCCCCTCGTTCCCTGGCCTTGGCCCACGAGGGGGTCATCCGGATCTATGAAGCCATCCTTCGATACTCGTCGTTGTGGGTCACTCGGAGATGAGTTGTGTTGAGGTTGAACGGCGCGCAGAGGAGGATGAAGAAGTCGTAGTTGGTCGTCGCTCACGGAACCGTGTTTCTCTTCGTACGAATCGATCCAGGCTATAGTCAAGTTCAGCTTGGGCCCAAAAGTCACGCGGGACGACACGGGTTGGGTTGATCGTGTGCGCGCGAAAGGGGCGCTTACGTGGAAGGGAGCGGGGAGGACGAAGACGAGGAGTTCTGCTGTCGAGAGAGCTGCTCAAAGTCCGACCAGAATCATGCGTACGGGGCGAGTCGTAGAGTGTGCCAGTTCGCGGGGGAGAGGGGGAAGTCATGGCCTTTGGGAGGGCTTCGTCTGTTGGGCACGATCGAGAAGTGGTTCAGCCGGATATTGGAGCCGGCGAGGGCGATCGCAGGACGCACTCAGGCCAAAGGGGCATGGCAATCGACTGCTTGGAGCGCGGCAAAGCCGGCGAACGCGATGGATTGTTGAAGCGATCGAGAGCACCGGGTCTGGTGTAACACGGGGGAGGAGGGCTTTTTTTTTTTTTGAGTTGCGGAGAAAATTGACCATCAACGGTATGAGCTCAACGATATGAGACGGGAGATTCAGCCCCAATAAACCTGCCTGTGGTCCGCGGGCACCGTTTCTGTGGCGGCGCTTCGAGGGTGGACACCTTCAGCTAGGACACGCGGGTGAGCGGGCTCCTGTAGCTGGTCTGTGCGGGCCGTCACCCACTGGCGTTCAGCGGGTGAGAAGACCACAGGCCATTGGGTCAGGGGGCATCTTGGACCTCACGGGGCCTCCACCGCCTAAGCTTAAAGCGCTAAAGTCCATCGTCATCGCCAAGGGCTAGGTAGATGCCGCATCCGTTGAAGAGTGCCTCGGCCGGTTTCTATCAGGCGGAATGAGATCATCAAGACACTCCTCGATCAAGAATTTTCAAGAATCCATTGTTTGTGCTACGTACCACGGGGAAGAGTCTACCTGCCATCCATACTACACCACAGCGCAGAATGCATTTCAAAAAAGCCATTTCTTGACGCGGTCAGCCTGCCTACATGCCCAGACGCAGAGAGGCATGCATCCATCCATGTGGGCTGCCTCCCTGCTGCGGCTGCAACAGCGTCTGACACGACGAACACGGCTTCTAATTATACCGGCACCTACGGAGGAGCGTCTAACGACATCACGCGACTGGTGGTCCTACGGCTCCACAAGAAATGGATCTGCGAGGGATTTCATCTGTCTCAGCATCCATATCCCTTTATCTGATGCTCGCAGTATGTTACACGGTTTCAAGTACGCGTATTTCGTTTCCTTCGAGATTACAGCCACCATCCCTATCCTTATGTTGCATCCATCCATCTAAACCCCACCATTTGATTTACCTGTGCTGGAAAGCTGGCCTGTTCAAGCATAAAGAATGCAAAAGATGGGGTTGATGCACGGGGCATATTATGTGCTTTGCTTATTCGACAGTATGGTCTCACAAATACCATCAGTATGGCATGGATATTAATAAGAATTCACTCTCTATTTGCAAAGTTCATTTGACTACCTAGGTATGCATGCCATGTACTTCGTAGTAGAGAGACGACTGCCAAAAAGCAGCAACTTGTATACCTCAGTCCTAGTCTAGGTCTCGAAAGCATGGGATATCAATCCGTAACTCAGTCTGCTTTCATATCTGGCCGGATTCTGTTTTAATCAATCTCGCAGGAACTCAACTCGCATGTATTGAAAGTCAACGTGGGCGAGGAACCGTCCAATGAAAGCATGGTTAAAATGACCCCATCGAAACATTTCCTCTTGGCACAAAACTTGGGTTGCACGACTCCACCGTTCCGTGTATCCGGATTGACAAAGTGACTCAGTCTCAGTGCCATTGTGACACGAATTGCGGGCAATTCTAATCAGACTGTAGAATATTATCTCTTTCTTTCTTTATTTCTTTTTTTTCAGTTCATAGACACAGCTAACTATACATTCGGCTTGTGATTTACAACAACGTTGACCTCTAGGGCCTAGAGAATTGGCCGTCCGAGGCCGCAAGGGAATCTCCCGCGCCATCTTTGTGAACCACTGCTATTCAGAAACTTGCACTCCTCTTTCAAAAATGCATCCGTGACCCTCCAGAGTCTTCTGCAACGTGGCACCCAGCATGGGAATAGTAGAGTTCTCCTCCGAGTGTCGAGAGAATATGGTACGATCGAGCGACGCCGGTCTGAACAATGAATTGTGGCTTTTCGGGGGTATAGGTAGCGGTATCCAACGGTCATAGGAGGTCTCGACCGTATTCTCGGTCGAAATCGTTCGGGTCGGGTCGATAACATGGTCGGTCCATCACCGGCCAGCTCTGGTCTCGATCTCGCCCTCGCTCTTGTGGAAACCCAACCACTCGCCAAGCATGCCTCCAGGCTTCGGCACAGGGCACTCCCTCCGTACTCGGTCCTTCCCTTGCTGGACATCCTCGGCCGACATATCGTTGAACTGGACAATGCCGTCCTCCACCTTGGGAGTGCTATCCTTCTTCTTCCATCGCATCCGCCGGCCGTTCTCGTCAACCATGATTTCTCCGTCGGCGAATCGGGCCCGTGGTACTGGGCAGGGGAGTAGATGCGGCATCGTGACGACGAGGAAGCATGCGGCGACGGTCGTTGCGAAGAGCGACGACGTCATCCGCGATTTGGGGTGAAGAACGGGTGGCATGATCCTGGATCCAAAGGGTGAGGTTTGGGTGAGGGACTCTAGTGGTCTCAATTGACCGTCAGCTTGGGTTTTTGCGAGCTCCGGGTGCCATTGGACTCACAAGGCGACGGTAGCATCGTCCTCCCGACACGTAGTGACCGGGTCGGCGAGTCGGCGGAGTCGAGGGATTTGTGGTGGTGTCGAGAAATCGCGAAGCTGCTCACCCAAGCCTGAGATATCGTGGGGCTCCCATTGGCTACCAACTGTGAGGGTTCCTGTCGGCGGCGGTACTACATAAATCCGATTTCTTCGACTTTTGCGCCCCGTGTGGCGGGGCACAAGATGGAAACAACCTATTTCGGCTCCACCTCCCATTCACGGCATCACCCGCCAGCGCGAATCAATCGCGAAGACCGACCAGGCCAGGGCCATTTCCCCAATTTCCATCTCCAACACACGCGACCGGCTTCTCTTGCTTCCCCGCGCCGTTATTTATCTTGCGTGAGATCGCCAAACGTTGCTTCCTCTCTCCACGACATGTTATGAGCATACGTACCGACACGATCCAGCATCTCCTACCGGCGCGCAAATCGCACGCCCAACCCACCCTTGCCTTGCAATCATGAGCGACCTCGACAAGTGAGGCTCACCACGGCCTCCCGCCGCCGATGATGCTTTGGATCCGCCCAGCTAACGCCGAGACTCAGGGCGATCGCGCAGTTGCGCTCATGCCGACCGATCCCAGAAGCCCAGGTCCGCGAGATCTGCCACAAGGCGCGGGAGCTCCTCATCGAGGAAGGAAACGTCACCACTGTGATGGCGCCGGTAACGGTATGCGCCACCTCCGTCCGAGGCTTGTGATGCTCGGAACGATGGCTGATACCCAGCTCCAGATATGCGGTGATATTCATGGCCAATTCCACGACTTGATGGAGCTGTTTAGAGTGGGAGGCGACGTACCAGATACAAACTACCTCTTCATGGGTAGGCAGAGCACCCTCCGTTCTCGCTCCGAGCCGCATCTCTGACCATGTTCTTTTTGCGCAGGCGACTTTGTCGACCGTGGTTTCTACTCACTAGAGTCCTTTCTCCTTCTACTATGTCTCAAGGTCCGATATCCTGACAGAATGACGCTCATCCGCGGCAATCACGAGTCCCGACAGATCACCACCGTGTACGGGTTTTACGACGAATGCATAAGAAAGTATGGCAGCGCAAATGTTTGGCGGTATTGTTGTGATGTGTTCGACTATCTTGCTCTTGGCGCGCTGGTGCTAGGCGCGTCAAACACCCTGTCGCCTGGCGAACCTGTTGACGACGACACCGAAATCGAAGTTTGTGACCAGAATGGCTCTATCATGAGCAGGTTCCCGAGGCGCAAGCCTGGAGAGAGCTCACAGGAGCAAGCGCAAAGCCCAGGGGGCACAACGATGGACAAGACAGGTCCTCCAGGATCAGGCGCCTCGGGCTCCAGCGGTGGCTCTGTTGGGAACTTGGCTGGCGCCGTTCTGTGCGTTCACGGTGGCCTGAGTCCCTTGGTGGACACTGTCGACAAGATCCGCCTAATAGACCGGAAGCAGGAGGTTCCTCATGAAGGTGCCATGTGCGACATCCTTTGGTCGGATCCTGATGAGATCGATGGTTGGGGACTCTCCCCGCGAGGTGCAGGTTTCCTATTCGGTGCCGATATCGTCAAAGTCTTTAACCATCGCAACGATCTCAGTCTCATCGCCCGCGCCCATCAGCTCGTCATGGAGGGGTTCAAGGAGATGTTTGACGCAAGTATCGTCACCGTCTGGTCGGCTCCCAACTACTGCTATAGGTGCGGAAACGTCGCTGCCGTTCTGGAGCTGACCGAGGACAATTCTGGCATGGGGCTATTTGCCCGCAGCAACGGCGATGTCGGCCGCAGCGATGGCGGTGTCATGGTCGAGGGCAGCATACCGCCTAGGGAGGGCCCTGCAAGGCGCTACCGTGTCTTTCAGGCCGCGCCGCAGGATTCTAGAGGCATGCCGGCCAAGAAGCCAGTGGCGGACTACTTCCTTTGATTCCATGTCAGATATCCAATCTCTTCTTTGTTACAACTTTTCGATGGATGCCTTGTTCTACTGTACTTTCTTCTTTCAGACGCATGGCGGGCTTTGTATCACGGATTACCACGTTAGTTGCTGTACCAGGTCTTGGGTCACGGATGGGAACGGAGTTTCGTGAAATGCAAGATTTTATTCATCTTTTTACTACCTGAGTAAAATGGGGGGTATCGTTGTACGCCATCCAAATGCTCATCAATGCTATCCATCCATCCATCCATCCATGCAGTCTCTCTCCTTCTCTCTGCCTAACCTAATCAGGTGTGCCCAACTCACACCGAGTTGTCTCATACTTCAAATACGCCCTGGTGTCTCTCCTTCGGTGAGGCCTTAGAACGCACCCGAAACAATGACAGTCCCATGATATCATCGCGCAACTTATCAAAGCTCTCAATCGGCCCCCACCTCGCAGAATTAGGATGGCGGTATACGAACTTCCAAAAACTCTTTGCCATCTGGGGTTGCTTGTCCCGGCCCTGACGGGTCAAAAGGAAGGGCAGCTCACCAAGCTTGTCATACAGCTTGGCTCGCGTCTCCGCCTTGGGCTGTCCAGAGATGGTGTCGCAAAGGTTAGATATGGTGGTGAGGACGTCAACTGCCTTCTCGACATCGGCAATGCTAAACTCAGCATCGGTGGGCAGCATAGACGGAGATGCGAAGGGCGCCATTCTCGAGAGTTTGCAGGCAAGTAGGTCTCCTGCGTCATCCTCGACCGTACTAGGGGCCCCCATGCCTGTAGTAGACACGGTATTCCGCGCCGAATCAGAGGCAGCATGTGAGTGCATCTGACTCTTGTGACTACTCCAGTCTTTCCCGCCTTGATTGGGCTCCAGCATGCTGGTGTCCATAGTGCCTCCCTTTCTGGCTGTGGCAGAGTGTTCTCTGGCATCTTGTCCGGGCTGCGGCTTTCCACGACTGTCAGTGTTGTGCCCCTTAGTTGCCAACGAAAGCGTCTCACCTCCCACCTTAAATATCTGCCTCCGCACGCGTCGAAGCAACGGTCTGGGGCTTAGCAATGTGCTGGATCCCGCTGGTCCCAGCTGCGCCCGCTCCATCTCTCCTCCATCCACCTCATGCGATGTGAGCATAGCGACGCTCGGTGTGAGACTCCTCACACTGTCTTCTCTCTTTGGGCCCTTGCCTCTGCCTCCAGGGGAGTGCCAAACACGCCAAACAAGGGCGCACTTCTTCTCCTGCGGCGCCACTTCGGGTGTAGTCGAGATCGATCGTGTCTGGGCCGAGTCTTTGGTCTTGGGGACGTTGGTGTCGATGGGGGAGTGGCAAGCAAAAGCCTGACCTGCGGAAGACCACTGGCTGGCGTAATCAGAGGTATGCTCCGTCTGCGCTTAGTTGTGCCTCTCTCGTCGAGCTTTTGTCTCTTGGCCATGGATGAAATGTCCGAGGGTTCTGGAGAATATTTGCGCTTGGCAGGGTTGGGAGCTTTATAAACTCGTGGTAGTGTATCCCGGGGCTGTTCGGTGTTGTTCGATGTACTTTCGCTGAGCAGTATGGGTGCTTGCTCATGCCTCCACTCAGGGGAAGGTGATTTCGATGTGGACTTTCGGAGGTTCTCAATCCTCGTTGGGCTCTCTCGGTGGTTGCTAAACCGAGGCATCTTTCTGGCTGTTGTTGTAGATTGCGCTAAAGTGATGGTCCAAACGGCAAACGCTTGAAGTTTGCGGTTGTCGTATCCATCTCGCGAACCTCTTGAACAAATACTCAGCAATGGCAGATCAGAACTGGCATCCCTTTGTTTCCAGATTTTGCATTGTCAAAGTCCGGTCCTGAACAACACACAAGTGGTCCTTGGTGTATATTCTTTGATCTTTGTATCTACCAGAACAAGGGGTTCGACTCCTTTCATCTTTGGCACCGTTGGTTTGTTGTCCGGGACATTGCACAAAAGGTATTTGTACTTTAGCGTTCATGTCTGCAAATGAAACATGGCCAGGTTGGTCAGTTACGCCTGGAGACTCTCCCCAGACCAGTTGTTCGTCGTTCCCATGGAGTATTGTCGTCGAAATTCGGGGAGTAGTTGCCGATAAGGTCAGTTTTAGATTGAGAGCCAATCAGCCAAACTTCTTCTGTCTCGTGGATCGTCCGCAATGCCTTTCTCCTAGAACCATCGATACCAGCTGGGGGTGTCATCAAGATGAGGACCCGCGTCGATCGATTTATTCTACAGAGATTAGCACAACTCCCCTCCCACCCCAAGCCGCCTGCTTGAGGTGGGAGGAATTACTGACCACCCTTGATCTGGACCTCGAGCAAGTTTCGAGCCGTAGATTTCTAGGCCAGACTCAAGCTCCTTGAAGGCCCCTAATTCAGTCAACACGGTCCCGAAGGCCCAGTGTCTGGTCCAACAGGGCTGTGAAAAGGGTTCATGGGGATGCTGTAGCCCAAAGTTGATGAGGCATCCCCAGGCATAGGGGCCACGGAATAGCTGTGCCGCCTCGGATCCTCTAGCAAGGGTCCAGGTGCAGCAACTGGGTGGTAGGTTTCAGTACGCGGTACTTGAGTGCCAGGGAACACCTGCGCGGCGTATTGCTGTGGGTGCATCTGGGACGATATCGATTGCCGTCCTATTGGTGTGGGAACGTTGGAAGGGAGAGGCCGGCCGTATGCTGGACCGGGTTGGATACCTTGCCCTGGCTCCCACAGGGAGGAGCTGCTCGTCGAGACGCTAGCAATGGAGGTTTCGCGACTCTCCTGCGGCGGCACAACATAGGAGACACCGGGATCAAGGGGAGCAGGTCTCCTGGGCGCTATAACGTGCTGGAGAGACTGAACAGCGTCGCTAGGGTTGCTCGAGGTGAAGTGGGGGATTGGCGTCGGTTCGGTCTGGGCTGCCGCGCCGCCGGTGTGCAAGTAACTAGATATGTAATCATCGGTGATGCCGTGTCGGTTGAGGAGGCCGCGAAGCTGACGGTTCTCCTCAGCCACCCTCCTAGCGGCCTGCTGAACTTCAGAGGACGCCTCGACGCCCTGGAGCTCGTAGACTCGAAGTCGTTGCTCGAGCTCCTGGAGATACTCTCTTCTGCGTGCCCGCGACCTCCTTTGGTTGTCTCTTATCCGGGCAAGATTGGCCTTTTGCTATGGAGAGGAAAATGCTAAGATTAGGAACAAGGGTCGAGGGGAATGGTTGAAGTTTGGGTTAGGGCGGGCCACATACTGCCGGCGTTGACATTTAGCCGTCTTGTGACTTGACAGAACAAGTAATACAAGTTTCGCGACGGATGGAGGGCATCTAGGTCAGGTTGCGATTCTCGGAGCAATGGCTTGGGGAGCGCAAAGGTGGTGGTGGCCGGCCAACCCTGAACAGGGTCGATGAAGCTGAGGGAGCTGGAGCTGGAGCTGGATGATGAAGCTGGAACGAGTTCAGACGAAAAGCAGACAGGCCCGGTAGATGACGCCTTTCCTTTTATCGAAAGGGGGAATGGGGCGCGAGGAGTGACATATAAGTTGCCGGGATTTTTACAAACGATAAGCTCACGAAGCTGGGAGGGAGGAGGGCCGCCACAACAATCGAAGGCAGCCACAGCGAGCGACAACCACTTTGAAGATGGCAAAGGAGCCGCTGGGGTCTATAAGTATCGAATACTTCTGCAGGAATCCAGGGCCCGTCCTAGCCCGGAGAACCCCATCGAACGGACGGGGCAGCCCTATTGGGACCACCACGACCGACGAGTCGGCGGGGATGCGAGACCATCGGTGCAAGTGGCAGCCCGTTGCGTCCAAAGGCCTGCAGGGCTACACTAAGAGCAGATTCACGGGCTAGACAGCATACGGTACCGTACCTACTGTACGGTAGAACCCTGGTGCATGCTGCAAAGAAAACGGCGTAGCTAGCTGTTGAAGCGGCAGCGCATCCCAGCGCAGAGACGCTGCCCAGGTCTAGAGGCCGAGGGCCCAGCACGACGGAGACCAGCGCCACCAACTCATGGCGCCCGTCATGGACGAAATCGAGGCAAGCCACTCTCGGCACGAGTGCCGCAACTGTTGCCAGTTTAGCTTGTCCAATATCTCCTTGCCTTTGAAGGAGGCGAACGAAGTTGCGTTGCGATTGCGTGGTAAGGGCGTGGATGCAAGCCAGGGGGGGTGGCAGGTGTCTAGATAGAGACAGGATGGAGGTCAGGGTTGGTGATGGTTGGATTAGTAGATGTGTGTGTGCAGTGTGTATGGAAAGCTATGAAACCACGTTTTTCTCGAGACCCGGAGCAGCTGTGCCCAGCCAAGCTGTATGTATGTACTGTAACCGACAACTCGAGCTGGAAAGCTGCTTCGTGTTGCCAGTCAGCGAAAAGGCCTGGCATAATTGGGCACAACGTGGCTGGGTAGTTTTTTGAGTTTACGCGAAGCGGAGATGGAGCTGAAATGACGGAGGCCCGGTGCCAGGGAGCGACGAGCCCCGGTGCAGGTCCTGCACTGAGAGCCGGCGGTGCTAATAATGATTCAACGGGCCTCGGTGTGTGGTCGGACAGAGCCCACAGGCGGCGACGACATTATTCGCTTCCTCTCAGTCGGCACCCTCTGGTGGGGATGCGCACCGCACAGAGGGTTTCGCACCTCACACCCTCTCTCTTGGACCTCGCTGCAGAACCAGACGGGCTGGCGTGAGCCGTTTTGCCCCTTCCCTTGTGGCGGTAGAGGTGGTGGTGTAAGTCAGGCAGGGTGTGCTATGGCGAAGATCATGGCTGAGCCACGCTCTCATAACCGCGAATCCTTGGGGTAGGGTCATTGGGAGACTTCAAGGTTTGAAAGTCAGAAGCCCTCCCAAACACACCGAGCTGCAAGACTCTTGTCGCCGCTCCTTGAATCGCGCGGCGGGCGCAACGGCGGGCAGGGTCAGAGGAAGCAACTTGGACGAGTTGAGTGGACTGCAGCAGCAGCGTCTTCCCTGGCTCGACGGCAAACGCCTCTCGTCATTCGGCCATGGCGGCCGGCATCTTGGAGAGAGATTTGGTCTCGAGACAGGCATCCCTTTGGCTGCGAGCTAGGACCCTGGTGACACCATTCCCCACGCTACCGGACGAAGGCTAAGCTTTGCTAGGGTGCCTTGCCGGACGCCGTCTGTTTCTTTTGGGGAATACGTCGATGAACTTTTTTGAGGGAAATCAAGACGAGAGGCCGGTGATGCCGCTAACGAATGCACGGCCGCCCGCAGCCAGGGGAACGAATATGAAATCCGACGACAAGAGCTCTGGCGCCCGGTAATTCGGTTTGGTGATGGTCCAAGACCCAAGACCACAGCCCAATGCTGCGTTGTGCAGAGCTCGATTTGATTGATCAACAACTCCTTGTCGACGCCTGAGCCTGAGCGGGAGTTCCAGGACTGGGCTCGGGTGATTGTTGAGGAGGTAACCCATGACCATGATCCATACGGAGAGAGCGAGTGCTTAGCATCCAACGATTCAGTGCAGCATCGAGAACGCCGGGATCAGCAAAGACGAAGGGGACAGAGCAAGGCGAGACAGGCCCGAGCCTGGACCAACCGAACAGTCAATGTTGCAGAGGCCGTCGAGGCGGACAAGGACGCAATGTAACGCACGTGGAGTTGTGCCCATGATTCAGAGAAGAAAGCAGTTGAGCAGTCATTACTAGGGTGCAAGTGCAAGGTGTAGACCGCAAGAGGAATGTAGCGAGCTCAAGGTGAAGGCGAGTTTTTTTTTTGTTTCGTTGAAATGTGAAAAGTGACCTGTTGACTCCCTTGTTTCTGCAGGTTCCAGGTTGTGTTTTACAGCTGCTCTAGCAAGGCACCGATCGAGAGGTTGGGCAGGCGCCTAGACGATCATGGCAGACGCAGGCGCAGACGCGTGCCTGCCTTGCCTTGCGCTGAGATGCGTGCCTGCAGTTTTTGTCGACGTCCCAGGCTGGACCTGAAATCTCGATCTTGGCGGAAAGTGCACCTGGAACGCACCTTCCCAAGGGTTTGGGACACCGGGTCTGGGGGGCTTTTTTGGGGCTGAATCCAGACAATTCGATGGGCGGCCCCCACACGGCATTTGCCGGCCGTTGGGGGTGGGAGCCTTTCCGACACGACGGGAGTCTTACTCTTACTTGACCTTATTAGGGGGCCAGCAGCCACAACCCTACCATTGGATTGGGTGCAGCCCCCCCCCCCCTCTGAGGTTGTAAGCCCAGTTGTCGCAATAACCACCAGGGGGGGAAACTAGTTAATGAATTTTGTTGGATCTCTGCTACTGTACTATTGCAAAGAGGCTACGAGCTACTGAAACCCCCTCGGTCAAGAGAGGCTACTGTAATTAGCTAACCCGCCGGCACGGGCTGCGGGCGGCAATCAGTGTCACGAGCGTGCCCAACTCGTCCCGCTAGCTGAGCGGCAATCGACAAGATGGGATATCATGGAGGAGGGGCCACAAGATCAGGGTCTCTTCGAGGCTTGTCCTAGGGCGAAAGAAGTGAGACTGGTGAGTGCTCGTCTGTCCTATCGACGTCTTCACTACGTAAGACAGGGAATGGTGTGGTCGGACGATTTTCCTCAAGTCCCGGTGGTGGATTACGGCGCCGGCATTTGACCCGGGATTTTCCACTCTTTTCATCTCATCAACTCCATATCAAAGCAGGCTGCGGGCGGCGACGTCAGATTATTCAGGTGCTTTGTGCTATGCACGACCCAGCCAATTGCTCCACAGAGAATAAACTACGCGTTAAGACTGGCTCCCGGAGCCATGGTGATGGTAGCCGGGGCGTCGGGTTTGTCGACCGCCTCCAAGATGTTGGTGTTGGTGATGGTGTTGGTGATGCTTGCTTGGACGGCGTCAGATATCACACCCACCAACGAAATAAGGAGCATGATACAAGGGATGCCCGAGATCTCTTCCCATCTTCGCATTCCCCCCTGATCCCGAGGATCTGGGAGCATGTAACGTCTTGGCAGCAATCACCCCGGGAGCCAGTCGGCGACGCCCATTCACCAAAACAACCTGGGAAGCAAAATACGTCGGTCATCATGATAAATCAGACGTGGTGGATTTACATGACCCGCTATTGCCCGCTCCTGCCCGGGCTTTCCCCGGCCGCGGAGCTGCCGTTAAAGGTGGGTCACTGCGCCTCTTTCTCCCGGCATCCACTATCGGCCACTCCTCCCTCTCTTCTCCTCTCCTGTCTCCTCCTTTCTTTCACTTACAGGCCGTACAAACCATCCATCCCTTACCTGCAGGTCCGTTTACTTCCACATTCCGTCAAACATCCGTTTTTCGCCCCCTCAAGTCAGAAGGCCCAGCAGAGAGGCGTCGAGACGCCGAGGGGCTGCGTCCAATCAGAACTCTCACAGCCAGGTCATCAACACTCCGAGGGTCTGGGTGTGGCGCCGGGCGACTCAGGCTCATGCGCCGCAGATCGCCCTCTAGAACCCGAACGAGCTGAACTGTCGGGCCGTCAACCACAGGTGAGCATGGTTTGTCGGAGGTTTTTCAAGACCAATACGCGCAGAGGACGCAGCCAACACGTCAGTTGCACGACTCAGGATGACGATGAAAAACGTGGTTCTGCGGGTCGATAGGCATGGCCGATGTGAATCGGAAAAAAGCATGTGGCAGCTGTGTAACGTCGTGTCCCGCCTCGGTCAGGCCTCTTTGACCTTTTGCTTACCTGGGGGCTCCTTGACTCGAGCGGATTGACAGGTTGACAGCCATCTTTGAAGAGGCAAGTATCAAATACTTTGACTGATGATGGACATGCATGATACTGTATTCATGGACAACTCGGCGCAGAGGCCATCGCGATCCCACCCTCCTTGAGAGTCGGTCTGCAGTTAGTAAACCTTACCAGCTTGTCAACCACGTGCTCAACTGCCTTTGGTAAACTTCGTCCCGCAGCACCGTCTCGAACTCTTCCCGCTTCACTAGCAGCACATCATGATCGGCCGCCGCCCCAGTCTCGTGCCAGCGTCGTCTTGCCTCTTGAAACTCTTGCGTGGCCTGCCGGAACCTCACCTCCGCCTGACTCAATAAGCTTTCGCGGAGGCACTGCGCGCAGAGATGCGGGATCCAGCCCCGGTCCGGGAGTGTTCGTGGCAACAGATGTAAACCCTCCCTTGTCAATAGTCTCGCCGGAACGCTGTGCCCGCAGCCCGGATATCTTAAGCAACTCCGGCAAAAGGGACAACTCTCGTGTCTATGCAACCATTTGTCAAGACACCGTGAGCATGCTGCGTGCCCGCACGGCATAATGCTGAAAGTTGTCTCATCAACTAATTCTGTATCTGACTTGATCTTGCAGTGAGCCTGACGGCATATCTGGCACTCCAACTTTGGAGGCTGATCAATAAGAAACGTGATTTTGGGGAACGGGAAAAATGATTCCTTTGGGTTATAGATCCGGTGGGGTTGAAACCATGATGAAAACGCCGGCAAGACCTTAGATCTGAGCCATGAGCCGGAACCTACTGTTTGATGTGGTTGCGTCGATGGGGGAGTCGGACTCTTATCCGATACTCGAATCCGTAGATACTCTTTACGGGTCCGCCGGGTGCGTTCTCTCTCCATTTGTTGTAAGTTCTTCTTATGTTTTGCCTGTCTGTTGAATTTGTTAGGAGGTTCTCCAATGTTTCTTGGCTATGTTGATTTCGGAGTGCATGCAACTGGGTCGTTGTTTTATGATAAACGTGGTTATTGACTAATGAGTTGTACTGCTTCTGGCAAGGGAGACTTCTGAACAAACCAATGCCACTTGCATGACAAGTCATAGAGAGTATGATCATGTCTGTTCAGCTATTCTTGCGTTGATTCAGGGGCGTATTCTTTGTTCGATTCATTGTGGTTGTAAATTGGTCGCCCCTCGATGGGGGTGTTCTCTCATCCACCAACACGTTGTTCTCCCTTCAGTGTGGGACTTTCTAAGCCAAGACGACTTTGAAATTCCAACCAACAGACAATCAGCAAGTGTGGATGCAAAAGTAGAGAGCCAAGCACCGCCTCAGACAATGTCCCTGAAGTCCAAAGTGCTCACGTTTCAGAAAGGCACTACTCGGGAAATTGCCCAATGTAAGACATTGACAACGAGGCGAGTACAATCACAAACAGATCACCAAGTGATGCAGATTGTTGCCGCACGCAATAGATGATGTGCATACCAGCTCGCCTCACCCTTTTTTTTGCTTCTAGGCGTCTAGGTTTCCCTATTCCGTCGACCGAATCTGCGCATCACAATATTTGCTACTGGTGTTGTTGCCCGCGGGGAGGACCGGAGTCGGTCCGAGGCGCTACCGGAACATTGCGACTTCACTCTTGGCTTCTTTGATTTGCCAAAACGTACCTGGTTGAAAGCCGCGCCGGTCCTAGTTCGCGGTAGCTCGTGGAGACATTGAGATTAACGGCGACCAGAAAAAAAGTGACATGTTATATCCAAGATGTGTCCTCTCATGAAGCCCTTCGTGATCCCCCCTCATCTTGAGTTTTTTGAAACTCCCAGCAGCAAACTCAGTCTTGAGCTCTGTTGCAACTCCTCAATTCCCGGTGATGGAATGTTTACGTCAGGGCTACGTGGAATCGCCCGTTTTTAAAGTGCGGCTCAAAAAGGAACCCGCGTCTGATTTACGGGCCTTGGCAATGAACGGCGCCGTCGCCTCCCTAGTGCCTCAAGTCGCAATTCCCCCCCGCTTCCAAAACGTAGTCTGGCAACTCGGCCGAGGGATCCGAGGCGAACGGGCCTTTTGCTGGTTCACGGGCTTTTCATGTGTTTTCCCTCTTTCGGGTTGTGGATGCTTACCGGGGAAATCAAGGACCCGAGGTATTGTCGGCCCGGGAAAGGGGACGGAGTACCGGTGCCCACCTGCCGGAAAAGTGGGCCTCCTCGGAGACCGGCTTTGGAAGACGAACCGGCTCTTACACCGGGAAGTGGGAGCGACGATTCGGCGAACTTTTAAAAAGTTCATGGATCAAGTCATGATATTCCCACCGCTGCTTCAAAAGGAGAATGGTGTTTATTCCATTGCGGGAATAGCGGTGGGACTTGCGACTCATCTTGATGACATTCTTCGGGCCGGCTCGAGTGTACACCTGGCGTGCTTGGAAGTTGGCTCTGTAACGTCGCAAAACGACAGCAAGTTGTTCGGAATGTGCAGTGTGCACTATTATGCTATGTACCATGTACAATGAATGAACAATCCAGCCGGTCGCATGAACTAATGTTAGCCGTTGGATCAGCGACAGGGTTGAGCGCCCCCGTCCCCTTTATCTCCATCAGCTCATCTCGCCTGGTCTCAGCCGCTCCCCACAATGTTGGCAGTTGATTCTCGGTGGTTAAAAAAATCCCGAGACAGAAGTTTTTCTTTCTTTCTTCTTCCCGGGGATTCAAGGCTATTGTTTCGCCGAGACTTCGGCTCGGGTAACAACTAACGGCGCGTTATGGGAGATGTTGATAGATGGGTACCTACATTATCAGTTCATTTGGGTGACGTTCAAACTTGGCCTTGAGTGGATCCATCCTTGGTTGCCCCGGTTCCGCGTTGCTGGGGACTAACTAAACAAAACTTGAACCAGGATCTTTTACCAAGTCAAATAACCGAGCGAATCCTCCTTTTCTACGTCTGTCAGCCTCGAGCATCCTCCTATAAAAATTCCCTGTAAAATGCTCCAGCGAATCACTCTTGGCATCTGCGTTGGGCACTGCAGCGCTGTCCATGCATCTCGGCTCGTGTTTCACTGCGTCATTGCGTCTGGTTCAGATCAGCCCACGGCATGACTGCCAGTCAACCCATGCACGAAGAAGAAAAAAAATAGCCTTATTAGGGGCTGCCGAGCAACTGTGATTATCACTTGACCAATGCACTTTCTCGTATTTGACCTCGTAGTTTCCCCCGTCAGTGGCTGCCATCTGCCTGTCATTCAATAAACTTCCCGTCTTTGCGCGTCTGCTGTCAACTCCTCCCGAAGCCTCATCCATATTCGCATCGCTTTGACATATTCTAGCCAAGTTACATCTCTTCGACTCTCATCATGCCTTCTTTCAAGACCATTTTCACTTCGGCTGCTCTGGCCTGCCTCGCCAGCGCCGAGACCATCAAGGTCACCGCCACCAGCGACAACAAGTTCGAGCCCGACGAGGTCAAGGCTGAGAAGGGCGATATTATCGAATTCCACTTCGAGCCCAAGAACCACAGTGTTGTTGCTGGCGACTACCGCTACCCTTGCTCTCCTCTCGACATCGGTACTGGTTTCTTCTCCGGATTCGTTCCCACCGATGATGGCACTGCCGTATGTCAATCTCAATGCTATTCTTTAAGTGCAGCTCAGCTAATCCTCTCCAGGACAAGGTCTTCCGAGTCACCGTCAACGACACTGAGCCCCTGCCCTTCTACTCCTCTCAGGGCAAGGAGTGCCCTAATGGCATGGTCGGCATCATCAACCCCAGCGAGAACAAGACTCTGGACGACTACAAGGAGGAAGCCGCGAAGCTCAGCTCTGGTGTGACCCCTGGTCGGACGGTCTTTGGCGGCAAGCTGGTCGACGAGGATGATGCCGACTCCGACGACAGCGACAGCAAGGACAGCGACGACAAGGACTCCTCGGAGAGCAAGGATGGTGATGACAAGGACAATGCCGCTGGTGCCCTCGGCGCTCCTCTGGCTGGTGTCTTGGCCGTCGGCCTCGCCCTCATCATGGCTTAAGCGGTGGATTTGAAAGGTTGAAGAATGCGACATGAAAATAATGATATGCCTACGAGGCTGGATAAGGCGCAGTAGGAACTAATTTAGCTGGGTCTATAATGGTAATGCCCACCATCCTGTAGATAATACACTGACAACCGGGCCATTTGCCCTTGTACTTGAATGCTTAATCATGGTGAAGCGTATATACAAATGACCTTGGAATACTTGAGCTTGGCCTAGTCCCAAGTTGATATTACATATGCCATACAAGTTTGCTTATATCCAAGGATGTGTGCCAATGGATGGATGCACATAACTTCATGCTGAGCTGTGAGATATGATTTGTATAATTGGCACTGAATATATAGCCGTGAATAATCGAGCGGTGACTTGAAATCCAAAAACAGTTTTGGGGTTGTGGTTATTTTGCACTACCATCATCTTCCTTTGTTTGTGCCGAGAAACATGTCATATGATATGGCCTCCCTGTCTCTTTGTCGGCATATCCGCCGATGCAGCTGGGGAGTATGCCGGTTAGATGCGCTTACCCTTGCATAAGCTTCAAAGCTGCATCATCGCCAAATCATTCGGAAATAAAACTCCCAGGTAGCAGTGACACTGATCATGGACATGAAATATTTATCATGTGAAAGTGAGGACACATGACCATTGCTTACGGGCGACCAAGAGCTCGTGATCATCTCGAACCTTCCTACAGGGTAGGTCGAACTGATTATCCCCAGATTGATAAGCGACAACGCCCGTTAGTGGACCTCGGCACAATAGACTGGGGCGCTTAAACTGCGGGCGGGACTATTCGGATCTAGGAACAACATTGCCGGGAATCACTTCTAAACCCGGCCCACATCGTCATCGCCTCAACACCGAATTCGCGGGCTTTCTCCATGGCTTGCATCCTTCATATCCCGACCCCTCCTCCGTAATGCGCGCGAGCGATCGGCTACCAGCGACTCCAATCCCATTCAACTGACACGAAATCGAATATCATGCGCGGTGGTGCGAGGTGTAGTGCCTCTCTCCGCCAACTACGGCTTTCCCGGCCGTTGGCGGATGGCGGCCGGTATGCGAGGGCCCTTCGGACGAGCGCGGCGCCACAGGCGTTGAGGTCGCTGCCATATTGCCGCACGCAACGGCCGGAACTTGCGATCCAGGGCGCTAGCTTGTCGACGTCTTGTCTTAATCGATCTCGGTCAATGGCTACAGTTGTCGACGCGGACCCCATTGTCCACGACGGAGGTCCAATTCCAGAGTACGACAAGCGAGTGGAAGTGGGCAAGTTGCGAAACGACGAGCATCAAAGAGGTGAGGACTTTTACGGGACAACTACTAGGCATTGGCTGACCGAGTGAAAGGCATTATTCAGAATCTTCAGAATCTCCATGGTGAATTGCGCAATTATAACGCCCCGCCCGTCAAGCACCCGAGCATCGAATCTCTCAAGCCCACACCTAAGAAATCTGTATTCTCGTCGCTCTTCAGCAAGGGTCCAAGCAAGCCCGCCATTGGCGACATCCCCAACAACCTTCCTCGAGGCCTGTATCTGTACGGCGATGTCGGATGCGGCAAGACCATGTTGATGGACCTCTTTTATGAGACCCTGCCCGCATCTGTGAAAACGAAAACCCGCATCCACTTTAACAACTTCATGCAAGATGTGCACAAGAGGTTGCACCGCATCAAGATGGAGCATGGTAACGACATTGACGCTGTGCCATATATCACGGCCGAGATTGCTCAGCAGGGCAACGTGCTTTGCTTTGACGAGTTTCAGTGCACAGATGTGGCAGATGCCATGATTCTGCGAAGGTAAGCATCTTGATTCATGTCCAACCCGGCGCATGCTAACATATGATAGACTACTGGAATCTCTCATGTCTCACGGTGTAGTGTTGGTGACAACATCTAACAGACACCCCGACGAGCTGTACAAGAACGGTGTCCAGCGAGAGTCCTTCATCCCTGCCATTGATCTTCTCAAGAACCGCCTACATGTCATCAACCTCGATTCCCCAACAGATTACCGAAAAATCCCTCGACCACCTTCCGACGTGTATCACACATCTCTCGACAGCCACGCTCATGCTCACGCAGAGAAGTGGTTCCGATTCCTTGGCGACCCTGAGCAACCTGAGCCTCGACCAGAAATCCAGAAGGTCTGGGGCCGCGAGATCTATGTTCCCCGAGTTAGTGGGCGGGCAGCCTGGTTCACCTTTGACGAGCTCATTCGACAACCAAAGTCAGCAGCTGACTACCTCGAATTGGTTCGCTCCTACGAGGCCTTTATCGTCACTGACATTCCTGGAATGACTCACCAGCAGCGTGATCTTGCCCGTCGATTCATTACCTTCATCGATGTCGTATACGAGGGCAACGCCAAGCTGGTCCTGACTACTGAGAAGCCCCTCACAGAGCTCTTTGTTTCCCGGGACGAAATCGCCGAGAGCCTTATGAAGCAGGGCTTGAAACACGACCAGGCTGCGGAAGCCGCCAAAAATGACCTGGAACACAACGTGGACAACCTCAAGGACTCGAATCTCTTTGCTGGATCAGAAGAAGCCTTTGCCTTTGCCAGAGCGTTGAGTAGACTGCGACACATGGAGAGCAAGGAGTGGGTGGAGAGGGGCATGGGCCTCGAGAGCCAGGGCGGCAAACAGGAGCAGGAGAACTGGAACAAGACGAGGAGTCGACAGATGGAGGATTCGATGTAAAAGGAGGATTTGGTTTGTGTGTGACATATGCATTATACCCGGAGCGCTGACTCGGCATAGCGAGCGTCTGCCTGGTTTGTATGAATTACCTTTGAGTTGATGTTTGTTGGATACAAGGTGTATGAAATAGATATTACAAGTTGGGTTGAGTACATATAAGCCATATGAATACCTTTTGTTACATGGTTTGTTAACCACTCATGTCACGAATCCTGCGTCCATTCTTCCTCATCCCCTCCGGTGAACAGTTCAGTAGATTCCTGGCAGGATGGTCCACTTCACATCCCTCTTGAAGCTCCCCCACTGCTCACCATATCTCTCACTGCAGTACCTGTTCAAAGATGGCACAGCTCTAGTAACAAAGTCCCAGGCCTGTCCGCCACCCATCACAAGCCCAGCAACCAGTCCACTCGACGCGAAACTGTAAGCACCGCGCCAGAGGGTATATCCACCGTAGTTGATGTGTCGTGCCCAGTTCCACAGTCCCGATCGCATCACCTTGCCCTTGTTGGCCGGGTCATCCTTGAACACCTTGCGCTGATACTCGGACACAACCTCGAGGGCAATACCGACGGTGTAAAGGGTAGGCCCAATCACGAGCGGATAAGGAATGCTGGTCCCGGGGAAAACAGGCGCCTTAGTAGAGCTTGTAGCGGCGGCGACGAAGAGTAGCGTGTTGACCGAGTTGACAAAGCTGTTGTACACACTGACAGCTATAGCAGCCGTAGGAGGGAAGTATATCTCCGTCAGCTTGACGAGCCCGTATCCCTGCTTGGCAGCAGAGCCAACTGCCATGGCGAGGATGATGAGATGTGAGACCGGGAGGCCGAGGGCGTCTATGGCCTGGATACCAGTGTGGACGACAGCTTCGGGAGAGATGGATGAGATTCCAAGGTTGCCAAGGAGGGCGGCGCCGCCTCCAGCGAGGAGGCTATACTGGAGGACCGGATCAAGGCCACGAAGGCCAAGAAAGGTGATTGTGCCAGCTGGGCTGGGCTTTTTAACATCGCGCTGGATGAATTCCTTGGATCCGCCATTGTTAGATTCCGCCATGGCTGATATCTGTTCTTGTGATGATGGCAAATGAGATGCTACGAGGTCAACGTCATGGACGTTGGAGCTTGATATATACTCTTGCGCTACTGTGCGTCGGCGACTTTTAGAGAGGTCGCGGCTGATTGAGCCAATCGCCGTTGAGGTCGGAACAGCCACGGCTCCGAAGACCGAGATCTTTAGAGGGGCCGGCGCCGTGTGGAGACCGGATACGGACCTTTCTTAGAAATCAATCGGCCTTAGTCCGTACGGAGTAGTCATTTGGCTGACTTTATTGGTAGAAAAGCGCGTAAAATGCATATAAACGGGATTAAGCGAGTCGTAACTGGACGTTTTCGATACTTTACGGTGTAGATAGGCGTCTGATTATCAAGCAACTCTTCTGGATGAGGTGGTTTGTTACAAGAACCAGCGATAACAAGCCCATCTGAGATTGAGCTGTGTGACGGGTATAGGACGGTCTTTGAAATTTCTGCGCCACATGGAGGAAAACCCTCAGAGGCTGGCTTTTACGCATCTAAACTCTTGTGATGTCATGGACGGCGTTTACACCCAAGACCGGAATCCTGGGTGTGGCATTGAGACAGCTGGGAGGTCTCGGTGAAAGGAACGCAATGTCTCATGGCAGTGTCTTGGCTTCATTGTTTCCGGTCCCGGATCCGTCTTTGTGACGTTTTTGACTCGGAGTTGATTTAAAAAAAAAAAGGGTCAAGGCTCTCTCTGGTATGAGACAAGTAAATAGCCTTTGATCCGATGTCTTTGAGGCAGCCAGCAACGTGACGAGGTGATTAAAGCAAGTCATTAGAATCAGAAACAGATCCGAGATGAGACTTTGGGATCCAGACTGAGGCCTCGTGAAATTCCGTGATGCAATGGCCCGTGACACATTGATAGAAGTAGGATCCTTGTGCAGCAGGTAGGCTCTCTGAGAATGCCTTGCCCAGCCGAGGCCGAAACACCGGCGTTTGGAGCTGAGGCTGGGGAAGGAAGCTCGAGTGAAGAAACAGGCCATGACCATGACCGTGATCTGTGAGCGCAGGACTGACGTTGTTTACCATCAACCAACACGACCAAGGTTCAGTATGAAACAACAACGTTGACCCAACAGACCCGAGGTGCAACTCAAGATCGAGGTTGAGGAAGAGTCACACCGTGAGCAATGCTCAGCTGGTAAATTGCCTCTACTAGTCGTACATACGAGCAGCCCGTAATTTGTTGGTGTTGAGCTAAAATTGGTACCACACCTCTGCCTTTTTTACCTTTGCTTTTGCCGTTGCCTTGCGCCAGAGTTATGCAGAACTTGGCGTTCGCAGGACACGTGAATAAAGGGCAGCACAGCACAACTACCTACAAACTTACTGACCAGGCCTCGCATTGCAGGCACGAATAGCTCATCTCGGACATGGGCAACCGGGTGGATGACGCTACGCAGAGGGGAGGATCGGCAGATGCACAGACTGTTTCAACTTGGAGAGAATCCTAGCTAGCGGAGAAGGGTGGCGCAAGGAAAAAGAAGCGGTTTGCGTCTTCCAGGTAAAGACCGAACGCTTGGGGGCAGATAAAGAGATGACGGTGTTGGGGGGTTCTAGAGTGCGGCTGAATTGAAAATGAGGCCATTTCTGCTGCGCTCATTAACTCCTGGGATTTGTTCTCGAGTCAAAAGGATTGCGAGATGAGGAGGAGAGGGCTCTCAGTAGCGGGCGGACCGGGACCTGTACAGATGATGATGATGATGACGGGAGATGCGAGACTGGGATGGGGTAGTACGGAACCAACAAGTTTAAAGAGGCTGAGTTTGAAGTAGAGAGAGTTTTGTTTGTTGAGAGTTGTTGTTGTTGCTGATGTTTGTGTGGACATCATGTAGGGGAGAATAAACTCCATAATTCTGCATCAGATGGAAATTCGTCCCGTCGGCTCAAAGATGGATCCGTGCAACCGCATCCTCGGTGATCCTTGGAAGGTGACAGGAGATGAAAGGCGCCAGTCAAAGCATCACCAACTGAAAGAGGTAAGCTCGATGGCGATCATGGTCCATGGATGTGAATATTTTTCTCAGGCCGAGAAAGACATCCGACAAGATGGGAGAGGCTGGACAAGGGGAAAAGGGGACAAGTCTAAAGTGCATGGGATGGGATAATTTAATGAAGAGACCAAAAAGAGAGCAGGGTTCAGGCCAGCTTGTCCAGGTGATGAGACCCTCGCGCCACGCTTCAGAGCCCGTTGGACCATTCGAAGCCACCGACAGCCACTGAATTTGCAGCAAAGAGAGAGCTCCAAGGCCCGGCGCCCCGACATTCCCTGGATTGGCCGGCGCAGCCAACGGTTCCTGGCTAGCAAGATGCAGTGGGGTGACCTCGACCAATAGCGGCGCCTTGGTCCCTGGCGGCTGGCGTCAGTGGGGATGGAACCCAAGCCACCCCTGACCTCTTTTAACCCCAGCACGACTGGGATCCATGGAACCTCAATCACAACCTTGCCGCTCGCGGGGCCCTTGCACATTGGAGGATGGTTGAGAGGCCCTTTCCCAATCGCTCGATTATTTGTCGGCAAAAGACTCTGCTGATCATCATCTGCAGCGACCGATGGATGCGGCAAGTGGGAATGGGGAGGAGACCTTGGCTCATTTCTCTCCCGAGCTGTCATTGACGTCTTGTACGAGGACACGGCAAACGTCCGTCACTTTCCATGGTAACACATGCACACACACGCACACACACACACACGGGAGAGATGGTGTGCAGTACTAGTAAAATTAGAACATTCTTCTTCGTGTCTCTAATGCACCTGATCTCTGCTGTGCACTTTTATGCACGCCAGCAGCATCTTGCAGCTCCCCCTTACTACGTAGTCGGTCGACTCATCCTCCAAGCGCTGCCCAGTCTTGTGTTGTCTTGTCCGCCTGGCAGCGTCACATCACAGACAGAGACGGTACCGCCGGGTACTCAGCAGCTGGTCGTGGATGAAACATTCACCAAGAAACCCCTGCTGCCCTGTCTAACGGCGCCAAACGAGTACCTTGCTGGTACAGGCTGGCACTGCCCTGCAGCTGGGCCCGGTTCCAGTTCCATCCTCTGCTAAGCTTGCACGTTTAACCCTTTCTGGGCTCGTTTCACCCTATCAAAGTGATCGATCCAATTTACGGTCCGGGGGTCGCTTCGCTGGTTTAATCGATCCAGCGACTGTTCACTGTTGTTGCGTGCCCTCGGCAAGACCGCACGTTGGCTCCTCCCCCACTCCCACTCCCACTCATTCCCTTCGTCTCCTCCTCCTCCTTCTCTCACCACCACCCTCACTTCTTCTCCCTTCTACCCTTTTTCACTCCCTCAAAATCCACTTTCTAGAACTTGTTGCTTTTCACGGTCGCTTCGCTTTTTTGTCGTTGCTCCGTGTCTAGTTCAGTTCGTCCATTCGTTTCCTCTCCCACTGCCTGGCGCGTTTTTGCAAAGAACGACTGCTGCCGTGTGCAGTCCCCGACCCGGCCGAGCCAAACCTCATTCACAAACCGACCCGGATCACCTCTTTTTTTTTTAAACAACACTCTCGTTTGGCACCTGGTCCAACCACAACCACTTGCGCTCCGTTGCACTTGAAACTTGCGTTCCCCCATTTACCTTCCTTTACGACATCCTTTGTTCGCATCTGAGACATCGCCGCCGCCTCCCGAACAATCCGACTCCGGCTCCGATAGTCCCCTGCGAATACATTCTTTGTTCCCACCCTCGATTGTATCGCCCTCCATTCCAGTCGTCTGAGCAACCAGCCCCGCGATTTGGTCACCACCCAAGGACGATATATCGTATCACCGCTGCGAACACCGCGTTAATCGATCACCGACGATTTTCACTCTCTAAACTTGTTTCAACCTTTCGCGACTACTTGTTACTTTCGCCAACATGCATGTCAGGCACGCGCGCGTGCATCGCAGGGCCGATGGCCTATTTGGGTTCGGTAACATCGCTCATGAGATTCAAGGATCCGCCGACACCAAGAAGCGCCATGTAGAGAAGAGGGAACCACGTGAGTCTCACCTCTGTTTATCGCGCCGACACAATGGAATTTGGGAATAAATCTCCATCTTTCGGAGCGACTTGATATTTGTCCCATGTAGATTTACTAATATTTGACAGAGGTCATCAAGACGGTCTTCAAGACCCTGGAACCCACTTTTGAAGGCAAGGTTGGCGGCTATAAGACGGTCGGTCATGAACCTGAGCCAACCAAGGCCCAAAACAGGCAACCTGTGACTACCCACAACGCCAACAAGGAAGCCGACAGGGACGAGGAGGACGAAGAGGACGCTGCCGAGAAGAAGAAGGAGCAGCAAGAAGCTGCCAAGGAAAAGGCCGCGGAAGAGGCTGCAGAGAAGAAGAAGGCTCAGGAGGAAGCCAAGGAGAAGGCGGCCGAAGAAGCCGCGGCGAAGAAGAAGGCACAGGAGGAAGCTAAAGAGAAGGCAGCAGAGGAATCAGCAAAGGAAAAGGCTGCTGAAGAGGCCAAGACCCGCAACAAGAGCAAGGATGAAGACGATGAGGATGAGACCGCGACCGAGAAGGCCACAACAACCAGGGCCACAAGGGCTCGAGTTATCACCACCAGCGAGGACCACTCATCTGTCCCCAGCGTCATTAGCGAGCCTACGGAAAGCTCGATCGAATCTGTCCTGGCCAAGGCTACGGGTGATGCCTCCGCGACAGCCGCCATTGGTGCCGCTGAAGACATCAGCGCATCCTCAACTATTTCCACTTCTAGCGCGACGGCAGAAGCTTCCACGTCCAGCGGTAGCAGTGCCGGAGCCAAGGCTGGTATTGCGTTTGGTGTCCTGGGTGGACTTCTTGCAGTTGCCCTACTCGTCTTTTTCATCTTCAACAGGCGCCGCAAGCAGGCTGAGATGCAGAGACTGGAAAATGATGACGAGAAGCTGAACGGCCCAATTGGAGGTGGCATGACTGGACCTATGCGTTCCATCACCCCTGAGGCCCCTGATGTTGTCGAGACCGCTTCTGTCCGCACTGATGCAAAGGCTCCCCGCGTGAGCCTCCGACCTGTTACTCAGTTCCTCCCCAACTGGAACGGCCTCGAGAACCAGAAGCGCGCAAGCAAGGGCGCTGCCATGGCTCTTGCTGTCCCTGCCTCTACTCCCGCCGCCGCCGCTGGACCTCTGTCTCCTCGAACACCTGGAGGCAGTCCCTGGGAGCGTCCTTCAACTGCTCAGAGCACTGATCCCGCCAACCCATTCGGTCACCAGGCTGAGCGTGTTCCTTCCCCTGTTCCGGAGGAGAGCATCCACTCCCGTGGTGCTCCTAGCCCGATTCCCGAGCACTCTACTCCTGTTGCTGCTGCTGCTGCTGCTGTCCCTGTCGCTGCTGCCTCTGCTGGATCTGTCTCTCCTCAATCGCCTTCATCGCCCGTCAACGACCCCCTCACTGCCCATGGACCTCCTATTTCTGCTGGCGCCGCTGCTGGAGCTGCTGCTGCCGGAGCCGCAGCCGGCGTGCTGGCTCGTAAGACGTCGATGCGCAACAACGGTCCCCCGCAGCTTGATCTCACTATTCCTCCCGGTCCTAACACTGCTCTGGCCACAGTCCCTGCTAGCCCTGCCGGTACTGAGTTCAGCACCGCCTCTGCCACCCCTGGTACTCCTGATGGCTCAGCCGGCGCCGCTGCTATTGCGGCTGCCGGAGGTCCTGCCAACTCTGCTGTCCACCGTGTCCAACTTGACTTTAAGCCCACACTTGATGATGAGCTGGAACTGAAGGCTGGTGATCTTGTTCGACTTCTCCACGAGTATGATGATGGCTGGGTGAGTATTGTCGATGACCGTATCTCTATCATGCACTAACCAAGTTTCTAGGCGCTCTGCATCCGACTGGACCGCTCTCGCCAGGGTGTCGTGCCGCGCACTTGTCTGTCTACCCGTCCTGTCAAGCCTCGTCCCGCCCAAGCTGGTCCTCGCCCCGGACCTCCCGTCAAGCCTGTTGGCGCTCCCCGAGGGCCTGGACCTAACCATCCCCAGGGACAGCGTCCCATGACTCCCCAGGGCAACTTTGGCCCAGGTCGCCCTGCCTCGCCGGCTGGTCGTCCCATGACACCCAACGGCAGCCACCCTCAATCCCCAATGGGACCTCCTATGGGACCTAACGGCCGTCCTGCTGGCCCGATGAGCCCCGGTCCCCGTACCCAGTCGCCTGGACCTTTCCAAGGACCTCCTGGACCCCGATCTATGAGCCCTGGACCTCGGTCTCAGTCCCCAGGCCCTCGCCAGGGACCTCCCCGAGCTATGAGCCCCGGCCCTCGCTCGCAGTCACCAGGACCTGCCGGCGGTCGTTCTCAAAGCCCCAACGGAATGAACCGACGAAACAGCCCTCCCGGCCCTAGCCCCATGAACCCTTCGCAATCACCTCGCCCAGGTCCTTCCACCGGGTCTGTTAGCAGGAAGCCCGTGCCCGGCCAG
Source organism: Fusarium duplospermum (assembly GCA_003946985.1). NCBI lineage: Eukaryota > Fungi > Ascomycota > Sordariomycetes > Hypocreales > Nectriaceae > Fusarium > Fusarium duplospermum. Next base: position 278,586 of record NKCI01000019.1, on the reverse strand, counting down.
GCATATTGAGCACTTGGACAACTTGAATCTGGCTGAGGAGCTTACCATTTTGGACGGCTCTGGACGAAAACAGGAATAAAAGGACCGGCGTTTTGCGATGCGATACCAAGGAGAGGACAGGGCATTACGGTCTGCCCACGATCCTGCATGACTTGGGGGATGATTTCGACACAACTCTTTTTTTGAAACTTCTTATCACTCACTCTACTTCTTTTTTCCTTATGTGGCCACTTTTGAGCCCCTTTTTTTTCCGTTTCATGTTCATATACACTTCACATATCTCGGGCGGTCGTATCCCGCTTCTGCATTGTGGCACGTTATCTATCGCTTTTGTCGGGGCAACCTGATGAGAGGCCGAGTCCCTTGACTGAATAGTTAGTCTGGAGGGAAACGCGCATACAGGGTTACGACTTTCCGCCTCGAGACAATGTCCTCTCTCGCAGGGCTTTGCGCTAGTCGCTAATGTCTATCTATGTTTGCGCCTTTTTTTGTATTTCATATTTTCGTTTCTTCATCCTGCGACTGGTTCCAGGTCGTTGGATGGAGGTTGGGAGGAGGAGAGCTTGCCGAGGAATATGTGCTGTGTGATGCTGTGCTGAATGAAGCTCGGAAGCTAGGATCCATGTAAAGACTTGAGATGAAAGGATAGGAAATGAAGAGATTTCTCAATGACCAATACTTGTCACTGTCCCTTGTATGATGATGAACTAAACTAGCTGTGAAGATGACCCAAGAGAAGACGTGGTAGTAAGAACATATGATGGATTTGTTTCCATGGTATTATATTCAGCCAAGCGTTCCTCTTTCGACTATGAGAAAGCATAGGATTCTGACATATAACCAACCTGTCGATAATGTCTCTTTCAATGTACTAGTTAATACCTGGCAACCTGCCTGTAACCTCGACGCCCCGCTTCCAGCTCCATTCCAACATCCTCCCCCTCCATAGTCTATTGTTGTATCTATAAGTAAGCCATGGCGTTCTGTTAACCGCCATCCCTTGAATCACATGCGACGAAATGCCATCTTGCTGACCAACATGGCAGGGAATTCGCCTCCTCGGATCAGCGCCTCTTGAAGCTCTGGGCTGTCTTGCATGTCCTCGATGAAGCAGACAAAGTAGTCGACAATAAGAGAGCGTGCCTTGTCCATCTCCATAGTGTTGTCAAATATCTCCTGCGCTAGGGCGACTAGGTCGGCGATCCTGGCCTTGTGGACGACAAAGTGAGCAAGAGTTTCGTGAAGACGGCTCAGGGCGAGTCGGCGGAGTCGTTCGATACCGTACTTGTCAGCAAGGATGTATAATCGTGCGTGGCTGAGGAAGACGGGTAGGTATGACTCGTGAGGGTTCTCGTTGATCGAGATGGGAATTGGGAAATCATCGTTTGGGGCGCGGGTGGGCGCGAAAAACATTTGCATGGCATCGTACTTTTTGTTGACGGGGTGGGGAGACAGCCGACTCAGCTGACCGAAATCGGTATCGTAACGCCGGCGCTTGAGTAATGGCATGTTGTGCTTGAGGAGCCTGTCGCTTAGACACTTGTCCCACTCGATCATGTAGTTTTCAATAGAATAAGGTAGAGAGGTGCGGGAATGCATGACGCCGTACTCGTCAATCGACAGATCGATGGGACGCCACCTCAGGAATCTGGCTCTGTCGCTATCCAGCGTGGAAGAAGCTTCCGAGGGAGAAGAGTATTCGGATGTGTCTTGATCAGGATCATCAGGGCCGTCGTCTTCGAGGTCAGACGACAACTCTATAGGTTCGCCCGCGTTGCTGCCTCCACTGGAACCTGCAGAGTCATCATCCTGAAGTGACTCCTCTTCGTCCTCCCCACTACTCTCACCAGTCAAGGCCTTACCGTCCTGCTCCTCCTCCGGGGTTGGCATATGCACGAGAGCATCGTCCGAGGCAAGTAGTTCTGGCTCTGCCGGGGTGTAGTTACCCGAGTAGGCGAACTTGGCGAAGCGGACAAAAGTGTCAACGTCGAGGTCAAGCCACTCGACGCGGCCCTCACGGGCTTCCTTCATGTTTCCATTGACGAGAGCGTTGAGGACAGGCGAAAGCTGACCGATGAGTTCCTTGTGGATGTGAAACTCTTTACGCTCTTCGCCAATGACAAAGACAAAGGGCTTGGAAGCGATGGACCTAGAGCACGCATGTTAACGGGCTAGACGCGATGGAGAAATATTATAGCAATGATTCAATGTCAACGATCTGGAGGTGGCGTCGACTCACTTCTCAAACTTGTCCTTGTTGGGCACCTGGGCCGCCTCAGCGCGTGTAGCAGGCATGTTTGTATATATTCAAAACTAGGGCTGCCGACCACTTGAAAGAGGCGGCGGCACCACCTGAAACGGGAAAAGAAAAAACTGCAGCAGAGATATAATAGCTAGTATCTAGAAACTGATGGGTTTTGAAATGCAAGGGTGAGAGGGAAGCTGATGAGGAGAAAGGAAGGATGGCAGATGGAAGAAGCCCAAACGGGATGGGGAACATTTGCATTGACGGGTAGACGCCGTGGCGCCTGGGGAAGAAGCGCAACCTAATCCTTTTCACTGGATTTTAAGGGCGTTAGTGGGTCAATAGCACCCTGATTGGTTTTGTTGCCGCGCATGTCTCACATCTTTTCTCTATTTTAAGGGTGGGGTGGACCAATTAGAGGGAGTGAAGCTTTATTCCCACGAACCAACTCTCCCCTCCCTTTCTTAGATATCCAGGTACTTTGACTATGTGAGGCCAATTAATTGTCAAGATCTTTAGGTATTGGATGAAAAGAGTTCCTCGTTTGTATTTATACATGAATCTCTGAACCATAGTATCTACCTAACTAGGCAACAAACTTTCCTCCACATCCACCACAGACCTCGCCCGATGACTCAACCATCGTCCCAGCCCCAAGATGCTCCTCTGCTATTCTTGTCAGTTCCGTTACCTTCAGACACCGTAATTCGCACACGGCGCAGATACGTGAGATATCCGGAGCCATAATGGCTAGTCCAGTAGAGGCACATCGAGCTACTCAAGTGTTAGTTGGTAACCATCGAACGACACGAGATGTGACATACCAAACATGTGCCCGTTCTCGCACTTTGCTTCATCTCCTCCCATCCGTAGACCCGCGTCACAAAAGACACAATGCTGTCTTGACGCAACATCTCTAAACTGCTCTCTAAGCGGCGAGTTGTGCAGCTCTTGAGAAATCTTGCTTTCGGCTGTGGTTCCGACCACCTCGGGTCTGTTGCCGTACATCCACTCCCAAACCTGTCCCTCTGTTGTAAGCGGCCTCACAGGTGGTATGTCCCCATTCTGTTGGATCTGTTCATCCTTTGCAAACATGATCTTGCAGAGGGCCCGACGTTCTGGATGTTGTGTGCTGTACCGCGACACGAGCACCGCCGTCACGCCGCCCCCAGGTGAAGAAGCCATACCCCAGATACGATATCGTGACTCGTGGACTTGCAACTGCGAGCCATCTTCCTCCATCATGTCATATTCAGAGTCGTCCGAATCAGAGTCCAACCCTTCCAGCGCCATGGCCCTGGGGATGAGTCTTGTCGTGTGCTTCCTGATCTTTGCAGCCCACTGCGGGAGCGAGGCTTCTGCGTCAGGGAGGTTGGTCTGGAACCAGTCTTGGTTCTTCCCTGTTGCTGATAATCTGACTATTGAGTAATAGGGTACAGAGCCCACGTTTGAAGCATCTCGGTCATGGATCATGAGTCCTGGATGCATCGTTAGCTATTCCCTCAGTTAACCAATTGCAGCATATTCACCTGAAATAGGATTTAGTGAAGTCTGCTCATCCTCTTTGGAATATGTTGTTGCACATTCCCACGTGTAATGTGGCTCAGTGGCTTCCTTTGCTGTCTCATCGAACGAGACCTGGAACGGTTTCACATCAAAGGGCGTGGCGATGACGCCTCTAGCCATTGCGGTTACAATCTTGCATGCGTTAGCGAGGAAGATGTACCCATTTAATGAAGTTATCCTCACCTGATCTTCCCATTTGATATATGCATCTGTTGAGAGGAACATGCAAATGGACGTCATATCCGTCTGCTCAACTTCGACCCGTGGGGTCTGACCCCTTTCCCAGTCGCCGACAATCGTAACTCTTCGGAACCCGACGTAGTTCTTTGCAAGATACGCCAATATCGCTACACGTTTGCCGTCAACTAAGAACCAGGGAGTCCAGTCTAAGGAGAATGAGCTTCCATGAGGAACGTAGTCTGGGTCTGTAATATCCATGGCCTATTCATGTTAGACTCTTCCCAGAGGTAATCCCAGAGCAACTCACATCTTCTTTGGTATGTTTACCTCTTCCATCGAACCGTCCAACCTCACGGATGTCCCATATCGTCTCGTCAATGGACGGTTCTCCCTCCCTTGGTCGCGGAAACAGCTGAATACTCATGATAGCCACCTCTTCCGCATCGTTGCAATATGCCATAAGAGCCCTTCCCGGAGCAAGCTCCTTCGCCCAGGAGAATGACTGGATCCGCTCATTCATGTTCCGAAACCCATCCTCCACGCTCGCATCTGGCAGCGGCAGCTGAGCGCCCAACCCCCAAAGCGTCTTCCACGCCTTGAAGCTCCTGGTTCGCATCCCAGCAACATGGTAGACTGCATGTCGATGTGCTCACCAAGCGCATACACACCCCCGTTAGTCGACAAGGCCGTCAGGATCGGTCGCAGGTTGCACCCTAGCCCATTCGGCGACCACTCCAACCTAACAATCTGGCAAATAGAAGCCCCCGAGCCCGTCACAAGACCATTTCCCACACCCGGGAACCAATTCTCGTCATTTGCGGGCGGTCCTGCTACTCTGATGCCTGAGAATGAGCACAGCTGGGCGTTGATGGTTGGGTCTGGGCGGATCAAGCCTGAGGCGCGGTAGGACAGTGAAAACTGGCTTTGGAGCTCCTCATCCTCGCCTGCGTCGTCGGGGCCTCCGCCTCTCGGGTACTCGGGGATGAAGATGTAGATGGTGTCGTCCGTCGCGACTGCTAATTCGCCATCGCAGGACCATGAGATGGCGTGTGATGTAAGGGGTCGTGATTTCAGATGGATGGTTCTGAGGGGGCGTGTCTGCAGGGTTCGTTAACAAGCAATTCTTTTCCTAAAGATGAGTTTCCGAGGTGAGAATGAGGCGCAAATGATCTTAATTTGCTCTGTATTTGTCGGCTGAAAAAGCAAAATGACATTCACATGAAACTTCGAGACTGTTGTTGTTTTTCCTCACCTTGGATTTATCCATGTTGATGAACAGAGTTCACCCGCGTCGAGTGATGACTGGTTACCGACAATAGCATTCAAACATGTCTAATATTGGAAGTATTGAAAAGAAAACTTGAAAATGCAGATTGTAAGACGAAGCGCAACAAGTTGAGATCCGAGGGAGCTTGAGCTGGAGATGGATGAAATGTTCAACACCAAAAAGTGGATGACTAAGGCATCGAACCGACTTCACGACAAACGCGCTGGTAGAATGGCACTGTCGACCAAACGTCATCTAACATTAATTAAGTTTATTCATCAGCTTTATTTCAATCATACATGAAACTATATGTAGTATATGTCATAACATAGACAATCCAGGGCCTTAAAAGCGTACATCTAGGTTCTTCGCCCGAGTCGTCTTAGATTCAACTCGAACGACGGGGTATCCGATAGTTTCGCCATAGTCTCTTGGCTCACAATCAAGACACATATGCCCAAGAGCAAGAAACTCGCCGTGAGCACAATTCTTTCGTCTTCTTCCGGCTGCTGTTCTTGACATGTCTCACTGAGCCACATCCAGAGCGTGTCGGTAATACACCCATTGCCCCAACCCTTTCAAGTCTCGTTGCTAGCATGCCTGTGATCTTAAATGCCATGGCCTCGCAAATGAAAATCGCCAAAGCCTAGCACTCAACCCTCAAGGAAGGATCCCAGACCCCAAAGGAGAGCGCAGCCCGCAAGAGCTGTTGCGCCAACCACCTTCTTTGTCCACCAGTTATCATCCGTCAAGGCCTTGGCCTTTTGGACTCTCTTTGCAGCCTCTGTGGGAGCACTGGCGGCCGCGCTGGCAGGCACTTCCTGCGAAGCTTCCTTGGCTTGCTCTGCTTCCTTTTGTCGCAACACAGCAATCTTCTTGCTTAGGGCCAACAAGTCCTCCTCAAGGGTCAGGTTTCCGGCACTGTCCACTTCGACGTTTTGAATGTTGCCGAAGAAGTCGGTGATCAAACGGCTGCGAGCGTTCTCGGCGCCACCGGGGAAGAGATCGTAGCGCATACCAGCGTGCGAGTGAATCTTGTCATAGTCGTAACTGTCAAACAGTTCGCCAACGGTCTTTTGGCTGTTCAAGTCCTTGACGTTGTTCTCAAGGAATTCTAGGTTATAGTAGGTATATCTATCAATAACGGCCACGCCAACATCGTTGTCGGCGTGATGCGAGTATGAGGATTGGTCGAGCTCGGATGAGCCGGTAGCAATGATGTTGGGAGAGTAAAACCTGCTGTACATGGTGTTGGCCTGGCAGGTGTCGATCATGAAGAGAATTTCATGGTATCTGAAAAGCATCAGCACTGGATCAATGGCAAATGAGGGTGACTGCAACTCACCTCTTCTTCTCCCACATCTGCTCAAAGGCGTCCGCAAGATCGAACGCGCCAATCTCCTCGGCATCCTGAAACTTGAGAAATTCGTTTCCGCCGTGACCAGTCATATACACCAGAATATTGCTCCGATCGTCAGTGAGGAGGCGCTTGCTTCGTGGCATCTCGGCGCCGACGCGATCCGTCAACAGGCGGATAAAGTTCTCGACGGTAACCTCGTAGCCACGATAGTCGACCTCAATGTTGTCGCCATAGAGATCGACGGCGCGATCAGAGTTGCTGTAGACGGTTCCGGGGAAGGCGTTGCGGGGGTTGCAAGCCATGTCGTCGGGGAGCATCAGGATGATCTGGGAGTCGGGGATGCCGAGGCGCTTGACGGTTCGGTACATGGAAAGAACATTGGCAAGGTGGCGGTAGTTGAACCAGAATCGCGACGTGCAGACGAGAACGGCCCAGTTGCTGGTATGTTCGGCGAGGATGGTGGTTGCGAACAATGCCGCCACCACGAGGGCGTGGAATCGAAGGAAGGACAGGTTCATGATGGAGGCGTCGCGACGAGCTGTGATGATGCGAAGAGAAGAGAATACAAAGCAGGTAAAGAGCGAATATCACAGCCCAGATGCGACCAACAGCATATCCGCTACAATATGGACTGCTGGAATGAAGTCGCTGAGAGATGCTCTCTCAGGCTTACAAATCTGGGGAGCGACGATGATTGAGCATGGGATAGGTTCGTTAATCCCCTTTTGGATGGACGTCACCGAATCGAAGGGAACACCTGTTGGAGTTGCATCCGTGCCAGAGCTAAGCTGGGCCCGGAGTTTCGGAGTCAAGGTTCCGACGATGGAAGCAACACAACCCCTGGCGTTGGCGCTGGCGCTGACACAGATTAAACTCCAGCACTAACAATTTCCCGATTGGGATGTTTCCCTCGACGGGAGTGAGCTGATGGCTGGGAACAACTAAATGCCCTGCGTCCCAGCATCTCACTTACCCAGCAATGCCGCAAGACAGAAATCTTGGGGTGAGCCAAGGGGTAAGATGTTGACGAGATCTCCCCTGTTTCTAGAGCTGGGGGTGTAACCAGTAGTTGGGGACCGAATTTTTGTTGGCGTGGTAGTTGTCTGGCGAGGAAATCTGGAATCGTTCGACTCCTGGCCGGGATGGATGGCGATGTTGGGGCAGCCGGCTCGCTCACTGATGACAGATGCTCTGATTTTTTGACATGGCTCATGGACCTCCCTGGTGCAGAGGAAGCCCAAATGGTATCAGGCACACGTGGCCCGATGCCTTTCTCAAACTTCTGGTGTCACTGCAAGGCAAGGCAAGGTGAGATACGAAAATAAAACGCCGTTGTACAAAATGGACCAATGCAGGCGGCGGTGCTGGTGCGGCGCTGAGGGACGGGAGAGAAGCCGATTTCGGTCTGTTCTTTTCTAAGCTTGTGACAGAGGCAGTATGGGATTAATAATTGCCAAGAGAAAACAATGCTCAAGGGCAGTGCAGGAAAGGTCAAGATTGTCCCCCAGTCAAGTCATGGCCGTGAAGTGAGTGGCACGGATATGCCGGCCGTGGGCCTCTGTTAGGTCGGTCCCCTCTCGCTGCTGCTCCAGGTCGTCATGGGAATCATGCCTCATGAGGACAAGAAAAGAAAAATGCAGCACGATCATCTGGGATCGGTTTTCTGCAGGGAAGAGGGAATTAAAAAAAAAAGAGGACCCTGTAACTGACTCCACCATGACGATGGTACTTCGACCTCGAGTTCGTGTCGACTGCATCGGCCAAGCAGAATCCGGCACCATGGAAGGGTCTTTTTTTTTCTGTAGCCACGATGCTAAAGGATAGCGCCGTCGTCTGTGAGAAAGCCTGCCTGCTGCATGTGCAAGACAAACACCAGCCCCGGGCATCAGCAGCAGCAGCAGCAGCAGCAGCAGGCATGAGAGAGGGAGGTGCCTTGAGGGGGCTTCTTAGCGTTACACATTTGGAAACGCTCTCAGCCATTCTCCGACGGAAGTCGTCAGGTGGGCGGAAGAAGCTGGGCATTCTAGGTGGCCGCGGCGAATGAGATGCCGGAGACGAGGCGGAAAAGGGCACAATCACATGAATGAAATCCCAATTCCTCGACTCAGGCGTTTGGATGGATGGCGTCGCTAGGCGCTGGTCCACTGCACAGGGACAGACTCCACCGACCGCCGTGTCGCATTGCAGCCGCTAGGCCAAGACCCAATGGATCCATTCCCCGTCCCATGGATCTCTTGTTTGCGCTGGAGGCCGGTTCGAGCAATGGCATCCTGCAGAGGGCCACGAGGGCACACTCGCTGGCTGAAGAGAAGCTGCGAGGTGTGCTACGTGGGAGAATGCCTGGCTTAGGTACTACAACGGTGCATCGAGGCTTGCGCACGCAGTGAGCATCATCGACGTTGGATGGATGGAGCGGATGCATGCGAGGGGAGGGCATCATGAAGATGGAGGAATACTCGAGAAGGGGACTGAAACCCGGGGCTAATTGATCATGTTATGGATCATGACCCCCAAGATCTCGGACAGTAGTTAGACGGACGGGCATGTACTAGTTGGACCCCCAAAGGTATCGACTCGCTTCGCTTCGCCTTACCATACACGTCTGACTTGCCTTGGTTTCCTTGGTCTTGGTTCCATCTTACTCGGCCCCAAGATGGTCCACAAGAAACGTTTTCTCGCGCGTGTTGTTCATGAAGGGCAGTATTATTGAGGATGGGTTTGTAGACGGCATGACTCTTATCACTATGGGTTCTCGGGCCTTTTTTTGTATAATTTTCTAAACCGTTCAATATGCAAAACGGCCGTGGTCGTTCACAATTGTAGTTTCCGTGTACTTCACGTTTGCCATCTGTTGTACATGGATATTATCAACCTGACCTCGTTGATCAATACCTTGTCCGAGTCGCACCCTGCCCTGTCCTGCTCTGCCTGTGCGTGTCCCGATCCTGGTCCTTGAACCTTCTGCCGTCCTCGGTTGTTTATTTTCCTGTTTTCCCTGAGGCTTACTAGCCAGGAGAGCGTTCATCGATGCGATGAATGAGGGTTAACTCCTTTATACTCCAACTACCCCGCCGGAATACGCAGTACATAACCTTACCTTCCACTGTACTTACCTTACCCCCCTCCCACAGCCTGGAAGCGTAAACGGGAGCTTGAGATCTTTCATCATCGTCACCTGTTTCTCTCCTCCTTCTCCTCATCTTTCTCCTTCCCCCGCCTCTCGGCCTTGATTTCCACCAAAGAGACCAAAGCCTCGATCCAACCTCGACTCCTTTTCCCATCAAATCTCGTCCGGGGTGCCACGGCGTGCGCCCGCTCCCCCCAAGACCACCTAAGACCAGACCGGACGGGACCCTGTCTCTGCCCTGCGACTCGCCAAAGTGGTTCTAGGGACCTCCCTGGCCACCAGCTGCACCGCGCTCGCCGCCTGGAAGCCTTCTGGACGTGCCTCAGTGTCTACCGCACCCCGTGAGGCGAGGCGTGAGACCTGGCTGTGCTAGGCGCCAAACCGTCCCAAGCCGCCAGTGGAAACCTTCCAAGTTTACCTGCTTCGACCGACTTTCCCGTCCTCCACCCTCCTCCACCTTGCCCTGCGCACTCCCACTCCCTCCCTCCACCGGGCGCCCCAAGCTCGAGGTACAAGCCTCTGTGCTACGTCCCGTCTACGTACCTTCTTTGGGATATTTGACTGATCGTCCCCCCTGGCCTCCCATATTCTGTCCAACCTCTACTCCTCCAAGAAGCGTCTTCTTGCTGCTTAACATCTTCTGCTTCATTTACCCTTCTAAGGCCTCTACGCGCTTGTCGCTGTTGTCGCCTACATCATGGGCCGCACGCCGGCCTATATCTTCGTCGTCAGGTATGTTCAATCACCCACTGCTAGACCCCCTGTCGTCATGATGCATCGCCGCAATCGCGTCGCATAGCACACATCGCAGCATGTTTGGTCTAACATTATCCAGGCACGGCAACCGACTCGACGCCGCCGACAAAAAATGGCACCTCTCTTCTCCCACTCCTTACGATCCTTCTCTTACATACGGTGGCTGGCTCCAGTCAAGACAGGTCGGCAACCAGATTTCAAGTATTCTTGAACAGGCCAAGATTGAACATGAAGCATGTGGCAACGGCTCTACAAAGAAGCGAAGACGATTCAAGGTGGTAATCCACAGCTCGCCCTTCTTGCGATGCGTTCAAACATCGATCGGAATCAGCTCTGGCCTCGCCCAGACTCCTCCAGACTCGCCTCATCGCCCTTCCGACATATTTGTTTCAGCTGCCGGCCCCCCCAAGCACTTTCGATCTACCATCTTGCGCCTTGACTCTTTCCTTGGAGAATGGCTTTCCCCCGAATACTTCGAAATGATTACTCCGCCGCCTGGCGCGGCGCTCATGATGGGTAGCGCAAAGGCCGAATTGCTGAGACGCGAAGACTACAGCACGCTGGTTTCTCCTCCTACGATTTCCCACACAGTTACTCACAAGAGCTCAACGGCCTCGCTATGGAATGGTTCACCCAGCGCAAGCCCTTCGATTCATCCAATGCAGCCAACATCGTCATCTGCGCCCGAGATGGGCTCCAACCCAGGTTCAGCCATGGCAGCCGCGCTGTCTGGACAGCTCGCCAATCAACTAGAAAAGAAGGGCTATAATGTTCCCAAGCCTAACTATGCCATCTCGAGTTCTGGAAAAATCCCCGACGGCTTTATCGCACATGCCCGGGATGAATGTGTGGTGGTTGATTATCAATGGGACTCGATGAGACCTAACTTGAATTTTGGTGATGGTGGTCAATTTGGAGAAGAGTGGACGGCCATGCACAAGAGATTCCGACAAGGCCTCAAGAAACTGGTGGACTGGTATTCTACGACTGAGACGCCCGATGAGATGGTGACACGGTCACCTGGCGGAATGCAGAACGGTGTCGACGGCGACGCAGCTGCCGAGGAGGACGAGGAGGTGGAGACGGTTGTCATCCTCGTGTCGCATGGTGCCGGCTGCAATGCCTTGATCGGCGCCATCACTCACCAACCTGTCCTGATGGACGTTGGAATCGCCTCTATCACTATGGCGACGCGGAAACAAGACGCAGACTACACTGCTCTACTGGCCAGATCCCAGCTCGAGAACCCCGACGGAGAGCCACACGTCTCACCTCATCAGGTTTACGATATTCACCTTTCAGCAAGCACCGACCACTTGCGATCAACCACATCAACTCCGGTCTCTTCTCGATCGACCTCGGCCGAAGGGTTTCCCATCTCTGCGAGCAACCGTGGGCGTGCCCCGAGCATCAGTAGCACTGATGGACCAGGACCACTCATTGGCTCCTTTGTCTACTCAGACCCCATCATTCCAAACGGGAGTCGCAGCACCTCAGCCAGCGCAGCTCTTGGATCATCGATACGCCGAAGTTCGGGTTCCCAGCGACCCTCGACGCGGACCCCGGCTCTAGCAGCGGGCGGGGCCGGGCCGAGGAGCAACTCGCCGGGCATGAGCGGCCCCTCGTTTGGCCTGTGGTCACCAGGACCATCGTCACTCAGGCTAATGGATGATGGCGGGGACGATGAGTCTGAGAAGGAGGACTTTGACACCGTGTTGCCCAACTTTGGTCGGTTCAAGGATGCAGCCCACGAGAACAAGCAGGATACTACACAGCCTTCGAACTTGGAGTCGGCCGTGGAGGAGTCCAGTCCACCACCAACTCTGAACTTTGAGTTGACACCCACACTCTCCTTCGCTTCGCCTCTTCCACCACCAGCATTCCCTGCTCTGGGTTCTTTTTCATTTCCTTCTAGTGGGGACTCCACCCCCAAGAGCAAGCCTCGAGGGCCTATATTGTCGGCCCCAATTCGAATCAAGACGGACGTTATCCACGACTTTGACAAGCCTGCCGAAGAGTTGACTATTGGTCAGCTCGGTGACGGACTTGGTGGACTCTGGGGCCTTCCCCGGCCTCCTGGCGAGGCTGAACGATTCCGTGATATGAGCCTTTCGAAACGACGCTGGACGACTACAGAGCGTGCTTGAATATGCGCTACAAACTCATGATACCCCACTCCCTATCTATGCTCATACAGGATGATCCAGACGTCCTCCCCCTGGGGGAATAGAGCAGATATACTTTCATCTCCTCTCGCCTTGTGATATTTTTTAGCGCGCGTTGCTTCCTGTTGGTCGTTATATTTATAATACTGGACGGCAGACAGGTCTGTATATCATGATATTCATTGCATCGGCGAAACGGCAGGGATTTCCACTCAAGAAGAGGGACAGCAATGCCGGAACATGGCAGTGAGATTGATACCTTAGGGACTGGCGGGGGACTTTACTACCAGTACGGATGCGACTTGTTGTTTTCTTTGCGTCTTGGGTTTTTTGGTTGACTATTGTATTTGATTTGTACTATGGAGGGAGTCGGTTTTTTGGCGAAAGATGATACGATTTGCTTCACTCATGGACCTGGATGAATACCTAGGTAGGCAAGGAATGGCAGCGGGGAAACAAGGTTAACGAGGGAAATGGTGAACAAACAAAAAAGACTGCCCAAATATATTTGATTTGAGATACTGAATTCGCAGTTTGTCTATGGTGTTTTGACTTTTGCTGCTCTCTCTCAACGACACATATCTATGGGGATGGATATACATGAACGCAGAATAAAGAAAGGGTATGCTATGTGTTGAGACGTTTCAAGTAGAAAATGCTCCCTCGCAGTCAAAATCATATATATGCTAGCCCCAGCAAGGAACGCCATCCATCCATCATAAACTCTTGTCCACCGACCAACCAACCATGTATAATGTATCCATAGTGACAAACCCAGCAACCCTGAGAAACTTTTTAAACATTCCATTCCGCTATGCTCCACTCGTCTCTCTCTCTTACACCATCTAGTTGAAGAACTTGTTCATGGCCTGGTGAGCCAGCTCGACACCCAAGAAGGTGGCGGCGTTGGCGGGCACGGCACGGGTCAGGGCAGGGCCGAAACCAGGGAAGAATGCCTTGTAACCTCCCTTGCCGTACAGCTCCCGGATGACACCGCCAAGCGTGACGTTGCCCTCGGCCGTCTGCAGGCGGGACTTGACTGTGTCGACGGGGAAGACGGGGATCCACATGGCAACACCAGCGGCAGCACCAGCGCATGTGATGGCTGTGAGACTCAGCTGGCCGCTGGGCTTTCCAGTATCAGGATCGACGGGAGTAAGCTTGCGCTTAATGTATTCGTACGCGGCGAAGTAGGCGGCAGAACCAGGACCGTCACGGGCGAGAGTAGCGGCGCTGCCACGGAAGACGCTGCGCACGCCTCCCTCCTTGTACAACTGCTTGACCACGTCGAGGCCGCCGCTGTACTTTGGCTTCTCGCCAGGGGCCAGCTGCTTCTGGCCCTGGACCTGGAGGATGACCTTGACGCGCTCAAAGGGCGCCGTAATGGCCGTCATGGGAATGGCCGAGAGGAAACCGGCGGCCGAGGTCTGCGCAATGGTGAGCCCCTCGGCGGGGACTTCGCTGACGCCTCGGACGATCTGCTTGCCGAGGTCGTAACCCCAGAAGGAGACGGCAACTGGACACAGAAAGAAAAAAAAAAGTCAGCTCACTGAGCACAGGGAATGACACCAGATTGCGGAGATCGTCTATCTAGGCTTTTTGAGAGAGAGATTAAGGAGGAACATACACATGGGTGTGACGCCAACGAGCGGGGCGCTCACGCCGGCATAGAGACCTCTCCGGAGTCCATCACGAGCAATACTCTTGCGGACGACGTCGACGGCGGAAGAGTAGACGCCTCGCTCGGCTGTCTGAAGACGGACCTTGACGAGGTCAAAGGGGTGGCCGACAACAACGGCGCAGATACCACCAAAGCCGCCGGCCGCGAGAGCGCGGAGCTGCTGGGCGAGGGCGGAGGGAGCTGCTGCGCTGGTCTCCTCCTTTGGTGTCGGCGGGGTGACCTTGTTCTTGAGCTGCTCGGCGACGCGGGCCTCGAGGGCGGAGTCGGAGGTGTCGGCAGAAGACATGGTGTGTGGGAAGGAGTGAGGAAGAGAAGGGAGGAAGAGGTTAGAATGAGTCGTGGAGAGGGGATATATCTTCGGCCGAGGGGAGAGGTCAAATATATATCTATTCAATGACGCAAATCCCGAGACTCCGTTCTCCAACCGTTGAAAGAAAAGAAGAAAAGCAGGGTTACAGGAGAAGGGGTAGAAAGACGCTGTCACTCTTGGGGGCCCTTGATATAAAGAGAGAGTAGCACACACACACACGGCTATGTAGACCAAAAGTCAAGTGGCTCCCCCCCCCAAGCCTCAGGTACGTCACCGGGAAAGGAGATTGGGTTTCGTCCAGTCAAAGGCCTTCCTTTCCTTGCGCCCGGGTCCGTGCATTTGGGTTCAATTCAACTGGGCTGAAGTCTTTGGTGATAAGATCTGCGTTTGGAGGCTCTTAAGGAGTAGCTAGAGGTATAGACAGTATCGATTTAACTCGTACAATTAGAATCTATTTTGTCATCTTTCACTGTCAAAAGTATACTCAACTGTTCAATTCATCCCTCCTATCTAACTAGGCAAAAAGTCCTCGGTGTCCCGGGGCAATGATATCAAAGGTACGTACCTCCGTCCCCGGCCCATCTTTCCCTCCAGTTGCCTCGGCTTCGGCTCGCGGGGTGCATCCCCATGTCTCCTCGGTCGTCGTCTTTTTCATCATCCCCCACATTCGCAAAAGGGTCCCCTCTCTCTTCTAGACACCGAGAACGCTCCGATGAACGGGGGGGCAGAGCGCAGAAACCCCAGTAAGCGCCAAATGCCGACGCCCTGTGTGGCTGCTTCTGCAAAGCTACCGTCTTTGCCTGGTTGGTTACCTATCCCCAGAGAGCTTTTCTGGAGAACGGCTGCGGCGGCCGGGCAGACGGAATTCATCTCTTGTGGATGCCGGAGCTGGGGAATTTCAACATGGCCAACAGAAGTGAGGCTATTGTAAAGAGTTACGCAGAATAGCAGATCTTCCCGTCATACGCATACGCATACTCGTGCTGCTGCTGTGCTCCTTCACATGCAAGTACTTCCATGGCTTCATGGAAGAACCCGTCAAACCAGCCACGAGTCAACCGCCAAGGTACCTGCATGCGCATCACCAGATCCAAGCCAGATCCTGCTGGTCATAATCCAACGCCTGCCGTCATGGATGACTTTTGAGGCTCTTGTCTCCGAAACTCTCAACTGACAAGCATCCATGTCTCTGACCACATGTTGGAGATTCTCTTGGAGAAATGCCCCACACGATACCCTCTCTCTCACCTCATCTTCACATGTAAAACCATCACGACTCGTTCACACTTTGACATAGCCCCCAACTAAAGACAAATAAAGTAATCACTCAAGAACCTTGTCATCCTCTCTATTTCTACCATAGACACCCACTATCCTCCCAATCTACCTCCAACGTGTCTGAGTAATACAAAATCAGGGTAATCATGTACATGTGATCCTCCATGCATCCATCCCATGACCTTGTTGGCCAGATGTGCCCAAGATATACCAGCTACACCGCGTAGCCCCCTTGACCCTCAATCCAAGTCTGACATCTGCTTCCCCAAATGGCTTCTACGTGTATCCCAAATAACGGCCGTCTCTCCTCGTTCGACTAGTTATACACCCCTTGGAATCATGTCTCTCCTCTTCTGCGCCGTGACCCCGTCTCTATCGTCTCCTCTATAATCTCCGTTCAACTCTTCTCATCAAATTCGACCAACAACTCCAACTCTTACAGTCCTTTTGTCGCTGTCAACGCAGTCGGTGTCGCGACCGGCGCGGGCACTCCTCGCCTGCTGCACCAGCAAGAATTGTCTCCCTCTCGCTCAACCTGTACAACTACATCGATTCCCTCCTTCAACAGATACTCGCGCACACGATCCCGAACGTCTTCCATGGGCGCTCCTCGCGCCGCCACCACGTGAACAATTCCGAGCAGCTTTCCTCCTGACGCACTAGCACTGTGGTCGTCTCGCCAAAACTTGGGTGAAGAGTAGCCCACCACTCCTCGCTGCTGGAGGATACCGCCCAAGCTGTTTCGCAAATTATATTCCGTGTCCTCCGAAATGCTGAGCAGTAGTCGCTTTGCTGACGAGTAGACCAGAGGCTTGGACGAGAGGAAGATGAGCACAGCGATCAGGCACGACGCCAACGGATCCCATCCAGCCCAACCCCAGAAGCTTGTCAACACCGTCGAAACAATGACCGAAACGCTGCCCAAAGTATCGGCAAGAATATGCAAATAGATACCATGCATATTCTCATTATCATGCCCGTGGCTATGGCTGTGGCAGTCGTGTCCGCCATGAGAATGGCCATGGTCATGATCATGCGAATGTCCGTGGTCGTGTCCATGATCGTGTCCATGATCATGTCCATGGTGATGATGGCCAAATGCCATCATTCCCACTAGATTCACTATGAGGCCAAGAGTACTGACAACAAAAAGTTCGCCCAGTCGCTTCGTCTGAGTTCCTTCCAGCAGTCGTTCGAACGCCTCAAAGGCAATCTCCAAACTGAGCAACCTGAATCTCGAGTTAGCACCGTACATGCATTCAAGCTGTCGAAAGTTCCCTACATCAGGAGAATGCCGTTGGCAAACCCACTCAAAGTCTCGATCTTGCCGAATCCGTACGGGAATCGCTGGCTTCGAGGCCATTTGCTCAGCACGGCAGCCAACAATCCCACCAACAGCGCCACACAGTCGAAGAACATGTGGATGCTGTCGCTGAGAAGGCCCAACGAGTCGGTGACGTATCCGTAAAACGCCTGGACAGCCATGAAGGAAAAGTTGAGCCTGATTCGGTATTAGCGGGCATTCCGATATGGGGAAATGGGAAAGGCGTACGCCATAAAATAAAAGATACGCCTTGAATCCTTCTCAATTAGGATTGCATGGAGAATGGGGAATCGTGCCGTGTATGGAAGTATCATCCTGGTGAACAATGATCTCTTGGCAGCTTTTTCGGGGTCGTGAGAATGAGCGTGGTTATGATCGTGTCCATGATGGTGGTCGTGAGAATGAGTGTGGTCGTGCGAATGGGAATGGTCGTGTGAATGAGTATGATCGTGGTCGTGGTCGTGATGGTCATGAGGATGGTCCGGAGGGGTATAGGGCATGTTGGCTGTCTCAGGACCTGGTGTTATGACACTCTTTCCTCCTGGTGTCCTCTCTTGTGTCCAACCCTCCATTGTGTTCAGTGCTGGCGGAGGAAGCTTCTCCCGGGAGAGCATGGCGCTCGTGTTGGACATGCGCGATCGGCTGTGTCCATGTCTGTGGCCACTATGATTGTGGGAGTGACCATTGAAGTTTCCACCACCATTATCAAAGCTTTGGTCGTGGTTATGAGCATATGCCTCGTCGTCGGGGACGGATGGGAGACTGCCGTTGGAAATAGTTGTCCTGAGCGCGTTGAGCGACGACTGGGAGTGGGATCGCGCGTGCATGTGGCCCTGGTGCGCGTGTGGTAGGGAAGAAGTCGGCAGAGCGTAAGAAGACGCCATCTTGACAGCAGCAACGAGTGGGATGCAAAAGTCAAGTCTGGGCTTCGAGTCGAGGCCTCGAGATCAAAGTGTCGGTCGGATTATCGGCGCAGGGATCGCGAACAGAGAGGGAGAGTTGGAACCTCCCCGAAAGCCAATCGCAACGTCATCAGCCGGAATGAGTCGCCAGAGGAACCCGTAAGAAGGCGATCTGCTATGCCGTATGCGTTGGTGAAGGAGTAGAGATGTTGTGGGACGTCACCTTTCCTCTGAAGGCGGGCGCGAGAGGCGTGAAAGAGCCGTGGTTGTGGCGGGCTACAGATAGGAGATGAGGCCGACAGAGCGCAGCACGTGGAGCTCCAAGAGCCAACCCGAACGAGAAACGATCGACGAGGATGGGCGGCACAGAAGTTTAACCAGGGCCAAGGGGAGCTTTTGAAATTGCCCAGATCGGATGTTCAGAGGGTCGAATCATGAACGTGGAAGGGTTCAGACATGGATAACCCAGAGAGCGGTCTTGATCTGGCTTCTTGCTGTCGAAAATCAGTCATCTGGCTGGTTGGCTGCTGCCCGTTCGTTCCTGCCGTGGTCGGATCCCTCCTCATCGCGCAGCTCGCTCCTTCCTGTTTCTTTGATAACGGATGGCCATGGCGGCCAGGGTTCGCCGTCGAACGCTGGCCGGTTACTGGCTGCAGCGCTGCAAATGGTGGTCTGCCCCCTGCATGCGGCCTGGGAGGTCCGCTAAACGTTAGTGCCCTTGATGCTTTAGCGCGGTTTGAGGGTGTCCAGGTGCAGTTTGGCCCGCCGTCACACCCCGCAGCAGCGTTGCACTTGCACCTCAGACTCCCCGTGCATCCATTCTCGACCCCTGAGTTGCGCGCTGCGGTTCAGGCTGGGTTGCGATAATCTCTCTGCTTCGTATGACGACGTAATCCATGACGTTCCTAGTATAAAAATGCTTGGCGGGTTTCTGTAGCGAAATTCTATTCGATTTTCGACAGTTGATAGGATGGCGTGCTGAAGTCGGTCAAAGGCAATTCTCGACTTGGGTTTTGGCGTGGAATGGACAAGAAAGGTTCCAGGTACCAACCAACAAGCATTTCCTACGCCTCAAGACCACGAGCAGTTCAGGTACGCTCTGTGCCTGCCCAGGCTCGAATCTCAATCTAATTCAACTCGCGTATACCTTATCTTGTGTTGCGTTTGATCATCTTCCGGGGTTCACTCCTTTCAGATCGAGATTGTTTCGTTTCCTCCGAGTGTCACTGGCGGTCCAAGTGCGCGACCACGGCGCGTGTGGAACCCCCGCTGCAGGGGACACATTGCCTTGACCACCAAGCAACCAACACCAACTGTCGTCAACTTTTACGCATTCGATAGCCTCGGCGCCATGTCCTGATTGACAGCTCCTTCTCCGCAATATGTCAGCCGCTTTCGTTGTTTCCGTCATCGCTGGCAGCCTCAGCTGTATTCTCCTAGTATGGCTATTGAGCGGGCTTGCCAATCTCATCCCAACCCGCTATCGTCCAGCTGAGAATCCTGAGGATGAGCACATCCAGATCCTCGTCGTCGGCGACGTTGGTCGCAGTCCTCGCATGCAATACCACGCATTGAGTGTTGCTAAACATGGACGAAATGTGGACATTGTCGGCTACAAAGGTGATACCTATCAATATGTGGTTGTGTTCAAGGCTAATATTGAGTAGAGACGGCGAGACACCCTGATCTCATTGGTAACCCTCGAGTCACCATGTATCCCCTTCCGCCGCAGCCTGAGGTGCTTCGATGGGGAACTTTGCCATTCTTTCTTAACCTTCCTCTGAAGGTTCTATGGCAGTTCTGGGGCATGTTCCGTACTCTCATGTATGATGCGCCTCCAGCGAAATGGATCATCATCCAGGTGAGTTAACTTGACTGATTGCACATCATGAGCTCTCCTAACATAGATAGAACCCTCCGTCTATCCCAACTTTTCATGTAGCACTCATGGTCTCTCTAATCCGAGGTAGCAAGCTTGTCGTGGACTGGCACAACTACGGATACACCATTCTTGCCCAGAATCGTTGGTATAAGCCTCTTGTGCCCCTATACCGATGGTATGAGACCGGTTTTGGACGTTATCTTGGCGATGCCAATCTTGCCGTCACTGATGCCATGGCTCGTCAACTCAAGGTGAAGCCATTCAGTGTGAAGCACCCCGTCTACACTCTGCATGACCGGCCAGCCCAGGTGTTCCAGCCCATCTTGTCAGCACCAGAGCGACAGGCCTTTCTGTCTAGGCTTGCGGAGACCAAGGCCCTGGCTAAGGATATCATGAGCGGCGCGGTTCGTCTCATTGTCAGCAGCACCTCGTGGACGCCAGACGAAGATTTTGGTTTACTTCTTGATGCCCTCGTGTCCTACGCCAACGACTTTTCCGATTCTTCCCCTATCCTAGCCATCATTACTGGAAAGGGCCCGCAGAAGGAACACTACCTTGAGCGGATCAAGACACTCCAGGAGGAGGGCAAGTTGCCTGGCATCCGAGTTGTGACCGCCTGGCTGTCTACCCGGGATTACGCTTCGTTGCTGGCCTGCGCCGATTTGGGAATCTCACTGCACAAGTCCAGCTCCGGCGTAGATCTCCCCATGAAGGTTGTCGACATGTTTGGTGCTGGTCTCCCTGTTGCAGCATACTCGGCGTTTGAGAGTTTCGGTGAGCTTGTCAAGGAGGGACAGAACGGTTGCGGTTTTGAGACCTCGTCCGAGTTGGCAGAAATCCTCCGAAGGCTACTAGGTTTCTCTGGACAAGAAGAGCTGGCTCGATTAAAGAAGGGTGCTGTCAGTGAGGGAAAACTACGATGGGATGAGGAGTGGGATCGAGTGGTTGGAAAAGTCATTGGACTGGTGGACGAGGAGAAGAGCACATAGTCGCTTTGACTACCTGGGTTTCCCTGTCTCCGATATACTTGCAACAAATGCAAATGAACGATGTCGCTTCATTGTCATGCTAGAGCTAATCACCAAGAAAAATTCCCACGACGCCAAGCGAATGCTCATAACTCGTCGGCGCCAACCACACATCCCTCCGTTTCCAACCAAACGCCAATCCAGAAATCGACCGCCTTATTCCCGAATTTTTTTTATTCCCAGCTAGTCCTCTCCAAGACTCTCCCGCACACATCTTCTGCACCGTTTCCGAAAGTCTTTGTGCTTGCCCTCCCGCTCTTCGCGGAGCATGCGAGCGGCCTCAACATTGGCGGGGCTCTCGTCATTGGGGCTGTGGAACAGGCTGATGGTGCTGAGCAGGATGGTCTCGGGGGTCTGGACGGGGGTCCAGCGTTCTGAAGCATCCTCGTAGCCGTACTCGTCCTCCTCGGGTGGGTGCAGGATGGAGATGCAGAGCTTGCCGTTGTCGTAGATGTTGGGGTGGAAGGGGATCGGGTCTTGGAAGGTCAGAGAGGGCGGCATGTGCGGGTAGTTTTCAGGGAACACGAGACGGGCACGAAAGTTGCCTCCTAATACCCAAGGTCAGCATCACGTTCCGGTCACAGCAGCGGGGGGGTAAGGTATTCGTACCGCCATAGTATTTGCAATCATCGTTGATCATGAGCATGACTTCCCACTCAAAGATGTTGTTGTCGTTGACGAGGCCGCACGAGATGCCAGGGATGTCCTTGCCGGTCTGCATCTCCTTGAGCTGACGCTTCAAGAGGGCGGCGGCGGGGGCAGAGCTCGCCATGGTGATGGTCGCGTGGTGGTTAGTAGCTGGTAAGGAAATAACGCCGTCAAACTTGATGCTGCGCGCGAGAAGTGACAGAGAAAAAGAAGATGTAAAAGGGAAAGGCTCACTGGATGCCTGCAGTCAGCTATTATATGCAAGGTCCACAGGGAAACCGCAGCGGTGGGAATGGGATGCTGGGATCTTCTGATGGTGGCAGCTTGAGGAGGAGTCTCCCGGGTGGTGGGGGACGGGACGCCGTCCGCCGTGCATCAAGGCGGGGGTTCGCCCTCGTGGCCCCGCTATGAAAGTAAACGTGCCATTGATGATGGAAGAGCTATTGTTTGTTCTAGAACTTTGAGAAGCAATTCACGATATTGTTTGTAGTCTATTGGTCGCCGGCGAGAGCAAACATTCGTAGCTTATAATGATGTAATGGGATATTCAATCAGCTCATCCAACAGAGCTGACCTGCGGCTGTCTCAGGGATAGTGTTTCCAACATGAATGCCGAGCTTGCCAGGTACAAGGCATGCAGAGTATCAATCTGACATGTTATTATGACTTCTTCAGCCAACATCATTGGGCCACAGCGTTATCCAGAACCTGTTCATCTTCTGTGCGTGCAAAGGGGGTGGCACACTGCATCCCCCTGCATCAATGTCGACTGTCAGCTCTCACCGACCTTTGCGGCAATCAGCCATCATGCCAATCCAATGCTTCTTGTAGAGTACAGAAATTCATCATACAAAGCCATGTAGAACACGGGGTATCATCTTGTTATCCAAATATCCATCACTTCTTTGACGTTCCAAACCCGGTAAATCCCATTTGTGCCATCATATCATCCTCATCATGCTCGCCCTCGATTCGAATGTCGTCTCCATACTCCATCTTGACCTTGGACTCCTCTTCTCGTTTTGCCTTTTTCCTCTCATTCTCTTCCTTTCTCTTCTTGCGTCGCTCCTCGGCCTCCTTTTCAGCCTCCTCTTCACGTAGCTGCAGTCGCTCGTGTAGACTCGTCTGCTTCTCCTTTTCCAACTCTTCTCGCCGTCGGATGAAGTATTCGATGCGCTGGTGTACCTCCTCAGCCGTTGCACGCTTCACCTCTGTAGTCTGACCCGTGTTGAGCAAATGCTGTGGTGTGTTGAGATGCTCAACGAATTGCTTGTTGTCCTTGAACGTAAGGTCACAAGCCTCACAATAGAAACCAGCTCCGCGACCGCGCTTCCCGACGCCCGCTCCCGCGGGAACGAGCTGTGTCTTTCCAACTTGTTGAGTGAGGTCGATGACATTTCTTCTCGCCGATGTGTAGGTTTCGTCGCCCGTCAGGGGTTTGTAGTATTTCTTGCCCGCGAGCTTTGCTTCGTAACGGGCCTTGGCCTCCTCCTTCTCCTTGGCCTCGCGTTCTTTGGCTTTCGCGGCGTATTCGTCAAGATCCCATGTCTTTCGAAAGTCGGTATCGCCTGATGGCGCGCCGCCGTATGCGTCTCCCTTCTTGGAGTCGGACATTGTGGGCGATGCTGTGGAAGATGCGCGGTTGAGAATTGGCGAGACGCGAAAAAGTTCAGATTACGGGCAATCATGGATGCGATAAGTTGAGCCGTGACAGGGGTAGGTACTTGTCATGGCGTCACAGGCGCGAGGCGCGAGGCGCTAAAAGTACCCCGCCGCGGGGCATCTTTCAACTGGAGACGGCCGGATGATTTTTCATTTTTGACCTGACGACGATACGTGAAAAGAATCACCATGTTGTACCTTGTGGGCCTCGGTCTCTCTGATGAGACAGATATTACTGTCAAGGGTCTTGAGGTTGTCAAGAAGGCCTCAAGAGTCTACCTTGAGGCGTACACCAGTATTCTACTTGTAGACCAGTCGGTCTTGGTACGCGATCAACAGTTGACCTTTGCACGAGTAGCTAACGCTGACTTTAGTAGGAATCTTACTATGGACGGTCGATTACGGTTGCCGATCGTGAGATGGTCGAGTCGAACAGCGATGAAATTCTACGAAATGCGCAAAATGAAGACGTAGCGTTCCTTGTCGTGGGAGATCCATTTGGGTATGTTGAAGAAGTCTGACTCAATAACCAGCTAACATTCCCCAGCGCAACAACACATACCGACCTCGTCTTGCGTGCTCGAGAACTCGAAATCCCCGTCCGAACCGTCCCTAACGCCTCCATCATGTCCGGTATCGGCGCCTGCGGCCTCCAGCTCTACAACTTTGGCCAGACAGTCTCCATGGTGTTCTTTACAGACACCTGGAAGCCCGCGTCGTTCTACGATCGGATAAAGGAGAATCGAGAGATTGGCCTCCACACTTTGGTCTTGGTGGACATCAAGGTCAAGGAGCAGAGCCTGGAGAACATGGCTCGAGGTCGTCTAATCTATGAGCCCCCACGATACATGACTGTGGGCCAGTGCGCCCAGCAGATGCTGGAGATTGAAGATGAGCGCAAGGAGAATGTCTACACCAAGGACAGCCTTGCTATCGGTGCCGCTCGCGTGGGAGGCGTGACCGAGAAGTTTGTTGCTGGAACGTTGGAGGAGCTTTGCTCAG
Source organism: Fusarium duplospermum (assembly GCA_003946985.1). NCBI lineage: Eukaryota > Fungi > Ascomycota > Sordariomycetes > Hypocreales > Nectriaceae > Fusarium > Fusarium duplospermum. The sequence goes on along the minus strand of NKCI01000019.1, from coordinate 254,203 downwards.
CTGATGAGGAGCTCGGCCCCCCTCTTCACAGTCTCGTGCTCCTCGGCCGAAGGACCCACGAGCTTGAGCACGACTATGTTCGACAGTTTGCTGTTGACAAGGAGAAGTGGACCAGCCTATGGAAGGCAGAATATGGCAAGCAGTAGGATTAAACGGGTGCTAACTGTCATGAATTCGTGCCGCCGTTGATAAAAAAGTCATATCGTACAAGCGAGATTTACATTCCAGACCATTACTCTCGCGAAGCGCGCCACGATCGCACATCTCCCTCTGTGATCTCCCTCAGGCTGTTGGGCGAGGCAGGTTTGCCGGTGACTGCACTGGTAGCGACGTCGGCGACGCGGCTGAGGATGTTCTTGGCAACAAGCGAGTATGTCGACGAGACAGTCTTGACGCGAATGACACCAATGCGAGGGTCGTTCTCGGAACCATCGTGCACGCCGTCGCCGAGATCACCGAGCCAGGCCTTCAAGGTAGGAGTATAGTGCTTGGAGACCAAGCTGCGGTCGGTGTCAACGGTAGCAGTTCCAGCGATGGAAGCCCACTCTCCAGAAGGGTTGACAAAGGAGACGTTGACATGAGGGTCGGCGGCGAGGTCATCAGTCTTGCCAGACTCGGTGTTGGTGTGGAAGAGTAGGTCAATGCCTCCAGTCTCCTATTAAGGGATCAGTATGGACACCAGTAGGCATAAAAATGAGTGACGAACGGTAGCGGCCAGCGCCATGCATCGAGAGACGAGGTTGCCAGAGGCAGAGCCACGGGTGGTCATCATGCCAAACTTGCATTTCTTAATAAAGTCGGCCAGATCCTCAATCTTGGTCTGGAGAGGAAGGTCCTCGAGGTTGGCCTTCTTGTAGGGGTCGGCGGGAGCATCGCCCGTGGAAGTGTTGGAGAAAGACATGTTGATTATTGGTGAGGTATTGAAGGTGTTTGGAGATGAGATCAGAGCTTGGATGTAGAGCTCAAGGCTCTCATACAGCACTTTATACTCCAGTCTGAGCTGCCCGATTACGTATCGAGCAAGCCATCGAGACACAATCGTCGGTATTTCATCATCGATGTTCACTTACAGTGGGGGGTTGAGGTCGTGAACGGAGGCGGGTTGAGTGGTGACGTCACGGACGTATAATCAGTTTCTCAGGGCGTTGATGTTTTGGCGATGCCGGGTAGGAGTATAGGGTACTCCGAGGTCTTACAAATTTGTGTAGAGCATTGGATTTCATAAAACGACAGCATAGGCTGAACTCAATAATGTTGGCTGAAACAAACTTGCATATCTTTGTGACATGACAAGGTGGACTCGAGCAATCCAGTTTGTCGAGAATAGTCACTCAGGTCAGTAGCTAACCGTGTGATGCCGTCTTAAGGACAAGCTCATTGTTAAGGAACGGGAAGCAATGTAAGTGGCCGCAAGCTCAAGACATTCTGACGACTCAACCACCCCGGTTGAGGATGTCGGGAATAGCGGGGACCCGCCAGAACGGGGTAGAGTGCAGCATGTCTCTTTATATAAACGAGGGGTCATGTAGTGTCACTCTAAGAGCTGATTAGTCCTGTCAAAGGGATCGTGCTGTTGCAGATTGATCGACGTTCTGTTCAGAGGTCATCGTGGTTCAGACAACTCGGACGGTTTCCTGACGAGTCACATGACCGCACGTTGCAACTCCAGCAAGGCGATAGGAAGTTTCACTTCTGGGTGATTGTGCAAGGATGTTGGCTCGCCCTGTAAATAGACTATCCCTTTGTAGTAGTGACGTTTGTAGGCTTGGCAAGAAGGCGATTGACTAGTGTAAGACAAAGGAAGCGATTATACAGTGAATTCCCCTTTGTCGTGGTTCAAACGGCATTCTACAAAGTATCTTTCTAGTGAACAAGCTACCCAGTAAAATAGCACCCGTCAACGTGACGATGAAGATCGCTCCAGCTTGTCAATGCCCAAACAAACGTGGACAAAGGCAGCCAAAAGCTTTCTCCCCTAGTGCTTTGCTACAGTGCGTGCATTGTTGTTATTCCCGTCAACCAACTGATTTCATAGGTGGGCAAAATCTCGATCGGATACCTATGCCTCGCCCTGACGACACGACATGAAGAGTTGCAGAGGCAGGTGCAAAGAAGAACCGTCGCTTCCCGCACAGCACAGCACACGCACACTCCGCCCTTGCCCTTTCCCTCATTTTTTCCTTTTTGTCTCCCACAGTCTCCCCTTCCTTCCAGTCCCGCTGAGCTCATCACGTCACACGAGAATAACGAGAGGGCAGCAGACTTTTGGCAAGCTCCACAGTGAGCAGCACCCCAGGATCAAGTTTCCCCTTCCATACAAATCCGTGCGACATCCATCATCTTCATCTTCCCCTGGCCCTGTCCTCCACTTTCACCTTTACCTCGTGGAGTCCCGTCTTTGCCAATTGTCGATTGCCAACAACCTACTGCGACCCCCCAGTCGCATCCGCGGGCGTCTCCCATCAATTTGTGGCCTTTACGGTTGCTGCTGCTGCTGCCGCTGTCCGTCGCCTACGCTCGCCAAATCGGGGTTTGTAACTCACGGCAATCCCGGCTTGTCGTCGTGCCTTCCTTCTTTTCTGCACTCGCACTGTCACTGTCACTGTCACTGCCTGCCACTGCCGCCTCCCCCAAGACAATCTGAGCACTTTATACCACATCACAGTACCCGCGAGACGACAAACTTCGATTCACTGTCGGCGCAACAAGAGAGCGGCCTATTTGTACTCTCTGCGCGCCTCATCCGATGTAAAACCTTGCTCCTTTCATTTACCTCTTCTCTTCTTCATAATCTCGAGGCCGCCTGCATCGTCAACCTCACCACTTCTTATCATCACCCCTCTTGTGTCTGGTCCCGGGTTCCCAATCAAAGTAACGCACCGCACCGCACCTTTTTTCTTCGATTCTGAGGTCGCGGACATCGTACCCGGTTCCTTCCCTCGTCTACTGTTGAGCTGTGTCAAAGCCGATCTCCGGGCATCATCTGCGAGACTCAACCTTGATCGCCTGTTTCAGTTCGAGCACAAGCATGTCGGGCGCTTCACCGGTGAGTAACCTTTCTCTGTCGCATCTCATCTCAGCGACTGAAATTTCTAGACTGTCTTTCCCTGGGAGTGCAGGGACCGGGAGGACCAGGCCAAGGCGGCCTTTCAGCATCCTCTTCGACGTGCCAACCAGACTCTCACCGAGGAGAACATGCGACTTAAGCGCATCCTTCGAGAGAATGGCATTTCCTGGTCTCCTGTCGCCCTGAGCCACATGCAGCAGCTCAACCCACTGAAGCGCAAGACCCGATCTTCCATGACCGCTCAGGAGCTCGGTCGTCCTTATCTGCCCATGGAGGTCCTTCTGCGCATCCTCAAGTTTGCTATGCAGTCACCTCACCCTATCGTTGACCCACTGTCCCCTCTCACACCCGAGAATCTGTCCGACAAGGAGAAGACGCGCGGTAACCACATCGCTATTCATTTCCTCTCTACATGCAAGGCGCTTCACGTTGAGGGCACTCGTTATCTTTGGGAGTCGAACCAGTTCACATTTACTACCCCTCAGGCCGTCCGCGCTTTTGCCGATCTGCCTTCCAAGTTCCGTCAAGGCATCACCCATGTCAACTTTCGCATCATTGCCAAGTACTACGATGATCAGCGAGGTCGCCGTCACAAGCTCGACCGTTGCTATCACTCGGATCTGAGAAAGGACCAGCTTTTGAAGGTCCAGCTCCGTCCCACCGAGTCTCCTCTCATCCGCGGCGGGTTCCGGTGCTACACCTGGAACCAGATTGTCGACTTTCTCGAGGGGCTTCGTGCTCCCTTCGATCCGAGTTACCGGAACAAGAAGCAGCCGCGACCCAGACTGCTGCCATCTCTCACATCTCTGAGGGTCGATCTGGTCAACTTTTCTGACACTCTTCTCCCATTCTCTGGATCCGAGCTGCACGACATTTGCTCTCATGAGCTCGGCTGCACTTTGAACGAGCTCCAGCTCACGGGAATGCCTTTTGATGATGCTGGAATGAAGGCCTCGGCTGAGATGAGTGGCATGCTCAAGGATGAAGGCCTCTACCTCGACGGACCAGCTGCATACATTGCCCATTCTCGCTACCTGCAGCCTCTTTCCGGCAAGAGATGGTGCGCTAGAGTCATTCGCGCTTGGAAGGCCAAGGAGAATCCTGATGACGATAGCGACGACGACTCTGACACTATTCACGGCCATTCTCACGGCCACGCAAGACTCGGAGCTCTTCCACCCGCCCCCAAGGAAGAGGGACATCCACCTTCCAACCGTGACGAGGAGAGCGTCATCTGGAAGCGAGTTCCCACCTCCCGCGATGTTGAGGCTCGAGAATGGATTCAGTTTTCTCGATTTAGCGGATACGAGATCAGTGATCTCGACTGGGACAGTGATGAGGAAGGCATCTGCCCCTGCTGTGGAGAATCTCACCCAGGCTCGTCCTTCCTGGACTTTCTACTAGATGAAGACAATGCTGACTGAGAATCAGCCTGATGATTTCACCGGACACGTGGCGTTGAGAGATGAGATGATGGAATTTGTTTGATGATTCATGTATTGTTTTTCCGTCAATATGCCTAGATACCCCTACTAGCTATGAGATTGCTGATGATTGATTTGAGGACACGGAACAAGGAGTCAGGCAAAACGGAACGGAAAAGGGCTGGTGAAGGGACTAGGCAAGATATTTTAGACAGGCCGGCGAGCCATGAACCAGCGCTGAATTGAAATCAAATGCTGCGATGTATGCCATTATTGGTGCTTTCAACACCATTTAGTGTTTATGTCTATGTACGTCTATTACAAGCACACGCGCGGGTGATCTATGTAAACCAGCCTATCAGATGCCAGAATCATCTTGCTCCATCTCAGAATTATGAGTGAACTTTTTCCATGCTTTACAGCCCTGGTTAATATCCTTGGCTTGTTGCTCTGATATGAGGGCTGGGATTTCGTCCTCGCGTACAACAAACTGTAACGAGAAGCCTTCCGCAGCGTGCCATCCAATATGGCAATGCATGAGCCAGACACCAGGGTTATCAGTTAGGAAGGCGAGTACGAGATGTCCCGAAGCGGGGAGAAGAGCGGTATCGCGACGTGGAGGGTTTTTGGTGTTGAGAGTGACATTGGGGCCGTAAGGCCCAGTACCTTGGGCGAGAATTTGAAAGTCGTAGCCGTGAAGATGGATAGGGTGAGAGATGTCAAGGTTGGTCTCGATGGCGAGGTATACCCAGGCGTTTGGTTTGGGGATGCGGATGACGGCGTTGGAGGGGGCGAAGGAAGTGTTGGTACGGAGCTTGAGGAGAGATGGATTATCCCATTCAGCGACCATTGTGGTGCTATTGAGGGTCCATTTGATGATGCCGTCTTCGTTCCATGTGCGGTTGGCGTTTTGCTTGAATTCATGGTCAGGAGGACCGACGTTTCGTGGGACAACCGGGACGAGGCTTTCATAGGGCTCGTCTACGCACTTGTCCTCGAACTTGGTGCCCTGGGTAGTGGGAGTAGAGTTGCTTGAACTGTAGTAGACAATGCCTAGAACGTTGTCTGGATCGGCGATTTTGCTGCAGTCTTGCTGGGGAGTGGCGCGGAGCCAGAAGGAGGAAGCTTCTGAGGCTTGATCGGCAGTGACGAGGACATCCATACGTTCACCAATGGCTAGACTAACGTGATCGGTTTCGTATGGTTTGATAGAGACAAAGTCGACTGCAATAACTTTGAGAGTGTGGTGGTCGATGGAGAACTTGTATAGAGTATCAATGCCGACGTTGATGAGACGAAGGCGATATGTCTTGCCCTTTTCAAAGTTCATGGAGAACCGCTGTCCAGTTTGGTTCTTTTGACCATCTCTTCCATGTACGTTGGTGCCATTGATCAGGACATTGTCCATCATGGCCGGACCTTTACGGGCAACTTCGGGGAGTAGCTGGTTGATGGTCCGATGAGACCAGTCACTAATCATGATGGTCCCCATGTCCTCATCGTAGTTTGCACTGGCCGGGCCGCGGATGATCAAGCCTCCAAAGACACCCTCGTACGTCTGGAGACCAAAGTGGGAATGATACCACGATGTGCCGTACTGGGTGGCGCGCCACTTGTATGTGATGGACGAGCCAGGGGCGACGGGACATTGAGTGATGGCCACGACACCATCTTGAGGGTTGGTGTAGTTTTGGTGAGTGCCGTGGAAGTGAAAGGACGATCCGTTGGTGGAACCCTCGAGGTTGCTCTTTAAGTGAACGATAACTTCGTCACCCCAGTCAGCGAACAATGTCGGTCCTGGTATGGTACCGTTGATGGCCTGGGCTGGCCTCTCTACACCATCAAGGGCGACAAGTTTTTCGCTGATCTCGAGCCAGTACTCTCTCGTTACGCCGGTCTCTGGTGTGACAGTGTAGTAGTCGCTGTGTATATCAAAGTCGCACCACTGATCTCGAGTAGCGGGAGTGTTGCCGGAACAGGGTTCCCTGCGGTGAATCTGAGCGTGATGTGTTTCGGGCAAGGCGTTGATAGCGGTAGCAAGAACCAGAGAAAGATATGAATATAGAGTCGTCTTGTACATAATGAAGTGTTTATTATGGTGCTGAATGATCAACTTGCACAGAAACTTGTCTGGCAGCAGATTTCTGCCTTTTAAACCATCCTTGATAGCGCAACTTCCGCCATCAAAGAGCAGGTCGTTCGACAGTCATACGTGGTTCCGGTCTCCGCGATACGTGTTGAAAGCCACGTTCAAGAATTTCTTCTAGAATTATTCTAGAAGCCGCGGGAGAAGTTCTGTTGGGACGCCATGGCAACTTGCGACGGTTCGTCGGACGGGCCGAGATGGGTCAACGATGACGCAGATGGTTGAAGGTCAGGAATATTGTGATTCGGGTTCGGAAATCCCATGGGATAATGAGTAAGAAGAAGCTCGATCGGCCACTGTTTAGAATACGCCGAAACCGAGACGGTACGGTTCAGGCGTCAACCAAGCGAGTTCTTTAACGGATGAAGCCATCTTGGCGTCGATAGCATCGGTCGGACCGTCCGAACGAGAACTCAAGTCTTGGGCGTCAATGCGCTGCATTGACCTGCTCTAAGATGCAATGAAGATAAATACCCAACAATTTTCCCCTTCCGAATCCGAAATCACCTTGATTCGAATTTGTGTTTGTCAACAAGTCTTGGTTGATGCTTGAGGGCTCTCAGTCCCCAAGAGGTGGAAGGTGCATCAACAACAGTAACACCAGCAGCGACAGAAAATAAAACAGTCTTACTAGTTTATCGAAAATACAATTTCACGGGGTAATCTCAAAGTCAACAAAACAAAAGAGGTGTTGGTTGTGTAACAGTGTAAGTGAAGCTGGGTTCATGGATGGAGTACATAGTAGCATCTCCCCGCCAACGTCACCTGACGTCGCGACTTGGGCGCATTGCTCCATCCAAGCGCGCGCTCAGAATTGTGCACGCTCTACACCTGCCCGCCTCTACAACTGCCATCGACGAGAGGAACTTCACTCTTTCAACCTCTGCCTCGAATCTTTTCGAGCCGCCGCCTCGACTAGGCCTCTTTCATTTTCTGGTCTCTCGCTCTTTTGGTCAAGATCCTGGAGTGCGCGTCCATCTTTTCATGTAGACTTTCAGGAGTTGCTCTTCATGTCCCACCAACATTAGACCTTCCTTCCTATGCAACCATCCTCGCGAACAAATTTCTCCCTCGCATCAAGGCCGCAGGGCCACAAGGCAACAGGAAGCGCGCCGCCATCCCTTCAGCCCTTGCCGAATACTTCTACCGCGATACCCACGCGCACGATGGCACCGAGCCTCAAAGACAAAGGCGGCCGGCTCTTAGCCTTTGCCAACGCTGGCCCGAAACCGACCCGAACCCATTCTCAGCCGGAAAACGCGCCTCAGAACACCGAAAAACCTCAGAGTATTGCTCCGGTTCCAGTACGACGAGGCTTTATTGATCCTCGAGAAGTGCCTGGGCTCGCCGGAAGGCATACGGCGCCTCCACGCGAAAACCATACTCTTGGCCTACCACCACCCCGTTCGCCTCCACTCTCGGTAGCCTCTTCTAATGGCCGAATGCGAAGAAGCTCAAGTGATCGTCGCCCAGACCTCTTTTCTGGTTCACAGCTGGGTGACAACTTTATGGAGTCGGGCATCACAACACCTCTGAATGAGCCAGCCGAACCTGTTAAGCTTGGACCAGAGTTGACTCGAGACCTTAAGAAGGTCAACCCGCCACGTCCACTTCCACCTCTTGACCAGCGATTCCTACGGATGGCGCAACTTACTGGGGAGTTTTCTGGGGGGTTCGGTGTGGGGGGGAACATGGGGATGAAACTCCCACAACGGCATACTATCAACCCCATCGGTGATGGTTTCCAGGATACGGCCATTCCTGCTCGTGGGAAACCAAATGGCCGCCAAGAGGAGAGAGTTCGCCCAGAGTCTCCTGCGAGACCTGATGCTAGGCCACCCATGCGTGAAATAAGGATTCGAAAGTCTCACACTGGCAGATCAGAGGCATACGATGTTGGCGATCGTGTTAGAAGCCCATCGCCTACGGTTCATGGAATACAGTGGCAAGCACATCATCGAAAAGAGGATCTACGCCGACCAGTCGACGATGAAGCTGAGTATCTTTCTCAGGAAGATGAACACGCGACCCCCAAGCCTAAGAAGCTAGCCCCAAGGTTTCTTTTGGAGAGCTCAATGCCAGCTGTTGCTATTCCTACGAGTCAAAACAAGAAGCGGCAACGCCCAAGCCCCGAGTATCATGATGCGGCTCTCAGCTCCATGTCATTCGCCGCATTACAACAGCAACCCTTTGATTTCGATCCATCCAAGGAGGAACAGAAGGGTATTGGAGTCAATGCCGACAACCTAGCAGCCAAGCTGGACCAATTTCGCCATCTCGCTGATAGGGAACAGCGCGACCTGTTTTCCAACATGTCTATCGAAGATTGGGAATCATCAGGAGATTGGTTTGTCAGCGAGTTTACCGGCTTCATGCAGCGTTTGACAGAGGCGAGAAGACACAAACGCAGAATCATTCGCGAATTTGAAAAGGAAGCTGCCGATCGCGAGGAAGCTGTACGTCTGAGAACGGAAGCTATCGACCGAAAGCTGTGTAAGATGAAGCAGGACGGTCAGCGAGTGGTGGAGGATAGGGGTGCGTAGGCTGGCGTTTAAGGTTGATGGATATTTTTACGACTGATATGATTGCATGCTGGGAGTTGTGGTTGATTTCGCATCGAGCGTGGGATTTGCGAGGGCGTTAAGGACACCTAGAGCGGATGAGCTCACTTACAGATAGGTACGGTATGTTAGATATCTGCTACGACGGTCACATGTTGTTGCGGGTTGCTGGAGAGGTTCAGTTCAGTCCATGGATGGATGGGTTAATTAGTGTCTGGTCGGTTGGCATCAATTAGCCCCTTAGATTCGGCGAACATGTTTTACTTTTCTGTCGCGGCCCACCACCATTCTCAACTGACGGCCTGGTCGATTGGGAAAGACGCCTTTTCTCATGCTATCAGTGTAGAGCTCATAGGCAGGGTAGTAACCGTCGACAAACTTGACGACCTCTTGTGAAGTCATGCCCGCTTCAGGGTCACCGCGTTCCTCTCGTAGGTGGTCTTCCTGCTCAAGCCGCCAACCGTAGACGTAACCGAGATCCTCTGCGTCGATTTGAATGAAGGCGTCGAAGAGGTCAGTGAGACTGTTGTACTCGGCCAGCTTTTCGTTGACAAAGAGAAGGTCCTCTAGCTTGTGTTGCTTGAGGGTACGGTTGGTGGTGTTTAACCTTGCCTCGACGCCCTCACGAGTAAGAGGACGAAAGCCAACGCACCAGCCTTCAAGGATGATTGCCTGAACCTTGGGCTGACCTGGCTGATTGACGGGGGTCCATTCTGACTCTGGAAGGCGGTCACCTTTGCCAGCAGAGATGGCCTTGTCGTACTTGGGCAACTTGGTAGGTTCTCCTTTGAGAAGAGCATCAAAGAAGGCTTTTGCAAGAGGCAAGTCATGGGTTCCTGGGATTGTCAGTGTTGTTCATGGAACTTTGTAAGGGTACATACCGGGTTCCCCCCGATGTTGCACGAGAGCATTGTCAGGGTGAGACTCGGCTAGGGCAACCTGGTCTGCGCGAGTGAGGTAAAACTCGTCTATGCTGCAGACAAGAGTCGGGACTTTCTCAGCCTCGAGGGCTAGACAAAGAGCCTTGACGAGAGTCGACTTGCCGGCTCCCTGGATGCCATTGAGGCCTATGACGAAGGGACGGTCAGGCGCCTCATCGAGGTGTAGCTTGAGCTGGGAGAGGATAAAGGGGAGACAGATGGGAGTCTTGTCGTCGACAAAGTGGGGAGGCATGTTGGGCGAGGCTGAGAAACCTAGGTAACGTGTACCGAACCGCGGGAAGGGTTTTGGAGGCTTTCTTTCGGGCGTTTCAGCCGAAACTCACGAGGCGATGCCGGGCGGCGCATTCAGGCTGTGGCCCGATGTTATTTTGCGGGGGGTAATTGTGGGGTACGTCCGTAGCCGGCCGGGAAGAGAATCGGCAACGGGGGAATGTGCAGTATGCATTAGATGGTTATTCGGATATAGAATTAGTTTTGGACAATATGTATTGTAATAAGACTCGTTGCAGTATCGAATGAATTGATTCATTCATCTTACCATTGATGGACAAAGGTTGCATTGCAGCAGCCTCTTCCATCACCAACTGCATTCCTAGAATGACTCGTGATCTACCCTAAACGTATCGCAAATCTGAATGAATCTCTTTTTTTACTCTTCATCTGCATGTGACGTGAACCTCGCACATGACCTCATCTCATCAACTTTCACTCATCCTTCGCATGTGAAGCTCCCCCCAATCCAAACGCGGCCTAGCGTATCCCCGCAAGTGACCCCCTCGGTACCCCATAGAAGCCGAGGCTTCCCCTTCACGAGCACCCCAGCTGGTCCTTGTCCCGTCGCTTGGAGAGTTGCCGGGCTCAGCTTGTTAAGTTAAGAGCTTCCCGCCCCGACCTTGGGAATTTTGTCTTTTTTTGTCTTTCAAACCTCCCTACCTTGTCTTGAGCGTGTCCTTTTTCTCCTCTATACCCACATAACACACACAAATCACATCATGGCGGATCAACTGAGATACGACGGCCAGGTTGTCGTCGTTACAGGCGCTGGCGGTGGTCTTGGTAAGGCTTATGCTACCTTTTTCGGATCCCGCGGTGCCAGCGTTGTCGTCAACGACCTTGGCGTTTCTTCCAAGGGAGAGGGAACCTCTTCAAAGGTGAGGAGAATCTTGACGCGATCGCATTGCCATTGTTAACAGAGATAGGCTGCCGATGTTGTTGTCAACGAGATCAAGGCCGCTGGCGGAAAGGCCGTCGCCAACTACGACTCGGTCGAGAACGGCGAGCGCATCATCGAGACTGCCATCAATGCTTTCGGCCGGATCGATATCCTCATCAACAATGCCGGTATCCTTCGAGATATCAGCTTCAAGAATATCAAGGATGAGGACTGGGACCTGATTATGAAGGTCCACGTCAAGGGTTCCTACAAGTGCGCCCGAGCCGCCTGGCCTCATTTCCGTAAACAAAAGTATGGCCGTGTCATCAACACAGCCTCTGCTGCTGGTCTGTTTGGCAACTTTGGCCAGACAAACTACTCTGCTGCCAAGCTTGCTATGGTTGGCTTCACCGAGACTTTGGCCAAGGAGGGTGCCAAGTATAACATTCTATGCAACGTCATTGCGCCCGTTGGTAAGTAACGTCGCGTCGCATCCAAGATATGCGCTGACCCAAGTAGCTGCCAGCAGAATGACTGAGACCATCATGCCTCCTGATGTTCTCGCCAGCTTGAAGCCCGAGTGGGTGGTTCCTCTGGTTGCTGTTCTGGTCCACAAGAACAACACCCAGGAGACTGGTGGTATCTTTGAGATTGGCGGTGGACATGCTGCCAAGCTTCGATGGGAGCGATCCAGCGGACTGCTCCTCAAGGCTGATGAGTCTTATACACCTGGAGCTATCATCAAGAACTGGAACAAGGTTGTTGACTATTCCAACCCCCAGTATCCTACCGGTCCCAACGATTTCCTCACACTGCTTGAGGATTCCATGAAGATGGGTCCTACTGAGCAGGGTGAGACTCTTGACTTTACCGGTCGAGTTGCCCTTGTGACAGGTGGTGGTGCTGGTATCGGACGAGCTTATGCTCTGGCCTTTGCCAAGTACGGTGCCTCTGTCGTGGTCAACGATCTTGTCAACCCTGACACTGTTGTTGAGGAGATTAAGAAGCTTGGCGGTAAGGCTGTTGGTGTCAAGGCTTCGGCTGAGGATGGTGAGGCTGTTGTCAAGGGAGCTATTGATGCTTTTGGCCGCGTTGATATCGTTGTCAACAATGCTGGTATCCTCCGAGACAAGGCATTTTCCAACATGAACGATGACCTCTGGGATCCCGTGTTGAACGTGCACCTTCGGGGTACCTACAAGGTCACCAAGGCTGCTTGGCCCTACTTCCTTAAGCAGAAGTATGGTCGCGTGCTGAACACTACTTCGACCAGTGGTATCTATGGCAACTTTGGTCAGGCCAACTATGCTGCGGCGGTAAGTCTTTACCTCAGTGGACTCTGAACTTGACTAATGATGATAGAAATGCGGTATTCTCGGTTTCTCGCGAGCGCTTGCTCTTGAGGGTTTCAAGTATGGCATCTATGTCAACACTATTGCCCCCAACGCAGGTACTGCCATGACTGCTACCATTATGCCTGAGGAGATGGTTCAGGCCTTTAAGCCCGACTACATTGCTCCTCTTGTTCTTGCTCTGTGCAGTGACAAGTGCCCTCAGCCTACTGGTGGTCTCTACGAGGTTGGCAGCGGTTGGTGCGGTCAGACTCGATGGCAGCGAGCCGGTGGCCACGGCTTCCCAGTTGATGTTCCTCTTGTGCCTGAGGAGGTTGCCAAGCACTGGAAGGAGATTGTCACCTTTGATGGCCGAGCAGACCACCCCTCCAAGAGCCAAGACTCTATTGCCAAGATTATGGCCAACCTTGAGAACCAAAGCAAGGGTAAGGAGGGTGAGAGCGAGCACCTCAAGATTATCAACGAGACCCTCAAGAAGGAGGGTAACCCTACCGAGTACAAGTATGAGGAGCGAGATGTCATTCTCTACAACCTCGGTGTCGGTGCTAAGCGTACCGACTTGAAATATGTCTTGTAAGTTTTGTGATCTGGGTTGTGAAATTCGGCTAACCATAACAGTGAGGGCGACGAGAACTTTCAAGTCATTCCCACCTTTGGTGTCATTCCTCCTTTCAACGCTGAGATGCCTTTTGACTTTGACACCATTGTTCCCAACTTTTCCCCCATGATGCTTCTCCACGGAGAACAGTATCTTGAGGTTCGAAAGTACCCCATTCCCACAAACGCCCGACTTGTTTCTCGAGGTCGTCTCCTAGAGGTTATCGACAAGGGAAGTGCCGCCATTGCCAGGACTGCTTCTACTACTGTTGATGCTGCTACTGGTGAGGAGATCTTTTACAACGAGAGCAACATCTTCCTCCGTGGATGTGGTGGCTTTGGTGGTCCTAAGCGTGGTAAGGACCGTGGTGCTTCTACTGCTGCCAACAAGCCTCCTGCTAGGGCACCTGATGTTGTTGTTGAGGAGGCTACCAGCGATGACCAAGCAGCCATTTACCGCCTTAGCGGTGACTACAAGTGAGTTTCACGTCCTGCTATTGTGACCACGACTAACAAACTTAGCCCTCTTCACATCGACCCTGCCTTTGCCAAGGTTGGTGGTTTCAAGGCTCCTATCCTTCACGGACTCTGCTTCTTTGGCATTGCCGGAAAGGCTGTCTATGAGCGCTTTGGTGAATTCAAGAACATCAAGGTTCGATTCGCTGGTAGTGTCATTCCCGGTCAGATTCTGGTGACTGAGATGTGGCGCGACGGTAACAAGATTACCTTCCAGACCAAGGTCAAGGAGACTGGTAAGCTTGCCATTGCAGGTGCTGCGGCAGAGCTGGTTGAGGCACCAAAGAGCAAGATCTAATGGAGGAGAACTGTACTATAACGTCTGTATTGTAGTCATTTATGATGTCCTGTTTCCCAAACCGTTCCCAATAAAGAGTCAAGACGCCTGCCATTCTTCCCATATATGTATGCAAATTCCCCAACCGTCACCGCGAGGCTCCTTCTTTTACGCCGTATAACTACCTAGACAAAAATTGTTTCCACAATAAGATCGAATACTTCTGGGAGAGTTGGGATTCTTCCACTAAATAAAACACGCTCGACGCTGCCATCTGGTTTTTGTGCTGCGACGCCTGTTTCGAGGAATGCACGTTCTGTTCCTGACAGATCGCGGTTTTCCATGTCTTTCCACTTGCGCTCTGCTTCTTCTCGGGCGGCTTGTAAGACTTGTTCTGTATCTTCTGATTCCCATAGGTTGCAACGATCGCATTCTCTGCATGGTGTTGGATCACCATCTGGTCGGAAATGATCACAAAAGTGACGATATCCCTCTTCGCTGAGGTCAGCTCGACAAACGTAGCACATTTTATAGCCACAAGGACAAGTAAGTTTGTTGCAGCCTGCATTCTTTACGAATGAAGTGTTGCAACGAGGGCAGACTCGCTTGATGGCCATGCTCATTGCTTGTTCGACTTGCGTGCGAAGAGCTACCAGGGATGATTCGTTGCACACGTGGATATCGCGCCATGCTTTTTGACATGAGAGGCATGAGGTACGTCCGCATTCGGGGCTTTGACAGGTGAATTTGAGACCTCGACGACGTCGGCGGTGACGGTTGACTGACTTTGTCCATTCGACTGAGACGTAGTCACCGAAGGATTGCGTGCTGAGAACGAGGCAGATGATGGATGAGAGAACCACGACGGGGAATAAAAATGGGATGGTGCCGATGCAAAGAGCGAGGAAGAAGAGGTTGTGGATGCTTCCTGATTTTATGCGAAGAGCGGAATCGGCGGCTGGAGTGTAAATGTCGTCTATCTCGGCGTAATCGCAGAAAGGACAACGAACGAGAGGAAGATTTGAAGCCAAAAGACTGTGTTCTGCAAGACGACGGTCAAGTCTATGCAGAATATCGGCACCCATCTTTTCTTCTTCCATGGCTCGTCGGATGTGATCTGGTGGGATGTGTCCCGGGCATCCGTCACCGTCCGAGGAAAGACATTTGAGGGTTCCAGTTTCTGGGTTGATGCTGCTGTTCCAGCCTTGGCCGAATACTGCTTCTTTGATAGAATGCTGCACACATCGGAAACACACCATGTGGCCTTCCCGGTTGCAGTGTGTAAACTCTTCAAACGCAGCAGAAATGTAGCAGCAAACACACTCATGCGTCGCTTCAGCCTCTTCAGCCTCTTCGTTGTTGAGTATCATTGCCAACCCTCTGTCTCTCCCCTCTCTATCCCTCTTGTCCTTTTCCTTGAGAGGCGCAACCAACGTATCGTACAACTCTCGGTCCAGCTCGGCGCTGCCCGTCGCTCGAATCGTAGGGATTATCGAACCTTGACCGGTCGACCGCCATGATACTAAAGGATGGTTCTCGGATTCACCCGTCGCGATGGGCTTTCGTCGGAAGAAGAGGGAGGATATCGTGAACCGCCATGATTTCGAGGATAAAGTAACAAGAGTCTGTCGAGCCTCGAGGTACGAATAGTTGGACTCTGCAAGAACTGCATTTATCGTAGACCGCGATAAACCCTTGAACTCGTGCCATGCTAGCTTCTGCACCGCCTTCTTGTACTCCTTGCTCTTGAACACCTCTGCCTTGGGCACCCCCGACCGAGGTTCATCAGCCCTCCACCGCCCCTTGACCCAAGCGACCCTATTCTTGAGCAACGCGTCAGCCACGAGCGCGAGCCTCGACTCGCCGTCGAAATTCCGCAGAAGCTCCCGAAACACCTCAACCTGCACGTCTGGAAACGCCGCGGCAAGCGCCTCGAGGCTGGCGTTGAGCTCGCGGAGGTCGGGCCGCTCGGGCGGGGCGGTCGCAAGCTGGGCCTCGTCGTAGATGTACTCGGGGTCCGGATCGCCCCGCGTCGAGGGCGTCCTATCGCTGGAGGAGAGTAGCCCGGGGAAGACCATCGTGGATGCTCATACTGCACACAGATGCGGTGAGGAAAGTTGTTTGGTGGGAGAGGGAAGATTAGGTAAGGGTGTGAGGCGTTCTGCCTTGAGCCTCGCAGGGCTGAGGCGCAGGTGACTGAGGAAGGTGTGAAATTTCCTAATCGGGATGGAGGAGCAATATCACCATTCTTGTAAGTCGCACTCTGCTTGAATAGTAATTTTGATTGATATTGGATTATTTAATGCATGTGGCTTGTCGAGTGATATCACAATACTTAAAAACACGTGGTGTGAGGATGGGGAGCAATCTGGCTGATGGTGGTGGGCGGTGGGCGTACAGAAGGCAAAAACGCCTGCATCCAGCCTGGGCGTCCACGCTGCACCTAATGAATTGATGGAAAGCATTTTACACTGGCCTAATGCACTGGAATGCGCTGAAGAGCCTGGTGCAAAAATTAAGGCGCCCGGAGTGGTGGGTGAGGCGTGGGGTCAAGTCCAAGTCTCAACACCAAGACCAACATCACAACACACCACAACACCATCAAGAATGGCAAAAAAGACAGGGCCTGACCGGGGATTGAACCCGGGACCTCACACATTCTCTCTTAGAGAGCTGGGGCTTTTCCCGAAGCATGAATCCCTCGAATAATGTTAGTTTTGATGTTCTCGATGTTGTGGTGTGTTGTTGTGAATGTAACTTACTACCACTAGACCATCAGGCCTCTGTTGTTGTTAGAGTGGGTGGCTAAATCAAGGACTATATGGGTACTACTTCTGCCTTGCAGGAGACATAATGCCACGCACTCTTCAAGCTGGTACTGGGGCTGAGTGAGTCTCATCCTTTCTGTCCAGGATCACTCCACCACACCAACCTTAGCTGCCCCCAGATCCAAGATTAGTCATACATCCATGACTAAGCAAGTGGGTCATACCTCACAGCCTCTGGGTGCCTGGCACAACCTCTCGTTTTTGACATGCTGGCGACACTGTCCGTAACACATGCGGATTTGCAGCCTCCATGGCTTCATACTAAGTACCACATTCTGAGCAAGAGTGGTTTTATTTTATCAGCAAACAGTTACTTTATTGTTCTTACTGGCAGGCAAGACGATCTGTTGACCCTTCATGTCACACATGCTCCCCACTCACACTTGTCGCCTCTGCCGAACTTGCACTCTGACTTTGACCCAACTGCGTTCCACACTGAAATACCCCAACTTGAACTTTGTGTCTACTATCAGGAAGACTACTCCAGTCATTCATATTACAATGGGTTATTCGTTCACGTTCCCTTGAGTCTGCATCCGATTTGTCAGACGGATGGTGTCGATGAAGTTGAATTAAGCTCCATGGTTGCCAGCCATCTAGCTTGCGCGGGGACTACCAGAGTCGTCCCCACCATTAAAGCACTATCAAAGACTCTATAAAAATAATATAAGAATAAGTTCATCTCTCTTCTCAATGTGAGTGAGTATAAGAAGAGAGTTATCATGATTGGTCTAGAATCCTGCTCAGAACACATTGGCAGTCCCCGCGCGGATGCTGTGGCTCGTCATGTCCATCTTCTCAACGTCACCCGCCACATCCGAAACTGTGAGTAAATTCGCCATTCACATACAAAGAGGCCATTTGGAGAAGGACAACTAGAAGATAGGTAGGTCGAGTAAAAAGACAGCTCAGTGGTGATAAGTATTGCGTTTTGGTGGGCGAGAGGAAAGAAAGCACGAGTGTCACGGTCAACACGGGAGATGCAAATATTATCCGAGGAAAGAAAAAGGCAAAAAGAATTGGCGATGCCTGGATTCGAACCAGGGACCTTTCCCCGTGACAAGTGTCATCAAGACAACACAGTTCTGTGTATCGCCAGCTGTAGGGACTGGGTTCTGCCAGCGGGAGGCTGGCCATCCTCGTTTTAGTGGTAGGAAAGCCGACGGTTTCAAGATGAGTTACCGGGGAACGCTCTAACCACTGAGCTACATCGCCTTTTTGTTGAAAACAGAATCGTTTTCATAATATTTAAGGATATGTGGCAGGTAGCCAATGGCGAGGCGACTTGGGGAGTTCGTCCCTGGTGGTATCCTAAGCCTTAGGATGAGGTGCACGGCACCCTCTCTCCGAATAACCAACCTCACCGTGAGAAAGGGTTTGGGAAGGAGCATACCGCGCCTCCCCAAAACCGCGTGCCTTCCATCCCAAGCGAAAACCACAAAGCGATGAATACCTATTCCTCTTCTCACCAAAAATCTCGTTCGACCGAAAACCGTGCCTTGACACTGTCCTCGACTCCTTTCTTTCGCGAGACCATAATACCAACGGTTTAGGTACAATGGAGCGCTACTTTACCAAGTTTCCCAGCGCTGCCCCGAAAGCAGAAAGCATATCGACAGCGTTTGTCTCGATATGGAGGATCTTCTTGAAGCCGACTCCAAGTCCCACGGCAGCATGGCAATGCTGTTAGAGTTATCGTCTGCTATGCTTACCTGGCGAAGCAGGAAGAAAGCATCCTCCCCATCGGCTTTCTCCCCCAATTTTCCGGCGTCTGATCAAGCCGTTTTGGACGATCGTTCGAAAGCTACCTAGCCACCAGTCGGTCGGAAGCAAGAGCAGCGAGCACTACGAAGGCCGCAACGAAGCATCGACGTTCGTCTGGCCATGAAGAACATCATTTTAAAGGGGGCCAATACCCGACAAAAGCCTCCCGCCCTGACAGTCACCCGAGAGAAGATGACTACAAACGCCAAGTCGCTCTCTGCTCACTAGAACGGAAGCGAACTCGTGGCTAGTTCTCCAAACGAAGTACTCAGCATCTCCAAGTTATCTTGCCAAAGCACCGGCCGCCGGCTGGCACCTTGGTACACACGCCTCCCTACCTATCTAAGGTGCCTCGCCGGCGGCCAGCTTCACATTCGATATTATCATATCTCTCGGTGCGTGGTGCTCCCCTCGACTACCGCCGCCCCTATCCACACCATTCATGTCACTTCCACCACACCAAGACGCTGTCAGCTCATCGAGTTGGTGCGTTTGGATGAACTGATGACGACCCAGATCTATCGCACTCTCGCACTTAGCTCGAGATATTACCAACTTCGTCATGGCGGACCTCTCTGGGCTCACCCCAGAGTTGGTGAGCGTGCTGGCTGGGCGGTCAGCTGGGGGTGGTGGCCCAGCTACCGGCATTCAGAAGAAGAAGAAGAAGAAGAAGAAGAAGAAAGAGGAGGAGGCCAAGCCCGTAAGTACGCTATTTATCTTTTTTCTTGTACCGTTACTCACTGTCAACAGGGTGAAGGAACCTCTAGGTTCGCCGTGGCTCGGAGAGAGAAAAAGACCGCCATGAGGCCGAGCCCGCCTCCTACTCCTCCACCACCAAGGCCACTGCCGATCCTCCGCCGCCGCCGCCGCCGAGAAGAACGCCGTCGAGCCTGCTCCCGCCGGGCTCGAGGCCGTTGAGCCCTAGGCTGCGGTCGACTTTGTCGACTGCAGCCTCGGTGAAAAGGGTAAGAAGAGCTGATTTCATGGAGTCGAGGGATGGACTATCTAACAACATCATAGCCGACGAGGAGATAACCAGGGCGTAAGCCCCGGTAATATCCCACCTTGCTGGAAACTATGCAACTAGAGATTAAAGGTGGTTCGGCGACCAACAGGGCGAGGGAACGACTCGGTTCTCGCTGACGCGGCGAGAGAAGAAGGCCGCAATGGAGGCCGAGCCCTCCTCCTCCTCCTCTTCCTCCTAGGACCTCCTCACTCCCTCCCCCATTGCCGTCGCCGCCGAGTCCTCGGCTCCAGAGGAGGAGCCTGAGGCTATAGTGGACTTTGACTGTAGCCTCGGGGACAAGACTGGAGATTGAAGGTGATTCGGATCGGATTCTTGTCGTTATTTTTTTATTTTTGGGGGGGGGGGGGGGGGGGGGGTTAAGACTAAATACGAAAATCAAGGTCGCTTGCATGGAGCCGTTCGGAATCATTGATGTGTCCCCAGCGTCCTCTTGAAAGTGAAAGGCGAGCCAAGCCTATCATGTAAGATCAGAATCTTTGCGATTGTTAATTCTCTCCACAGTCGCGGCAAGTTTCCCGCCAATGTCAGCAAAGTAATGTAATAATTAAGTAAGACAACGAAAAGAATGATGAAAAAAACATCATAATAGAAGCTTATACTTTGAAGTTATTTCATGGATTATTGTATAATGTTATTATAGTTTTATGGTTATCTTTAGAAGAGAGTATGCTCATATCTTCCTATTGCTGTCTCTCGGCTTGTGTACCAAGTGTGGTCAGAGGCGGCGACTGTGCGGCTCCGCATGGGTCCATACATCTATGTCCTAGATATCCTTGAGTGAGGTGTGAGAGAACCATCGAGGTCAGTGCAACCAAATCATGCTGCCGTTGGAATATATTCATTGAGAAAATTTTGTAGATATTAGTTTGCATAATTTCCAGTTCATTTCAATCTCCTGTAATTGTTTAAACCTATTTATGGATGACTGTGCTATCATAACACAAGCCAGATTTCTTGGTGTTCTTGCTGAGGGAGAAATTGGGGCTTGGTGTACATGGTCCCCTGGGAAGGTATCTCGCGGCTGGGGATCCCCATGGGTTCAAGGATCCGGCCCGTGCCGTTTCGACGACATCAAGATTGAATCCATATCATATAACGATACGCATGCCTTCGAACAACATAGAGCAGTGCCAGGCTATACAGTCCTAGTTGACATTGGAACATTGACATACGTAAATTATGTATATGGTTCAATATATGTGTTGTGAGCCAGCACTTGTTTCACCAAGTCGATTTCCCTAGCATCCATCACAGGACTACCTTTAATGTGAGCCGTTCATATGAGCTAAAGGATGCCTATCGTCATGTATCTAGAAAAGACAAGTGCATGGCGTTGGGTTGATGTAGAGAGGCGAGCAAACATCCAAGGGCACGTCAAGGGGGATTTGCGGCTTCGTACTATGGTCTTGAGCGCTTACAGACACAAGGAGATCAGCCGCACGGCGGCCAGCTGTTGCCCTGAGGTCACTGGGGCGGGGGGACTTGGGGAGCTCGTCCCGGTGGTATCCTAAGCCTTAGTATGAGGTGCACGGCACCCTCTCTCCGAGTAATCTCCCCGCGCGAAAGGGTTTGAGAAGGAGCATAGAGACTACACCCAGTTCAAAGAACTTCCGCTCACAATCACTCTTGGTCACGTCCTTCTCCCCGCATCTTCAGGTCATCACCATGGCCGCATTTACATCGAGATCCCGCCGGCAACACGCAGAACAGTCACTCCCGCCGGCACGCAGAACCCAGTCTCTCCTGCCAGTACGGAGAGCCCAGTCACCCCGTGCAGAACCAAGTCACTCCCACCGGCGACACGCAGAGCCCAGTCACTCCCACGCGCAGAACCCCGTCACTCCTACTGGCAATGCGCAGAACTCGTAAGTAATGAACCCTTCGCCTCGATGATCATCACACAGTATGATCCTCGATCATTCTGAGAAGCATTTCTCTATTTGCTTTCATTCATTTCTTGATTTCACCTTGAATACCCCCGGTCTCTCGCACTGCTTTGACCCTTCTCTGCCCTGCTCGCAAAGACCAACACATAATCCTCATTCCTACCCAGTAATTGTCTAGACACTGAACCACTGCTAACTAATTGTTACCTATATAGTAATTTGATGATGGCTACTATCAACATTAGTGACGGCACGATCCACACGCTCAATACGGGCGGCGATGGCGGCGGCGGCGGCCGTATCGGCGGGTGCGGGAGGTGGCGGCCCCATGGCGAGTTCTCTCTTGATACCTATGTAGGTCTAATAGGTGTGGTGGCTAACTGGCTATATAGAGCAGCCGTCAGAGTCAGAGGATGCGGCGTCACGCCCGCCACTTCCTTCGGTAGGCTGCCCGAGGAGGCGGCAATGGGCAGAACCAAGTCCCTCCAGCTGGAGATACACAGAACCCAGTCCTTACCACCGGCGATACACAGAACCCAGTCTCTCCTGCTGGCGATACGCAGGGCAGTCCTTACCACAGGCAGTACGCAGAACCCAGATCCTCTTGTCGGTACGCAGAACATAGAACGTGACCGTGACTCCGCCCTCAAGCTGGAACTCTCCATCAATCCACGTTGTGCGTTTCTGGCCGGCCCATCATGGTCTGCATTCACTTATCTGCATCATCATTTATAAGAAAGTCCACCTTCTTTATAAGTAAATCCCATCCTTTGAGTCACCAAGTTCAGGTAGCTAACAGTGATTCAGATACACACCATCAGCATTCCACCATAAGTGAATCTCAGCCTCCTATAAATATTAAAACGACTACTCACAAACCCCTAGCGACTATCATCAACGGCTCGGTCGTATTCGGCGCTGGAGTCGACCTCACGACGCTCTCCCCCGCCCAGCTTCGGGCGATCTTTGGCGGGTTGGCAGCTGGGGGCAGGGGCTCAGCTGCCGGCCCAGTCGTTCGGCCCAATGTGGGCAGACGGGGCCGCTGGCGCCCGGCCGGACATGTAAGTTATGCTTCCTCCTTGTTCTCGATAGGTAGTAACTCATGACGGAATAGGGCCGGAACCGATGTCGCCCTGACCAGAACCGACGGCGCCCTCGCCGTGTTGTCCCCGGTCCTCCCTCTCCTTAAAGGAGGTAAGGTCAGATGATTTGAGAGAGTGAAGTAATATCATATCTAACAATGTCATCCAAAAGGAGTCCACCCTGCACCTGATCCTCCGCTTTCGATGAGCAACCATGTCGACTTTCATGAGCCAGCTGGTCTGGCCATCACCGACATCGAGCTCGGAGGAGACTCTGAACAGCGGGTTGAAAAGGCCCTCCTCGAGAGTGGAGTGGCCGAAGAGATGGAGGGCGATGAGGACGATGAGAAGGGCCCTGCCCCTGAGGAATCCGACCTCGACACCTCTTTCGCCGAGGACTCGCGAGAAGTTCTCGCCTACCTTGGCGTCCGCCACGAGAATGCAAACTCGTGGTCGGAGATTCTGTTGACACTCTGCGTAGGATTGTCAATGTGGGAGTACCTCGACTCCCCGGTACGCAGAACCCCGTCACTCCCGCTGGCATGCAGAACCCCGTCACTCCCACCAGCAATACGGAGAACCCTGATTCTCCCACCGGTATATTGAACATAGATCACACACCCTCCAGCCATCAGCAGGTCTCCTCCCTGGCCGGCAGTATAAGGAGCCCCGATGCAGAGATGGGGCAGTCGTTTAGCTTAGGGCATGAATTGAATATGAACTGGAAGCCGACTTTCCTATCAAAAATCAGTTTCATAACTCGAGGATAATTAATTGGCTGTGGTGTCCTACGTGACCGATGTCGAGTATGCGATACGAATTTATTCTACCTAAACTTATAATAAAAACAATAAATTATCTCTTAAATTTATATTATTTTCTCATAACTACTATATGAAAAGTTGAAGAGATGGTTTGCATTTTAGATCATCTTTATCCTAAGACTCACACTTCTGTCGTTCCAAGTTGTCAGCCCCCATGCTTTGCTCACAGTCACTGTCCATTGTCCCTCCTCCATTTCCGAACGCCGGACTTGACATAACAGCGGCCGTCGACTGCCCACAGTGCAGGTGGAAGACTGGTCGTGCAGAGAGGGGTTGGTATGATCCATGACAGAGCCGTAGAATGGCCTCTCAGTGGCCCATGCCGGGCTATACCACTCAGTTCGAGGGTCTGGATGGCTTCACGAGGGTCAGAAGCTCGATCTTGTCGCCGGACAACTCTTGAGCCTCAGGGTTGAAGGCGGCCCATTTCTTATCACTGCTGAGATCGTGGCTTGCCCAATCGTCGTTGATGAGCATAAAGTCCCCGGTGGGACTCAGTGAAGCTAGGCGCCAGTCAGGGCTCCAGGTGCACTTCTGGAGGAATTCCTTCAGCGGGAGTGACTGGGTTCTGTATGCCGACGGGATCTGGGTTCTGCGTGTTGCCGACATGACGATCTGGGCTCTGCGTGCTCGGTGCCAGCGAGAGAATCTTGGTTCTGCGTATTGCCGGCGGGGATGACTGGGTTCTGCGTGTTCCGGTGGAAAGATTGATGGTTTGCGCACTGATCTTACACGCCGACGAGAGGATCTAGGTTCTGCGTCTCCCCCCAGGAGAATCTAGGTTCTCCGTGTCGCCGGCGGGATCTTGGTGTGGACGAGATGACACGAAATGGTGATTGCCGAGTTGGTCGCGTACGGTGTCCTGTGTGTGTGTGTGTGTGTGTGTGTGTGTGTGAAGAGAGATGGCAAGTCAAGGTGCGTTTGTGCCCGAAATTTTAAAAGGTTTGATGATGACAGAAAGGGACTGGAAGTTTCCCTGGAGCAGAACGGCCCTCTTACCCTTGAACCTAGTGAGCCTGCAATATAATGCCTTGGTCCTCCTCTTTAGGATGAGTAAGGACGTACTTTATATAAATATTAATATATTTTTATTATTAATTTATTAAGTTTTAATAAAATAAAATAAAAAGTTTATTTAAAATAATCTAATTATAATATAATATTATTATTAATATTAATAAAATATATTAAAACTTATTATAATATTCCTTAAATATTTTATTTTTATTTTAATATTTATGTTAATATTTTATATAAGTCTTTACTATACTTGAGGGCGATTGTTAGGTAACTTTCTTCACTGTCTGTTCTGGTGTCTGATGGGCCTGCGTGACCAGATGACCTCTGTGCTCGCACACCGACGAGAAATTGGAATCCGTCACTGACCACGCGAATCTTGCACATTCCAAATGGACGATCTCCCTCGGAGAGCAATGGTCATCGTCTAGGCGTTGAGATGGACAACATCCATAGAGGCTTCTTACGGCTGCACCTGAGTGCACGGCTGGCTAGTCGCACGAAATCAACTTGGGTCCAAGAGAATAGAAGTGAATATCTCAGCGCAACGTTGATTTTATGAGAACTACCTAAACCGAGGGACTCGAGGTGGAATTTTTCTCGCGCGTGATTCCAATATCCAACCAAGTCTTCAGTCGGAGGACTTAGAGCAGGAGCTTCGACGTTGGGAAGGCCCCTGTGCGGCTCTGCATGGGTCCAGATCACAATGTACCGTGCGCCCTTGCTTGCATGATCGGTTGTAGGACCACCGTGTCAAATGCGACCAAATCATGTCACAAGTGCATAAAATAATCAGAGAAAATTGCAAAATATGGACTTTAGAATATTAAGCTTAATGTAAGATTTTATCGTTCTCTCAATCTGTCAACTGATGGCTGCGTTGCCACGCGACAAGCCAGAGGTACTCTTTGACAGATGCTCAAGGTACATAGTGACCTGGGAAAGTACCTCAAGGCTGGGGGACCCCGCAACCTTAAGTGCCACACCCACAAGTCCAGTGGGACCCGGCCCGCACCGTTTCAAACCTAGCCAGTGGACAGAAACATCCCCCCCCACACGTTCTTCTAGAATAACGACATTGGATATCGCATCGTGATCTGCACGCGATGTGACAAAGAAGAGAGCCAATATGCTTCGTTTCATGCAGTATCTACACTAGATGCGCATCTATGGCGGGCATGGTTTCAGATGGTGGTATAATAAAAGTGTTTATTCTCACCACGGTAAACCAACATCACTCGGGCACACCATGTTGAAGAAGAGGGGTGTGCGTCCACGCCTTTGCCTGAAGGGATAGTTAAAAATGAAACAATTGAAGAGATAGCTAGATTAGACCTGGCTCATAAGGATCAAGTGATATCCTTCCAAGAACACAGAGCTAACATACAGATCACAAGCGTTGATCCAATGATAGACAATAATCTAAGGACTCCAAGGGGGGTTACGGCTTCGTATGACTCCAAGGGGGGTTACGGCTTCGTATGGTCTTGAGCGCTTCCAGGCACAAGAATGTCAGTCACACTTCCGCCAGCTGTTGCGACTGATGGCCCGGAGCAATTGGTCCTTAGGTGCAGTTCATCCGGTCTATCAGGGCTTGGTCAGTCAGGGCTTGGGGTTGCGCGCACATCCTTAGGGTCCTTAGGGTCTTAGGATCCAAGCGCACATTTAATTCATCTGGGAAAAAATTTCTGGGGAGAGATTCTTCTCCTCTTCAACCCATCGCGAGACAGTGAGTCCACCCCCCAACCACATGAAACTCGCCAACGATCCGCGCTGTGCACTTCTGGCGCATCCGGCATGATCAGCATTCATTTGCCTGAATCATCTTTCATCAAGATCTTTTCTTTCTGAAAGCTCTTCGAAGAAAGCGGAAGCGCACGCAGAGATCAGAGCGAGGCGGATGCGAGAACACCCTCCCCATCTTTCCCACATCTCCTCCGCATCCCTTTCCTTCGTTGTCTATGATATGAATCAAGCTAACATATGCTTCTAGATTTTTTTTTTCAACATCACATCTTCGTTTCGGTAAGTAACTCCCGACCGTGACTCAGTGCGCTCAGATGAGTTGACCATGATTTAGCACACAATGAGCAAGCCCTCACTCCCTTGAAGGTATTATGATCACATCTAACAAAGGCTTAGGTTACCACATGACCAGCCCCCTCGTCTTGGGGTCAGGCTTGGACTTGTCCAAGGTGAGCCCAGCTCAGCTATACGCCCTCACCTCTGGGCTTGCCCTGGGGGGGCAGCCCAAGCCCAAGCCCAAGCACAAGCCCAAGCCAAAGCCAAAGCCTTATGTAAGTACCCTAGCAAAGCCCTATCATTCTTCTACCTAGGCAGTGACTCACTACTCATTAAATAGGGGCAGGGGACGTCTAAGTTTGCGCAGGCCCGGCGCGAGAAAAGGGCGGCCAAGGAGGCCGCCAAGAAGGCCGCCGAGGAGGCCGAGCCCGCCGGCTCCTCCTCCTCCACCACCACCACCACCACCATCACCACCACCACTCCCGCCCTCGCCGAGTCCGCCCCCGCCGCCGAGCCCAAGCCCGAGGCTCCTGAGGAGGAGCCCGAGGCTACAGTCGACCCTGACTGTAGCCTCGGGGACAAGAGTAAGAGGAGCTGATTTCATAAAATCGAGGCATAGCATATCTAACAATATCATAGCTGACGAGGAGATGGCGCTGCTGGCAAGCAGCTTGAGGATGGCCAAACCCTCTCCGGCTACAACACCCAGAAGGAATCCACCCTGCACCTGATCCTCCACCTTCGTGGTGGTATGCAAATCTTCGTCAAGACCCTCACTGGAAAGACCATCACCCTTGAGGTGGAATCTTCCGACACCATCGACAACGTCAAGTCCAAGATTCAGGACAAGGAGGGTAAGTGCTTCGTTATGCTTGTCTTGAGGCCCGTACTAACGTCTCACAGCAGACGATGGGTCATTTTGTTTTTCGGGCTGTTGCTGCGGTTGTTTTTCTTCTTTCCTTTTTCCCCCCTTAATTGCAAATGGATGGTCGTTGTTTGTGTGCTTTGAGACCCTATGATTCCCAGTGATTCTACCCTAATCCACCGTGATCAAACTGACCGATGGAGTCCGTCCAGTGATTGCAATAATGATTCCCTCATATCCCCTGCCCTTTAACACCTACCTGATCGTGTGAGGAGGGTTGTTGATCGTAGCCTTCGCACCTTATTGCCTTGCCTCCGTATCACCAAGCAGGCGCTGGGCTGTACTCGAACTTAGGTACCTCCATTCAAACATACCAGCTCTAACCATGCTTTGTGGCACAAGCCTTATGAGGCAGTGACTGTTATGACACAAACAATAGAAGGATTTCTAATGCGGCCATTCAATTCAACCCGCCACCTGAAAACCCGTAAGTGCCATGAGTTGCGAGGCCACAATCGGAGCTGTTGTAACTGCCGAGATAATCTAACTTTGAGAATGAAGGAAGCCATCGAGCACCCAGAAAGACGAATAACTAACGCTTCCGTCATTTCTTGGGTTAGAGTTCGCAGTTAACCTCCCTTTGGCAACCGAGAGTTTCTTCCTTT
Organism: Fusarium duplospermum; assembly: GCA_003946985.1. Lineage (NCBI taxonomy): Eukaryota > Fungi > Ascomycota > Sordariomycetes > Hypocreales > Nectriaceae > Fusarium > Fusarium duplospermum. The sequence continues at coordinate 226,189 of NKCI01000019.1, read as the reverse complement.
ACCATTCAAGAGAATAAAAGATCAGCTCAATGCCTTCAATAGATAGCATCAACGGATATCATAAGCCACACAAGGATTATACCAGGTACTATGATACAGTCTCTGAAGGTCAAACAGTCAGTCATGAGTAGGGTGGATGGGCTTGTCGAGAAGCAAAGACCTGAGTTGCAAATGTCATTTAACTAACAATCTATATTAAACTACTAGCCCATCTCCCCACCAGAAAGACCATGCGTATTCCCAGTAGCGAAGGGCCACGGCAAGTGATTGCGCGGCTGATTTCCTTAAACATAAAGTTGAGATCATGTTAGACGGTGCATATGAAAAAAGGACTTTCCATCTAGCCAAGGCCAACGCTTTCGAATTGAAAGCATTCATCAAGAAGCTGACGCAACTCATGTTCAACCGACAGGGCCAGGGCCAAGGCTGCGCTCTTTGTCAGCCTTGGGATCATCACCTCTTCTATTTCGCGCGTGGCCTGCCTTGTAACGTCGGTAGTGGCACATGGTGACTCCATATCTGAGCGCTCACAGCGAGTGATGAAGAACATTGCTTTCCACGAGCCCGTAACCAAACGGCCGGTATCTTTGTGTTGATCTATGAGTCCATTGGACGCTTCTTGTATTCTCGTGCGTGTTAGAAACTCAGGTTTGGGGACATGTCGAGAAACCTTTGTCGGGCACCTGGAGAATGTCTGAGAAGCTTCCTACATGTTCATGAATAGGTATTTAGATGCGTGGTTCGATGCGAGGAAGTATTTACCACCCAAGAAGGTTTGTTCACCCATAATATGTTTCCATCTTCGGCACCCTTACCCCTTCCCCTCTGGCATGCAACACCTTTGGTACAAGAGAGCTGATCGCTGCAGAATCCCCATACTTGCCTATTCATACATGTTTGGTTCCGATACCCATCCATTCCATGCATGGGAGACCCGAAATACAGGAGCAGCACCCTTCCCTAAGGACCCCTAAGGGACCCTAAGAGATGCCCCTTCCCGAGCCCTACTCTTTCTCCCACCGTACCTGCCCTGCCCTACCTACCGCACATGGACGGGATTTTCAAGAAACCAAACGACTTCTTCGCTGGATCTATTTATTTTCCTCTTATTATTTGACCATCAAACCATCGGAACACCGGGCTCAAGAGTAGAGCCTCCTTCGTCTCGATTATCGCCGCTTCCCCTCTCTCTTCTTCCTCAATTATCGTCATCGTCGCCACCGCACTCGTAAGTAATGGCCACTTTACCTCGATTATCATCCGCTTCTTGTGTTCCCTTCCTACTCATGCTCGCAAATGCCAACACACTCTCCTCCATTCCTACCTAATGACTGCCTGGGCACTGCCAACTCATGGCTAGTAACGACGAATCAAGGCCAAGGCGGTATATACATCGCCAACGTGGGCAACATCGCCAGCATGAACGCCGGGGGAATGGCGCCCCAACGGTGAGTTTTCTCTTGATATGCATATCCAATAGGTACAATAGCTAACTATTTGGATAGAGCAACTGGCAGAGGCAGCGGATGCGGCGTCGCACCCACCACCTCCTTCAACAAGCCGCACGAAAGGGAGGCAATGCGGAGAACCCAGTCCCTGACGCCGGCATCGAGTACGCAGAACACAAAACGCGACCGCGAACCTACCTCCGAGCGCATAGACTCTCTATCGATCCACGCTGTGCCCCTCTGGCTTCTTTGCATGATCTGCATTCATTTGCTTGTATCATTCTTCATTAGAATCTTCTCTTTTCGAGATCCCGTCCGACAGAGCAGGAACGCACGCGAAGATCCAGGTGAGGCCGATGCGGAGCTCCCTTACCCTCCCTCCCACATCCCTCTCCCTTCCCTTTTCCTCCTGATCGATACCTCGAATGAAGCTGACATATGTTTATAGGTTGTTTAAAAAAAACCATCTTCTCTGCGTAAGTAAATCCCATCCTTTAAGCCACCAAGTCTAGGTAACTAACAGTGATTCAGACACACACCAACCCCATCTCGACCATGCGTAAACCTCAGCGTCCCCTAACTATTATGGCGATTACTAACAAGCCCTTAGCCACTATCATTATCAACGGGTCGGTCGTGTTCGGCGCGCTCTCCTCCGCCCAGCTGCCGGATCAGTCTTTCGAGGCCGCCAGCACCCGGCTGGACATGTAAGTAATTCTTCCTCCTTATTCTCTACAGTGACTCATGACGGGATAGGGCCGTAACCGACGTGGATTGATGGTGTTGTCGCTGATCCTTCCTCCCGACAAGTTCTTCCTGACCACCAACGACTCGTCTTTGTGGAAAACAACCCGAGTGTAAGCTCTTCATTATACTTGCTTTGAGCCCTGTACTAACGTTTCACAGCAGCCAATTGGTCACGTTTTTTTCCTGCGCTGGTTGCCATGGATGTTTCCCCTTTTTTAGTTAATGTCAATGGATGGTGGCTGTATGTGCTTCGAGACTCATTTTCTTGCCTGGCCTTGTCAAATTCAGATGGCACACTCCCTGGTCCCCATTTTCATTGCAAAGAAGCAAACAGCAAGCATATTAACATATTTTGTCCTGACATGGAGCAGGTGTGTGACACAGCTTTGTTTTTGCACCTCATCATAAACACCTTAGGTAATAACTAGAGGCTTAAGCAAATTTTTGTCAAAATTAGATGAACAGTTAGTAGAGATTTTGTTTCATCTTAGACTATTTCTTATTATTTTAAGATTATTATTACAAAGAATGATATCGAGATGTTGACGAGGATTTACTAAGAAAGGGCACTTGGCTATGCTCAGTGAGTGCTTAATTCCGGTTCCTGCTTGAGGATAACTCAATCTCACGGAGATGACAATGCAGTAAACGGTGCGGTCTATTAATGGACGTTTGCCTATATAAACGGGGGTGAGCACCGTGGACTATGTACAGGCTCCTTTTCACCATGGTGACAGGTGTGCAGGTCGGTAGCTTATGGAGTAGAATTTAGCTAGGTGTAATCTTTCTCTCGCGCCATATAAGTAGCCAGTTCCATTAAGCTACGTTTAGAAGTTGAAATCTGATGGCGCTTTGGGTATCTCGTAGGACCAGGAAACCTCTTCTTTGGTCTAAAGGTTACGATCAATTCCCCCTTCATCGGACTTCTGACAACTCATCTCCTCTCAGAGTACCTCAGCCACCAAAAGTAGAGGAAAATATCGATCTGAGTCAGAAATGGAAAATAGCATCCGACTCTAGAGAACTTACATACTGTCTCTCTGCAGTTCGTCATAAGCGGCGCGCAACCCTTGACAACGCATCATACAGAAGAGGCGCGGTGAACGGAGTTGGAGTAGACAGGAGGGTGAACGACGAAGGGTAACACGCATTCTTCTGGAATCGCCAGTCGAGTGTCTCAGATAGGTTGAAGCATATGTAGCCCATAAACCCATGTATCTCGTGTGACAGCAACATCCCCAGTCCTCGAGACACCAGGCAATATGACAGTAACTCCCCCCACGCCGCCATAAATGCACCGCCACGCATGTGGTCTCTACACCCCCATTGAGAGGGACCTTCGTACCCTCCGCAGGGGTGGTGATGGTCTACGCGTTGTTGGCGGCAATGATGTTGGTTCGTGCATCACCGACTAGGGAGTTGAGGGAGGAGGCCCAGCGGTTCAAATGTTTCCACCATCGGTTTCTCTACATATGCAAATAGTTAGCAATCATACCTACCAGACAGTATAGATCAAGAGAGAACTCACCATGGGGCCGCCGTGCCCTCCGAGCCCGTCTCCACGGCCACCGCCCCAGAGGCCACGCTTCCGATGTAGTCGACATGCTTACTTCTTGGGTCTTCCGGTTGTCGAAGTCTGGGAATCGGTCTTGGTATCTCTCGCTAGGGGCTGCTCATGACCTTGGAGCATCGCTTGGGAAGCTTGGGAAAGTAGTGCTCCGTGATTCATAGGTCTCTCGAAAGAAAGGGGTTTGAGGCTCTGGTAGGGGGGTTCGTCACGATACCAAACCCCCCAACTTAGTTTCCAGTGTCTTCCCATACGGGATTATTCTGTCGCTTTCATCCCTGTTAGGGATCCCTGTTTCAATCCAGGTCCCTCTAGTTCAGAATCTGAGAAACGCTTGTCGTGGAGTAGTTCTTGGGGGATTTTTCTGAACGTTGTCGAGAATAAGTTCAGGTCCGAGTCAATAAGAATGCTCTGAAAACCCCCCATCAAGCAAAGAGCCGACAAAGGTTATCCTACCAACAGAGTCAGTATCATAGGTACGCACGGTGGAGGAGTATTTGCCAGCCTTGAGATTGCCGCTTCTGCTGTCTTGGGCAAGCCTCGACTTGCCAAGTCGGGGGCGATGGCAGCTGCGGAGATGGCCAAGGGCTTGGTGCACGTAGAGCCAGGCCCTTCATCTTTACGATCTTTCTTTTTGACTGCCTTGGTGTCATTATCATAGTCTTCGCCATCAATGATCATCTTGCCCAGCTTGCCCAGAGGAGGCCTTTTGGCGTGGTGGGTGAGGGTATAAATGATTTCTTGGAAGCACTGCTGGCTGAGAACGGCTCCATCAGCTTGAGGGCCTCGCGAATAGTCCAGTTGATGGCGATATCTCTACCGGGCTTACAGCCATATATATGCGACGGGTCATGAGTTGGAATCTATTTAGGGCCTCTAGGGCTATCAGTTAGACAGGGGGTAGGAATCTAGCTAGAGCTGATAGCATATAGCTGAAGGAGGCAGGAAAGCGTGAAGATAAAGCTAGAGAGGATTTAAATGAGGATCTTCGGGCTAGAGACAATAGTGATCAGAGAAAGGAGGTTGTCTGTCACGAGAGGTATCTGATGGCTTGGCGGTTAGGGAAGAGAGAAGTGAGGAGAGTGACGAAGCTAGAGGGGTCACACTAGGCTACACAACAATCTATAAATAACCTGATGAGTGATTTCTAGACTACAAATAGCCTTGTGGTCAAGTCTAAGTTTTGAGGGCTACCTAAACTCATGATGTTTCGCTAGCTGTGGTGATTTCATCCTCTAGGGCGAAGTCTAGGCGGGTGCTGGATTGAAATCCATAGGTAGAACAAACAAAGAGATTGGAGCTGGCACATATTCTATTGAGCATTTTCATGTTTGTTGTGGGGTGTTTGTAGGGGAAACAAGATCTAAGGGACTTGAGCTCTTTATGGTTTGATGAAAGAGATAGGATCTTACACATCTTGATGCAACAATAACAACGGCGATGGAGTTTGTGACACGATCAGAGGGAACTATGCAACACCGAATTACAGATAAGAAGCACACAGTAGACAAAGACTGTTTGTAACAGTGTAAAACAATGAATTCAGCCAGCTTGCAAGACTTGAGGTGATGTTAAAGCATTTCATCGGAGTGGCACCGGGTAGTGCCAGCGGAGGGGCAGTGAGTGGGGCTTGGCACTTGCTCAACCACAAAGTCAGCCAACTTCACATCATCATCAATCGCCTTCCAGACCAACTTGACTCTGTTTTCTTTCAAAATTATCTCAATTCTTTTTCATCAATGTCGCTCATCGAATAGACGCATTCTCTCAGAGCCCGACAGTACGCAGCTCAAAATGACAAGGGTGCTGGACCAACCCAGCACCAACACAAGGACAGAACGGGTGGGCTTCCGATCCATCGCATGTTGACGGCTTCTTCCAGGGATGGCTACGGATGGCAACCGGACCGGCTCGTCAAAGTGTATCAGCTCATTCGGGTTCATGCTGGTAGGGTCGAGATAAAACAGGAAACAACAAACTCTCGTTGACTCACGAACAAGAAGCCCACGATGCACCCTCCAACTTGCGCCGATGCACCCCACGCTCGGAAGCATGTGATGGAGAAGATCATCCGCCAGATCGACAACCCCGCAATGCCAATCGATTGACGGTTGTTTGATCAGAGAATCGATAACAAGAGATGGTTGCGTGACCAAAGTCCTACCTACGCAACTGCGATTCCTCAAAGGAGCCGAGGGTTGTCTGCTAATCTCGCTACCGTCTTACTACACTTGGGCAAGCAGATATACGTGTGTATGCGACAACAAACCTCCAGTGGACCCATGCCCAGGCAGTCAGCTCAGGAGGGAAATGCACCACGCAGCCGGAAGCACCTTGATGCCACTAACAGGAAAACGTGGGCGGTTGACGGACGACTCCAAGATGCCGGAAGCACGCACTTTGCGACACAAGGCTGAGTCGGAAGCACAGCTCATTTGCGCAATGTCGGTCATCTCTCCGACCTGCAGGCCCAAGCCGCCATACAAGGTACGCGATGCAGACACGGGACGGGAACTAGAGGCCATTCACAGCCTGTTCCATCCGAGGTTGTTTGAGCGGTGAGATGAGGTTGACGGCATCGCCAGCTAGCGTGCCGCCAGGGTCTCAGACCTTGACTTGCGGCTAATTAAGTCGTCCGCGGCTCAAGAACCATGACACTTGAGAAGCGCTCGAGTACGGAAAGGGAAATGCTAGCGAACAAGATGGAATTCGCTCGATTGCGGTGAAGAGGTTGACACCAGATTATGCCTTGATCATTCAGCTCCGAGGCGATGCTGATGGCTGAGAAATTTGATGATGACATGTTGGAGGTTCAAGACGAAAACAACCTGGTTCCCGAGCTCACAGACCAGACAGATCTTTGTCAGATCCTATGCCAGCCGCCCCATGCGAACGCGGGCAATGCAGGCGGACACGCGTAGCTTCTTCTCAAGAGATGCACGAAAGACGCTAGGCAAGCCTCTGGGGCATCTTTTGAGGACCCCGAATCGAGTCAGCCTCACAGGAGCCATGCCATTTCCCGTGCAGAAACGGATGCTGAAATCGCGTGCGAGCTTGTTTGCTCCCGATGGTCTCGGCGACCATCAAGGATGAGGCCGATCTTCTCTTGGAATCGTTAGCTGACTACCATGCCAGCAAGCGAGGTGAGGGATGAAAAGGGGTCCTCGGCCGTGAGCTCGGCGCAAGCCAGCACCAGTCATCCAGCTCCACAGAGGTTACGTGGGAGGGCACGCGACTTTGTGCAGCGGCAGTTGTGCATAATTGGGCTCGACATTGTCCAGATGTGGATAAGAAAACTCCATGATGTGATGCTTCCACTGACTTGTGCAGCTTAACCGTGATATGCCGTGCATGGGTTACATGGCGGGCAAGCTATCGACTGACCCAGGAAAAGAAAACGCTCGCTCGTGGCGTCTGTCTTGGGCGAATGAGGTCAGCGGAGCGACGCTGAAAATCTCGGACTCGATCTGGCCCACGGGGCAGTGCCCCAGCCCAACGCTTGCTGACGGCCAAGGCCTGAAGGAGTTTTTCTCATCTCTTGTAGCCCGGCAGACTGGGTTAGGTTTACCAAAGATCCAAACCAAGAGAAGGATCATCGCTGATGGCGGCATGATGGAGGAATGAATCAAGATGGGACGGTTTCACCGCCACAGTCGCTCTCTCCGTACCTCGCAGGTGGGCGCTTGCATGTGCATCTCGAGATGCTCATGAGACCTGGAACCCGAGGCAAGAAGTTGACAGAGGGTGTGCTGATCTCACTAGAAGATGTCTTTGTTGACGGCCTTGGACTGATGTCGGTTCGAAACACTTGGCAGCGCTTCTTTGCTTTGCTCGCTTTCGTCATTCATCTTATGCCAGCGGAACTATTGCCCAGAGCACGCACCGTTGACGTATGAACCGTGTTTCTCGACTAGTCAGGAACAGAAGCCCGCACATCGTTGCGTACATGCTACGTCTTGTCCTGGACCACCTTCTGGCTCTAGACAATCGCCCGTGCTACGTGTGAAGAGGCATATTCCCTGATTTGGTTGTCAGCCACGCGACAGGGCAGAGGAGACCGTTGGGCGTCATCAGCATCAAAGTCCAAGTCAGCAACAGCCACAGTAGCACCAATAGCCGAGCCGTCATCAGCTGAAGGATGATGATCCATCACTTGATAAGCAGTGTCAGGCTTGCGACAAAGTTATTACAGAAGTGAAGACAGTGAAAGAAGACAAAAGACATTCACCACAATAGCACAGTCAAAGACAGATATTTCTTCTCAGCAAACACATCGTCGCCACTCAACTCCACTTGATGACACCCCTGGAGTCTTTTCTCTAACAAACTTGTGCAGACCTGGCGGCCGGCCCCGAAGGCTGAAGCAGCCAGTCAAAACATTGAACGTCAATCAAAAAAGGACCATCTCTTACGGCCTCTCCCATCACTCCAAGTCACCTCACGGGCGCCACAAACCCGTATTGCCGCCATTCAGGTACTGTCTTGCGCTTCATTGTCTCCCGAAGACTGATGCAAGCCGGGATATTGACAACCGGTTGATCCCCTTTCTCGCTCAAAGGAGACAGTAGGGCCCGCTGCTGTGCGTTCGCTGGCGACAAAGCCGTAGCCTGGTTGCCTGGGTCCCCTGTCCCGGCGCTGGGCGTCCACCACACCTAACCAGCCGCCTCCACCGCCAGAGCCCAGCAAGCCCAGCTTGGGGTTAATACCGCCTAGGCGGAATCCTTGTCTAGCAGAGGCTCAGCCTTACTCTTGGTGAATCCCCCTTGGTCAGCTCTCCACCCGCTCGCTCGTGTTGCACTCCCCTCGGTCTATATATACACACGCGGCTTGGTCTATATAACCTACCCTCCCCCCTTCTTTTTCCAGAGTATAGTTTTGCGTGGCTGCTGTCGTGTGTGTGCTCGCGTGATTCCGCCCTTCAAGAAAGATTCCCTCGTAGACGAGTTTGTTCTTTTGCACACACACGTACACGCCAAATGATGAGAACCGGCTCTCTGGGCTGCATAGGATCGAGGATTGGACGAAGCGTCATCAACAAGCAAACATGAACATGAAGCTGGGAGCTCAAGATCAAGACATGATGGATAACGACGACAAGAACTGCCGATACGAAGGCTACTTTACCTACCGACCTCTCTCCAACCTTCCCACACCGCCCCCGAGCTCTCGTAACTCGTCGGCTGCTCAGTCCCCGAGGACGACTCTTGATGATGGGGAGCCATTGATGGCTCGGTTTAGAGGTGAGTCGGACAGGGTGCAACCAACCGTCACGTTGTTTCTCTCGTCATGCATTCAATATCCATATCAAACGCAGGGACATTCAAACTAACCCGGCTACTCGCAGGCCCCGCCATCCACCTTGTCAACCTCATCCCCTCGTCGGCCTCCCTGGCCACCGCCTCGGTGCCTCTGGTTCAGGCCATTCTCAGCCGCGCAAACTTGCCTATCGAGACGGTCGCTCTTGCGGTGTGCATTCTCGACAGCCTTGATTCTCGTTTCGCCCGTCGCTGGCGTCTCTCGTGCCCTCTCCTCTCCGACTACTTTTCCTCCTCTTCTAAGCGACACACTCTCCCTGCGGCACCTATTGTTCCCCAGCGACAGCAGCTGCACATTGACTCGGTTAACCCCGAGCTCATCATCCTCGCGGCGATTGTTATTGCCGTCAAGTTCACCGAGGACCCTCAGGAACCAACACAGTATTACTGCAAGGCTTGGGGACATGGCATGTGGTCTAACCAGCAGCTCAATGTGACTGAGCGATGCATCATGGAGAACCTCAACTATCGCATCATGCCTCTTTGTGAGGATGATTGCCTTACGGATGCCATGGTGGATATGCAGCTGGCTGCGCAGGCACCCGACTGGGAGATGCACGCCTACAACCACCCCGACAGCGCCTCGAGCGACGACGATAGCGAAGAGAACAACTACATCCCCACCCACACCCGATCCAAGACGCTCAGCTCGGGCAAGGCGACATTGGGGCTGGGCCTCTCCCTCACACCGGTCGAGACCCCCACCGTGGAGGTTACCCAGACGACCGGCACGACTCGACCGTCGAGACTATCCGACGACTATTTCGAGCACTTCCAGGCATGAGATGATATAAAATGGGAATTGGCGTTTTTGGTTTTACGGCATCGACGAGGCGTTTCCTTGGATACCACCAACGTATAGCGATTTGGCGACTCGATCCGGCATCACAGCATCCTGCATGCGTCGCTTTTTGACTTTAACTTTCATGTATCTGATCAGCCTTGCCTCGAGTGGCTTGGACAGAATTAGCGTTTGTAATATGGGCATTGGGCTGGACTGGACTGGACTGGACCTGGGATTTGGACATGAGCATCTATTCTGTTTGGCTCAGGTATGGCATCAACTTTGGGTTCATGGGTCGGGCACGTTTTTCGGCATCTAGGCCAGGATTACACATACCCCTTACCGTATATTCTGGTCAATAATGTTCTATTAATGGTTCCCGTACAAACCGGTCCTTGGCGTGCATCTCCATCGCGTGATGCCGTCGAGGCCTTCCTAATCGCTTTTTCGTGGCTCCACCCAATGCGACCTGTCTAGAGTTCAACATGATGATCATTCTGAAACTTGAAGATGCGGAGGGTCCCGATTGTATCGTCAACTGACATGGAATGGGGCCCCTTTAATTCTGCTGACCTTTTTTAAACCCGGGCCGGTGTGTGATAAGTGAGTAATGTGGAGGAGATCACGTATTACGTACCACAATACGAGCTTGGGATTGTTGTGCTAGTCGGAACCAACGCGTGATTTAGAATTCAATGGACAGGTGCAATTGACCTGCATTAAACGGCAGTACGGGAAGAAAGAGCCGTTTCAATGGAACAATGGATCCGCATCAGGTCAAGGGAGGGGAAAGATAGGAATGTCTTGGTGACATGCCCACCCGTCTCGGTTCGGTCGTCTAAATAGTTTCAATGGTTAAAGTGACTGGTATGTACTCTGTAGCGGTGAATAGTCTTGATACTTCTCAACTGATAAGTGATTGTAATGGCGGTCACTGACGGGATGAACATGGTGCCCTTGGAGGAATTGCGGGATGCCAACAGGGGAGAGTACGGGGTTCATGAACCGCTCTCGGGCTCTCGGGGTCTAGGCATGGGAAGTATCCTTGGCGATATGGGGGTAGAATGTGTAGAATGGCGGTAGAAGTGGCATTGACGGTGAGACAGTTCATCTGGGTCTGATTATTGTGTGCCTGCGGATAGGTTGGAGATATAGTGCTGAACACAAGCATCGTTTACCTCTATTCATCTCGAGATCACTTCAATGCGAGGTTTGCCGATGTGTTTGTTTACCAATTCGCCAGTGTCCATTGAAACTGGAGCCAGAGAAACTCACAGGTATCAGCTTCCTGTTACAATTCACACATACAGGTTCTTCACCAGATTTCACCATCCAGCTCAGTCGACATGTCCGCAGCGAGCAAACAAAACAGGTTCAAGCTTGTCCACGCCGACCTCAGTTCAGGGGAACACCGCCACAACAACACCAAGCCAGTTGCTCATGTATGACTAGGGAACAACACAAACAATCACTTGAAGAGTAGGAACTAGTGGACAAGCAGCTGGAGCGAATAGATCGTCGGTGAAGCCATCGCGAACAGCTGCGAGAGCTTCACCACGGGAATATCGTCGCCTCTCAACCAATCAGGTCGTGTGGCCCAATGGCAAGGCGTCTGACTACGAATCAGAAGATTGTGGGTTCGATCCCCATCATGATCATGATCTTTTGCCGTTTAAGCATTCTTTTTGCTCCTAGACGCGACGTTGAGTTTGTTGATTTCGTTAATGTCAATTGGTACAGAGAAACGTGGTGGGAGCCAAGCACGTGGCAAGTGGCAAACGGCAAACATAGAATATCGGTAAGAGATACTCTATAAGAGAGACAACCGGTTTGCATGTAAGTAACCGCAATTTGTAACCCATGACAACCTTCAACGTTGGAAAATGCCGTTTATAGGACTCGACAAGTTGAACCTTGTACTTACATAGCATCCTCAAGCTGACAGACTCTCGCTTCTATTGGCAACCTGGGTGCGGCTCAAGTTAGCGCGGGCTGAAAGAATTTCCCGCTTCCACCATCAGCAACTCTCACTCTACTCTGTAATACCACCAAAATCCCAACAGCCAGTGCTTTGACCTTGATCATCACACACTGGCGCAAAGCCATTCGGTCTAATCACAGCCTGGTCCTGCGCTTGTCTTACCCTGGGCGCGCTTCCCTGGCGCCATCCTGGCCTATAGCTCGCCACATCCATCATCCATCCCATCCATTTCTCATCGGGAAACACCCAGTTCCAAGGGGTATAACTATCGTCTTGACAGAGCAGCAACAACTGCCGTCTGACAAGGCCCTTTTTACCTGACACGTTTATGCAGGGCAACACCTGGCTGCACACCTTCGGCGCGGTCGGCGTCGAATAGCCGTGACGGAAGTGGTCGAAGGCCGTGGCCTCAGCCCCACTGCAACCACGTCCAACCGTCTACTCACCAAGCCCAGGCCCAGGTTTCCAATCCCGGACCGCGTCCACCAGCCTCCACGCCGTCAGTTGCTCGCACTCTACCGTCTGCGCGTCGCCTGCTTCTCAGTCTGTCCTCCTTGCACGCCCTGGTCAGTTGCCGCTACGCGCTGCCGCTCCCACTGCCGCTCCCACTGCCGCTCCAAGCGCCTCTCCCTGACGCCCCGACGCCATGTACTCCGCCGGCTACGGCTTTGCCAACAATGCTGCTCCCTCCTTCAACAACCCTGCCCCACAGCAGCCCGGAGCCCAGCCAGCCGGCCAGCAGATTATGTATAACCAGCAACAGCAGCAGCAGCAGTTCGCCGGCATGACTCCCCAGGGAGCCTTTGCCCCTGGCGCGAACCCTCAAATGATGCCCGGTGGTCCTGGGATGATGCCAAACGCCGGCATGCCACATATGGCTGCCAATAGTCAGAGTGAGTGTCCTTGTGCGCCATGCCAGTTGCCGAGACGTTCGCGACGCGCTCGGGTTGTTGCTTGTGTTCGTGTTGACGACTGCCGAGGTATCAAGATGATATCTGGGTTGAATCGATACGCGACCGTGTGAGCGCGTCGCAAATCGCTTTGCGCCATCAACTGTCTTTTGTGTCTTGTTGAGTCATCATGGCTAATTCTAGGGCAGTGGCAGGATATCAGCAGCAATTCCAAGGCGCCCCCTATGGCCAAGTCGTTCCCTCGTCGGTCGGTCCTCAGAGCTTTGCTCCGAATTATATGATGGCGGGTGGTATGCAGGGTTTTCAGATGAACCAGGCTGGGATGCCTCAGCAACAGATGATGCAAAGGATGCAGCAGCAGCCACCTCAACAGCAACAACCTCCGAACCCTGCGGTCATGGGACAAGTTTCGACTCCTCAGAGACCTCCGAGTGCTGCTCAAGGTACACCGACCAACTCTTTGCCTTCTCAGCAGGGCCAGTTCCCGACTCCTCAACCTCCATCACAAAGCCAAACACCAACAAACCAGCAGCAACAACCACCTCAGGCGCAGCCTCAACCTCAGCAATCACAGGCACAACAGTCTCAACAGACACCTGCTACAGCTTCAACACCTCAGACACCAACTTTTTCCTCGAATCAAAACCCGGTAGTTAATGGAGGTTCGGCTGTAGCAACGCCTTTGAGCCCAGGGACAGAGTCTCGCGAAAAGGAGCGATTTTCTCTACTACTGGACATCAACCACGAACTTCTCTACGAGTCGATACAGCTTCAAATGACGCAACAAGAACTCAAAAAGGAGCATGCAGGAGATGGAAACACTGGTGACAAGAAGCCAACAGAAGAAGAAACCCATCTCCAACAAGACTACCTTCAGTAAGCGCATGTCACCTTGATACAATGACCCGGCTAACAACCATAGATGTATGAGACGATTGCAGGCAAACCTATCATATATGGCAGCTCTGGCAGACAGGAAGCCTGAAGTCAAAGTGCCACCATGCCCGGCATATCTCAGCGCTCCTCCATTGAATCTGGCTCTTAAGCTCAAAGCACCAGCTTTAGGACCTGATGGTGCAGAGAACAAGATTGATCCAGTGGCAGACCGTGAAGAGCGAGACAAGAGCATCAAAGAACTCTACTCACGGCTACAAGCTGCGTTTCCTACGATTGACCCCAAGAAGGAACCGGTTTATCGGATGAACACACAAGGGAAGCCAGGCAATGCTGCAAACCAAGCTAGTCCAACGGCTCAAAAGACACCTCAAATGACCAACATGCCAGCGCCTCCAATGCCTCAAGGCAGCATGCCCTAAGAACCGAATGGGAATGTACATACGATGAAACCTTATAGACATCGCAGGAGTTTGGATGGGTTATTCCTTGTGTATGGCATTTGCACAGTTTTGGTAGTTGGTTAGTCAAGCAGTCGAAGGATCTTTTACAAGTTTAGCCTCGTGGGGACTATAGTTAGAGGCAGCGTGGTTTGAAGCCGGCGAAGACGAGGTTTCAGTTGGCAGTTGGCCTGGCTCGAGGCGTTGGGAGCATTACCCGGGAGGATTCATGATGACAAAATTAAACATTGATTCACGTGCCAGTTTCGTATCTACAAGGTTACAGCCAGATCTATGATTCGAACGCGTAGATGCGAAAGATCTCGCTCGCGTGACATGACATGAGCCACATACTCTGGAGTCATAATGCGGAAAAGATGCACCTGCATGACGGATTCCGAGGGCCCATGTTAGAGTGACTAGAGAGTAACTAGACGTGTCATGATTGGTCCTCGGAGGAGAAGCGTGAGAGAAAAAAAGATTTTTCAGTCTGTGGAGGTGGATGATGGTGACGGAAGTGGGTTGAGCTACGTACGAGCAGGCTTTGATGGCGGCCCGGGCGTAACAGTGCCGTCTTTGAAGTGGTCAATGCCGAGTGGGCGTCAGCTAAGACAGCCTTGCTTTGACAGACAGTCAATATGCCTCGCTGACAGCTTTTCCAAGACTTCTCTCCGCTTACTGCTTACATGTGCACCTTTTGGAATGGCTTTGCCGCTCAACAGAGTCCGAAGTGATCCACACAGCAACCACAGGTGATTGCTTTGTCTTTGTTGCAGTTGACTACCATGACAACCAGCCACCAGAGTACACAACAGAGTACTCCGAACACGGCGTAGGTACTACCTCTAGCCGTCCATATCGAGACTCGGTGACATGGCTACCCCCCGTAAAACCCTGACCGCTGATCGTAACCCACTCGCCGAATCCTAAGTCCAACCACCCGACTCGAGCTGGAAGATCGCCCATGATGAAAGGTTCCATGTTAAAAGGCTTGAGAGGTTCGGCCAAGGCACGGCGGGGCGCTTTAGTGTCCCTGCAGCATGGTCAGGAATGCAGAGATTGGACGCTGTTGAGGAGTTGACCTCCAATTGACCAATCAGTGACATCTATTGCCTAGCGCTAGCGGCGGCGGGGAGCAGGGCCCTTGCTAAGCAACAAGCCGGGCGATAAAAAAAAAAAAAAAAAAAGTTCGAGTGCCGCCGCATTCATCAACTCTCTCTTCCATCTCTTCCTCCTCCAAACCCTCCGCTCCTCTTCTCCTCACTCTTCTTCCTCCGCAGCTTGTTGTCGAGGCTGATGATTGCGGAATAGCTTCTGACCTTACCAGGGGAGCTCTGAAAACGAGTTTTCTTGACGGCCGTTGCTCGCAATCTCGCTGTCCCACGACCAACACCCCTCTTTTCTGCCCCGCGTCCTCGGGCGCTCTTTGAGGAAGCTTCTCTTTTTTTTTTTTTTTTACACACACAACAACATCATGTCTATCGCTTCTCTCCCTCCGGCTTCGGCTCGCCAGGTCGGCTCTGAGGATGATGGCCTCGTCTGCCTCGAGCTCGAGGATGGCTCCTCTTTCCAGGGCTACAGCTTTGGTGCCAAGAAGAGCATTGCTGGTGAGCTGGTCTTCCAGACTGGCATGGTGGGGTATCCCGAGTCCGTCACAGATCCCTCGTACAGAGGACAGATCCTCGTCATCACCTTTCCTCTAGTCGGAAACTATGGTGTCCCCTCTCGCGAGACCATGGATGAGCTCCTTGGCGATCTGCCTGCTCATTTCGAGTCGTCTCAGATCCACATTGCCGGTCTGGTGACAGCTTCATACTGCGGCGAGGACTTTTCTCACTTCCTTGCCGAGTCCTCCCTTGGCACTTGGCTCAAGGAGCAGGGAGTCCCCGCCATGTACGGAGTCGACACTCGCGCCCTTACCAAGAAGATCCGTGAAAAGGGTAGCATGCTGGGCAAGATGCGCCTCGAGGCTCCTGGTCTTGCCAACGGCGCCCTCAACGGCCAGGTCGATGCTCCCCTGGCCGCTGCCCCTCTCGAACACTTTGAGCAGATCGATTGGGTCAATCCTAATACCAAGAACTTGGTGGCAGAGGGTGAGTCTTCCAACACTTTCGTAGAAGGCCCATGCTCATCGTCGTGTAGTTTCCATCAAGGCTCCCAAGCTGTATAAGCCACCTCCTTCGGTCGCCCGTAAGCACCCGTCAGGGCGTACTATTCGTGTCCTGTGTCTCGATGTCGGTATGAAGTACAACCAGCCGAGGTGCTTCCTCAAGCGTGGTGTCGAGGTCCTCGTCTGCCCTTGGGACTACGACATTGCCAGCGCCATTGACGAGTACGACGGTCTTTTCCTCTCCAACGGTCCTGGTGACCCCGCCGTCCTCGAAAACACCGTCAAGAACATTGCTACTGTGCTTGAGAACAACAAGATTCCCGTCTTTGGTATCTGTCTGGGACACCAGCTTCTGGCTCGAGCCTCTGGTGCCAAGACCACCAAGATGAAGTTTGGTAATCGCGGTCACAACATTCCCTGCACCAGCATGGTGACTGGAAAGTGCCACATTACTTCTCAGAACCACGGTTTCGCTGTCGATGCTTCCAGCTTGATCAATGGGTGGAAGGAGCTCTTTGTCAACGCCAACGATGGCAGCAATGAGGGTATCATGCACGCTGAGAAGCCTTACTTCAGTGTTCAGTTCCACCCTGAGAGCACCCCCGGTCCTCGCGATACCGAGTTCCTCTTTGATGTCTTCATCAACACCATTGCCAACTGCGCCGAGAACCCTGCCCTTCTCCAGGCTCCTGTCAGCTTCCCTGGTGGCACCATCGAGGAGAACGAGCGTCTTCACCCCCGTGTCTCTGTCCGCAAGGTTCTTGTCCTGGGCAGTGGTGGTCTCAGCATTGGTCAGGCTGGTGAGTTTGACTACTCTGGTTCTCAAGCCATCAAGGCTCTGAAGGAAGAGGGCATCTACACTGTCCTGATCAACCCCAACATTGCCACGATTCAAACCTCCAAGGGTCTGGCAGACAAGGTTTACTTCCTTCCCGTCAACGCCGACTTTGTCCGCAAGGTCATCCAGTATGAGCGACCTGATGCCATCTACGTCACCTTTGGTGGTCAGACCGCTCTCCAGGTCGGTATCCAGCTCAAGGATGAGTTTGAGGGTCTCGGTGTCAAGGTTCTGGGTACTCCTATTGACACCATCATCACGACTGAGGATCGTGAGCTGTTTGCCCGAAGCATGGACTCTATCGGCGAGAAGTGCGCCAAGTCTGCTTCCGCCAGCAACATTGACGAGGCCATGCACGTCGTCAAGGACATTGGCTTCCCTGTCATTGTTCGTGCTGCTTATGCCCTTGGTGGTCTTGGCAGTGGTTTCGCCAACAACGAGGATGAGCTGCTCGATCTCTGCAACAAGGCTTTCGCTGCCAGTCCCCAGGTTCTTATTGAGCGAAGTATGAAGGGATGGAAGGAGATTGAGTATGAGGTTGTCCGTGATGCTCAGGACAACTGTATTACCGTCTGTAACATGGAGAACTTTGATCCTCTCGGTATTCACACCGGCGACTCCATCGTCGTCGCCCCTTCACAGACCTTGTCCGATGAGGACTACAACATGCTGCGAACAACAGCTGTCAACGTCATTCGGCATCTCGGCGTCGTGGGAGAGTGCAACATTCAGTATGCTCTGAACCCCTTCTCCCGCGAGTACTGCATTATCGAGGTCAACGCTCGTCTGTCTCGATCATCAGCTCTCGCCTCCAAGGCCACTGGTTATCCTCTGGCCTTTATCGCTGCCAAGCTCGGTCTCGGCATTCCCCTCAAGGAGATCTCCAACTCTGTCACCAAGGTCACCTGCGCCTGCTTCGAGCCCTCGCTCGATTACGTCGTGGTCAAGATGCCTCGATGGGATCTCAAGAAGTTCACCCGTGTGTCCACTCAGCTTGGTTCCTCCATGAAGAGTGTGGGTGAGGTCATGAGCATTGGTCGATCATTCGAGGAAGCCATTCAAAAGGCTATCCGAGCCATTGACTTCCATAACCTCGGCTTTGGCGAGACCAAGGCTCTCATGAGCATCGACGATGAGCTTCAGACTCCCTCTGATCAGCGTCTGTTTGCTATCGCCAACGCTATGCACGAGGGCTACACTGTCGACAAGATCTGGGAACTGACCAAGATCGACAAGTGGTTCCTCCGCAAGCTCAAGGGTCTGAGCGACTTTGCCAAGAAGATGACCAGCTACAGCACTACCGATATTGCCACCAGCCCTTCGATTCTTCTGCAGGCCAAGCGTCTTGGTTTCTGTGACCGACAGCTCGCCAAGTTCTGGAGCTCCAACGAGATTGCTGTCCGCCGCCTGCGTCTCGAAGCGGGTATCCAGCCCTTCGTCAAGCAGATTGATACCGTTGCGGCCGAGTTCCCTGCCTTTACCAACTACCTGTACATGACGTACAACGCCTCAGAGCACGATGTCAACTTTGAGGACCACGGTGTTATGGTCCTGGGTTCTGGTGTGTACCGTATCGGTTCCTCAGTCGAGTTCGATTGGTGCTCAGTCCGCGCCATCCGAACTCTGCGTGCTACCGGTTTCAAGACCATCATGGTCAACTACAACCCCGAGACCGTAAGTACCGATTATGACGAGGCCGACAAGTTGTACTTTGAGAACATCAACCTCGAGACTGTTCTGGATATCTACCAGCTGGAGAACTCGAGCGGTGTTTTGGGTGCCATGGGTGGTCAAACCCCCAACAACATTGCCCTGCCCCTGCACCGTGCCGGAGTCAAGGTCCTGGGTACTTCCCCTGAGATGATTGACAACGCTGAGAACCGATACAAGTTCTCTCGTATGCTTGACCGCATCGAGGTTGACCAGCCCACCTGGAAGGAGCTGACTAGCTTCGAGGAGGCCAAAGCTTTCTGCGACAAGGTCTCGTACCCTGTGCTTGTGCGACCTTCGTACGTTCTTTCTGGTGCCGCCATGAACACTGTCTACTCCGAGAAGGATCTCGAGAACTACCTGGCTCAGGCTGCTGAGGTCTCTCGCGAGCACCCCGTGGTCATTACCAAGTACATTGAGAACGCCAAGGAGATTGAGATGGACGCTGTCGCCAAGGATGGTAACGTCATTGGCCACTTCATCTCAGAGCACGTCGAGAACGCTGGTGTCCACTCTGGTGATGCCACTCTGATTCTCCCTCCCCAGGATCTGGAGCAGACCACCATTGACCGAATCGTCGAGGCCACTCGCAAGATTGGTGCCGCTCTCAACGTCACTGGTCCTTTCAACATCCAGTTCATTGCCAAGGACAACGATATCAAGGTTATTGAGTGCAACGTTCGCGCCTCGCGATCGTTCCCCTTCGTGTCCAAGGTCATGGGTGTTGACCTGATCGAGATGGCCACTAAGGCTATCATGGGTCAGCCTTTCCAGGAGTACCCTCCCACTGATCTCGCCCCTGACTGCGTCGGTGTCAAGGTGCCTCAGTTCAGTTTCTCCCGTCTCTCGGGTGCTGATCCTGTTCTGGGTGTTGAGATGGCTTCCACTGGTGAGGTTGCCTGTTTTGGTGTTGACAAGGCCGAGGCCTACCTCAAGGCTCTCATGTCAACTGGCTTCAAGATCCCCAAGAAGAACGTCCTCTTGTCCATTGGTTCCTACAAGGACAAGCGAGAGATGCTTCCTTCTATCCAGAAGCTCGAGAAGATTGGCTACAAGTTGTTTGCCACTTCTGGTACTGCCGATTTCCTCCAGGAGCATGGCGTCCAGGTTCAGTACCTCGAGGTCCTCGGCAAGGAGGAGGATACCAGCTCCGAGTTCTCGCTCACTCAGCATCTGGCCAAGAACACCATCGACCTGTACATCAACCTTCCTTCCAACAACAAGTACCGCCGCCCTGCCAACTACATGAGCAAGGGTTACCAGACCCGACGTATGGCTGTCGACTACCAGATTCCCCTGGTGACCAACGTCAAGAACGCCAAGATCCTCATCGAGGCTATTGCTCGCCACTTTGAGCTTGAGGTGTCCAAGCGTGACTACCAGACCAGCCACCGCACTATTGTGCTGCCTGGATTGATCAACATTGCAGCCTTTGTCCCTGGCATTGTTACCCCTGACAGCCAGGATCTCCAGACTGTCACCAAGGCTTCCATCTCGGCCGGTTTCAGCATGATCCGAGTTATGCCTCTTGGTGTGGACGGCGCCATTACCGATGCCCTTACCTTGAGCGCTGCTCAGCAGAACAGCCGACGTGGTGGATACTGCGACTACAACTTCTCTGTGGCCGCTACTTCGGACAATGCCGACCAGATCAGCCATGTCACTGGTGAGGTGGGATCTCTCTTCATCCCCTTCAACCACCTCTCTGGCAACATCAGCAAGGTCGCTGCTGTCACTGCTCACTTTGACTCTTGGCCTACCCACAAGCCTATTGTCACTGATGCCAAGTTGACCGATCTGGCTTCTATCCTCCTCCTGGCCAGTCTGCACAACCGACGCATCCACGTCACCTCGGTCACCAACCGTGACGACATCAAGCTCATCGCTCTCAGCAAGGAGAAGGGTCTCCAGGTTACTTGCGATGTGTCCATCTACTCGCTCTACCTCTCTCGGGATGACTACCCTGAGTGTGAGCGTCTCCCTACAGCTGCTGACCAGGCCACCCTCTGGGAACACATGTCGACTATCGATGTCTTCTCCATCGGTAGTCTACCCTTCCGTCTGGCCACCACCCTCGGCCGTAAGACTAACCCCGCGATGGGCATCGCTGATGCTCTGCCCCTGCTGCTGACCTCGGTCGCTGAGGGTCGCCTGACTGTCGATGACATCAAGGCTCGCCTCTACACCAACCCCATGGAGATCTTTGAGCTCCGCGAGCAGGTTGGCACCACTATTGAGGCTGAGATTGACCGTCCTTACACTGTGGCTGCTGGCGAGTTCTGGTCTCCTTTCGAAGGCCGTCGCATGCGCGCTTCGGTTCAGCGAGTCACCTTCCAGGACACCACTGTCTGCCTTGATGGTGAGGTTCTGCCTGTCTCCCCTCAGGGTAAGGACATGTCGGCGCACATTGCTCCCCCCATGTCCCCTCCCATCAAGCCGACCGTTTCCATCTCCCAGACTACCGAGTCTCCCCAGGCTCGCCGTCTGTCTATGCTCGGTGGTGTCAAGCCCCTGAACCGACTTCGTGGTGTTGACGCCGGTGCTGTGGGTGCTACCCTGCCCTCGCCCGCTCGCGGCGCTGCTCCCGTTGATGAGCTTGCTCCTGCTCTCCACCTGCAGCCTCTGGTCAGCTCTTCGCTCCAGCAGCTGCTGTCTCAGCCTTCTGCCTTCAAGAACACCCACGTTCTGTCGGTCAAGTCCTACAGCCGAGCTGATCTCCACCTGCTCTTCACTGTTGCCCAGGAGATGCGTCTTGGTGTTCAGCGTGAGGGTGTTCTCAACATCCTCCGAGGTCGTGTCCTGACAACGCTCTTCTACGAGCCCTCCACCCGCACCTCGGCTTCTTTCGATGCTGCCATGCAGCGTCTTGGTGGCCGCACCATCGCCATCTCCACCTCTCAGTCTTCTGTCCAGAAGGGTGAGACTCTTCAGGACACCCTTCGAACGCTGGCTTGCTACGGTGACGCTGTCGTCCTCCGTCACCCTGAGGAGAGCAGTGTTCATGCTGCCGAGAGGTATAGCCCTGTCCCCGTCATCAACGGTGGCAACGGCAGCAAGGAGCACCCTACCCAGGCCTTCCTGGATCTCTTCACCATCCGTGAGGAGCTTGGAACTGTCCAGGGCTTGACCATCACCTTCCTGGGTGATCTTCTCTACGGCCGACCTGTGCACTCTCTTGTGTACCTTCTCCGACACTACCACGTTCAGGTTCAGCTGGTCGCCCCCAAGGCTCTGGCCCTGCCTGCCAAGGTCCGAGAGCAGCTGGTGGCTTCCGGACAGCTTCTGTGCGAGTCCGAGACTCTTACCCCTGAGATCATGGCTCGCAGCGATGTTCTCTACTGCACTCGTGTGCAGCGTGAGCGCTTCCCCAGTGAGGAGGAGTACCAGCGTGTCAAGAACTCTTACCGAGTGGACAACGCTTCGCTCAAGCATGCCAAGAGCTCCATGATTGTTATGCACCCCCTGCCTCGCAACGAAGAGGTTGCCGAGGAGGTCGACTTTGACCAGCGGGCTGCATACTTCCGACAGGTGAGACCCTCCAAAACATTACACAAAGAAAGATTACTGACCGTCTGCAGATGCGCTATGGCCTCTACTGCCGCATGGCTCTGTTGGCTCTGGTTATGGCTGATTCTTAGAGGGAAGGGATATAAAAAGTTTCATGATTTGTTCCAAAGATTGTATTTGAGAGCCGGATAGAAATTGGCGTGCGTTAGCAAGCATTCCAGGATTATGCCCGTGACGACTTGAGATGTCTTAGATGTGTAATTGCGACTCACGTCGTGTGTAATGAGTTATGTACTGTATGTATGTATATGTATTATGTATATATATATGTCGTATACGTGTTGTATACGTTTATTTCATTTTATCCGTGCGTTCGTTCTGTGTGTGTGTGTTGTGTATGTTTTGTCTCGTGTTGTGGCGTGAAGGTCAGGTTGTGAAGCTGGCTGTGATGTGGGGGTGAAGGGATTGTTTACAGATTATCATGTTTATGACCCTTGTCAAGTCTTCTTGAATGTTCCAAAGGTTAGATATTCATGTTCCCACATAGAGTTTTACACCCTTTTCCAGGGTCTAGCCTCATCGTGGAGAGACGTCGAAATCTCCCGATTCGAGAGTGCCCCTCGACGATGTCATCACCCCACCAGAAGGAGGAGTACGTACCTTTACAGTCACCCGGGTTCCGGTTGTCATAAATTATCGTATGCGTCCCCAAAGGTCACACTTTCGAACGTTGCATGATATTTAATCTCTTCACCGCTCAACGTTTTTTGCAGTCGGTCAATGCGAATTACTCCCACTGCTTCACTACTGTCAATCGCGAGAATGGCTCTTCATCCACCGCCCGAGACATCCAAGCTGATCTGTATGTTTTTGAATGCCCCTCCCCCGCACTCGCGATGGGAATCGCCTCATGACTCCTCGCTGACAGGATGCATTCAGTCGCTCCCGCGGGTTCCAAGCCCACTGGCCAGGCTGAGCAGTTCACAAAGGGAACACTTGTCCGCTCGCAGCTAAACTCGACCTCGCCGATCCCTCAGTTCCACGAATGGTTCTCTCGCGCGCAAAAGCCTGACTCTGGCGTCGCACACCCAGAGTCGTGTACCCTTTCGACCGCATCTCTCCCGTCGGGCCGCGTGTCCTCGCGTACCGTGTACCTCAAGGAACTAGACTCCCGCGGGTTCGTCATTTATACAAACCTCGGCACGTCGCGCAAGTCGGCAGATATGGAGAGTAACCCACGGGCTGCGCTGCTGTTTTTCTGGGAGGCGCTGCAGCAGCAGGTGCATGTTGAGGGAAGGGTGGAGCGCATCACCCGTGAGGAGAGCCAGACGTACTACGACACGAGAGCACGGGGAAGCCGCATTGGCGCATGGGCAAGTCGACAGAGTCAGGTGCTAGAACCACAAGGTGAGGGTGACGATGGACGGGAGCAGCTACAGACTTGGTACAAAGAAGTCGAGGAGCGATTTGAGGGACAGGAAAAGATTCCTGTACCGGAGTTTTGGGGTGGCGTGAGAATTATTCCCGACAGGATGGAGTTCTGGCAGGGTAGAGAGAGTCGTCTTCACGATCGGTTCGTGTATGAGCGTGAGGGAGAGGGCGATGAGTGGACGCTGAAGAGGTTGAGTCCTTAGGCGTATGGTTACGGTGATCATCTCCACTCGATCTTCGTTTAGACTTGCGAGGATGGATTGTGTTGCATTTGCTAGCCCATTGACATTTACATGGTTATTAGACTAGAAGGAACAAAAGCGAGCTGAATGAATGCATGTTATGTCAATTGATTGACCAAGTGTCTCGGCGTAGTTGGGTGACCATTAGTGATCGCGTTTAGGATGCTAAGTATTCGCTCCTATTGCTAATACCAAGAAGATAACGGTTTAAAATCAACTTATGATAATGAATATTCACCTTCAGATCTCATCTCTTGGCCATATGCCGCCTAGCTACGACATAGAATGTCTTGATTCACATCCAAACAGCAACGGAATTTAAGGCACGGAGATTCAAAAAGAGAAAGTGGGTCCGGAGTGGATCCCGGCGTCCTCCGGCCCCGAAGTCTCCGGCCTACCACATTCAGAAAGACACCACAAAACAAGATCAAAACAAGGTCAAAATTCGCAAAAAGAAAGTGATCATGATGGGGATCGAACCCACAATCTTCTGATTCGTAGTCAGACGCCTTGCCATTGGGCCACACGACCGTCTTGATTGGTTGATAGTCTGGCCGTCTGTTGCAGCTCAAGTTTCCGGGCCGAAGGATTGGGGGATTGTGGGTCTCGGGGCGGACTAAAAACCCACTTGAAGAGGCATGATGAGAAAAGTTTTCGTCGAGGCCGGATGAGAGCCGGATGATGGATATTGCTAATGGAGATCAAGTTGTTATTCATCTTTAAAAGCAAAAAAGAAGGTAAAGTCAGTTGGGTAAGATGTCAAGAGTTGTCCGAACCTTGAAGCCCCTCAACACCAACCAAACTCTCACCATCTGCATCTCGTACCATACAACACCATGGCAAAAAGAAACGCTGATCATGATGGGGATCGAACCCACAATCTTCTGATTCGTAGTCAGACGCCTTGCCATTGGGCCACACGACCATCTTGTCTTGTATTGTGACTGTCGAGTCATTACTGCAGTCAATGCAGCTGGCCGGAGGTTATTCTCGGTCTGTGGCTGGATCTAGGCGTCATGTCGGACTGCGAAATACACTCTAAAGAGGCTCTGGCAGGCTTCTGTCAGTGTTGACTTACATGTTGCAATGCGTTTGCGAGTCCGGAGCCGTACACATTGATCCTGCTTCCTTGTGTTCCGGGGCTCACTTGTCGTATGGCGGGGTATTGTGAGACTTCTCGAGACGTTGCGAGAACGAGGTCCATGAAATATCTTTATATGAAATTGTCTATATGATTATTAGCTATTCTCTCTCCCTGGTTACCTTATTTCGTGGTCTGATGAAGGGGTGGATGGTGATTTCGTTGATGGTTGTTGACAGATGACTGATGACACTTGTTGCTTTGAATTGGAGATTACACTAACATGACTGACCGCCACATATTTCGGAGAAAGTGACTACCCTGCTCCCGAGACAAGAAGCTGAGTCACTATGTAACACTAGGAGTACCAGTTGCAACTATGTCATACGAAACAGATATCTAATTACAAGATATCGGTAGAAATAGAGTCTTTCAATGCTAACTGTAGGGTATCTACAGCCACCACCACTTCAACCCGAGCCATCATCAACATGAGTAATTGACTCCCAATGCTTCACATGTGAACCCTTCCAGCTCCAATACATCTATTTCCCATATCAAATCATCCATCAAGGTCGCAAACACCACATATATCCCGTGTCCCTCATATCTGCCGTGTCCCAGCCAAGGAGAGCAGCGCCCCACAAAAAAAGCACCAGTGACTCGTCCCTCCGGCGTCGGAATTGACTTTGGACAAGTTAAAGAGCCACGAAGGAAGCTCTCTCTTCGTCTACACACATCGTCACCTCGTCACAACCCAAAAGGACTGTAATTAAAATGTCCCCCTTTAACCTCGAGGCCTGCGCAAGGCCAAACATTCTCGCCCTCCAGCCATATCGCTGCGCAAGAGAGCAAGTTTGCTACCCCTCCCCCGCTTTCTACTCAAACTGACCAACCGTCACACAGTGATTACAAGGACGATGGTACAAATATCCTCCTCGACGCCAACGAGAACGCATACGGTCCTTCGCTCGGGGATGATATCGCCAAGGATGGAGGTTCCGATGTTGACTTTCTCGGTCTTCACCGATATCCCGATCCTCACCAAGAACCGTTGAAGCAACAGCTTTGCCAGCTTCGTAATACCCACGCTCATACTCCCAAGACGCTCAAGCCCGAGAACCTGTTTGTCGGCGTTGGAAGCGATGAAGCCATTGATGCTCTGCTACGATGCTTCTGCGTTCCCGGTCGCGATCGTATCCTTACATGCCCACCTACATACGGCATGTACGCTGTGTCCGCCCAGGTCAACGACGTAGCCATCGTCAAGGTCCCTCTCCTCTCGGCCCCGTCCTTTGCCATTGACGTACCCGCCGTGCTCAACGCTCTCTCCAACGAGCCAAACATCAAGCTCGTCTACCTCTGCTCCCCCGGAAACCCCACCGGTTCGCTCCTCGCAAAGGCCGACGTCCAGCAGATCCTCAACCACCCAACCTGGAATGGCGTCGTGGTGCTCGACGAGGCTTACATCGACTTTGCCCCCGAGGATGCTTCTCTCGCTGAGTGGGTCACCGAGTTCCCCAACCTGGTAGTCATGCAGACCTTGTCCAAGGCGTTTGGCATGGCCGGAATTCGTCTCGGTGCTGCTTTCACTTCGCCGCCTATCGCCAGACTGCTCAACAGCCTCAAGGCTCCCTACAACATCTCTAGCCCTACCAGCTCACTCGCATCTTATGCCGTCTCGGAGCGTGGCCTTGCCATCATGCGCGCCAACCGCGCTCGTCTTCTCGAGCAGCGTGACCGTCTTATCCAGGAACTTCCCAAGATTCCTGGCGTGGGTCGTCTCCGCGGTGGCACTGCGAGCAACTTTTTGCTCTACGAGATGCTCGACTCGGCGGGAAACCCGGACAACGCGACAGCACTTGCAGTATACGAGAAGCTTGCTGAGTCCAAGGGTGTCGTGGTGCGGTTCAGGGGTAAGGAGCACGGGTGCCTGGGATGCCTTCGTATCACTCTCGGCACTGAGGCTGAAGTGACGAGATTCCTCGAGTCGCTTCGGGTGACGCTTGCTGAGGTTAGAGGACAATAGAAGGAAAAAGAAAAGGGGGGAAAAGACGATAAACAGACGGCGTTCTGGTTGGATCTAGGTTGTCTAGACGTAATCTCGTGAAATTATAGAAGCAACGCTCATGACTTGGGGGCCTTTTTTACAAGAAAGAATCCAGACGCCCATTCTATCATATCCTAATAACGCCTTTGGTCTAATCCTGGTGCAAGGTCTATAGTACATGTATATGTGTGTTCATGCCAGTCCCAAAAGCAGGAAAACTGTGCCGATGCTGAACGACGCAAGAACAAGATCCGCACGGGCGAGACTGGCAGCGTCGTCGCTCTCTGTGGGCTTGGGCTTATCCGTGTCGGTCGGTGTCGGTGTAGGAGTGGTCTTGACCTTGGACTCCTTCTCCTTGTCCCAGTCTGTACTGCGGACCACTTTGATCTGGTCTCCCTGAAGAGGCACGGGAAAATCATCTAGCAGAAGACCCTGGACAATCTCGAGGGCGCACATCTGCTGACCCAGGCCCGGGTTTCCATCAAAGCCGCCTACCCACCATCGCATACCACACTCACGACCAGACTTGCCACCGGTGCAAGTTTTGGCAGCAGCCTGAGCTGAAGGCACGAGGAAGCGCTCAACGTGGTCCCTTAGTGAGGGCTGCATCTGAATGCTCTGGTACATGAAGCGAGATAGATAACCCTTGAAAGTAGACATGTCCCAGTTGCACGTGTTGACAGTCTCGCAAGCCGCCTCGTACATAATGTCCGTGGTGTTATCAAAGGGGGAGAAGAACCAGTCAGTACCGTCAAGGAGCCGCTTGGAACGCTCCTCCCACTCGGGCTTTCCAGTGTAGTTTGCGAGGACGGCGGCGCCGTAAAGGTAGATGCCGCTGGTGTAGGTGAAGGAATGGTAGGTGGTCTTTTCGCAGTTGTCGAGCACGCTGGCGCCGTCGTAGACGTGGTAGTTTCGCTTGTCGATGAAGCCAACCTCCCACGACCAATCCCAGACCTTGTTCGCCCAGTCGAGATATGTGCTGTTGCCGGTGGCTCGGGCGAGACGCGCTGCGAGCTGGAAGAAACCGCCATTGCTGACAGAGTTCTTGTAGGTGAGGCCGTTGGGGTTCTCGGGGAAGATCTGCCAAAGGAGACCGCCATTGCAAGCCGAAGTGTTCCAGCGACCGACAAGCTCGTTAAAGACGTTGGCGCTAATGTCGAGCCAAGAGGGGAGCGTTGTGTTTGGCTGAGGAAAGTTGCGCTCGGCCGCTGAGAGGACGGCCGAGCCCCAGAAGAAGAGGTCGTCGTTGCCCTCTTCGTCTGCGTGCTCAGGGGGCATGTAGTCGTGCTCGGGGCCGAGGTTTGTGGGAGCCAGCAGGGCCTGGATGATCACATCGTTGTAGCTGGGGTCTCCGGTGAAGTGGTAGTAGTCCAGCATGACACCCCAGAGGGCGCCGGCAACCCACCAGTAGTAAGGATCCTGGAGGTCGCCGAGATCCTTTGGGACGGTGGATGTGTTGCCGCTGTAGTATGTCATGGTGTCGTAGGCGATAGATGCTGCCACATCCTTGATGGAGTCTGGGTGTGTTAGTTGGGTGTAGGACAAACAGACAGACGAGACGACATACCGGTGTCATTGATGTCCAAGGAACTGGGAGCTGTCTTGTTAGCAGCTGCAGCGAGCGAGGCCAAACCGGCCAATGCCCAGAGCTTCATAATGGTTGTAAAAAATTGGTGTCGCTCAGCGATGATTTTGTTGATGTGGGTGTAAGTGAGCGATGGGTCGAGTGGGTAACGTCTTGTTTTGCAGGCGAATAAATATTGAACCCTCGCAGATAATGAATGTCAGAGGCAGCCGATGAACGAGTCGAGAAAAGCGAGAGAGAAATCTATGTACGATTCAAGTCGAGAAGTCGCGTCGAAGCTAAACAATTGAGGGAGAGAATGGCCCTAGAATAGATGGAAGGAGAGAATGAAAGGTGTGGGAAGATGGAAAAAGAAGTAAGAAAAAGAGAAGAAGAAAAAGTCAGACGGGCCAAGAAGCGAAGCGATTCGACGATACGATAACAAGAATGGGAGAATACGAGGACGAGAAATAAGCTGAGGCTCGACAAGAGATTCCAAGGCTGGACCGGGCTAGATCGACCAGGGCATGGATGACATGGAGCTTGGGAAAAGATGGGAGAAGGCCCAGGGCTATTAATATCGCCCCCCAAACTCGACCAGAGTGTGCCGCTGCTTTCAGGCCTGTCTTGTCTTGTCTTGTCTTGCAGTAGGCAGGGTTAAACTAAGCCAAAAGCAAAGTCTTGATCAAAGAAGAGCTGAGAAGAGAAATCCACGCCTTTTTCTTTTCTTCCTCCGCAAGTTGGGCTGGGCTCAGCCTCTTCAGCTCAGGGATTATAACCCCTGAAACTCGGCTTTTCC
Source organism: Fusarium duplospermum (assembly GCA_003946985.1). Classification (NCBI taxonomy): domain Eukaryota; kingdom Fungi; phylum Ascomycota; class Sordariomycetes; order Hypocreales; family Nectriaceae; genus Fusarium; species Fusarium duplospermum. The sequence goes on along the minus strand of NKCI01000019.1, from coordinate 196,770 downwards.
CCATGGGATGGGATGGGGGATTCTTGACCCACGAGGCTCGGTCGATCAACCGTCGCAACTGACCAGTGACATGCCTCGCATTGAAGAAACTCCGTGTTACAGACAAATAAACCCATTGTTTCGTCTGGCCGCGCGGGTAACAAACACACCTGGCACCTAGTATCTCTGTTACCCGCTGGAAGGAAAACAACATGGGCGGTGATCGATGACACCAGCAAGAGAAAAAACGCCTTCGAAACAGAGTTGGGGAAAAAGCGCCAGGGGTAAAAAGACCCACTGGATGTGTCTTGGCTTGGGTGGCAGCTGGGACGGTACAGTAGGCTGAGAGACGCTGAGATTTGTGAGTTTGGCGCCATGGGGGATGGATGTCAACGTCATCAAGACTCCTGATAGGATGAACTCTTATGATGGCGCGTCCACGGAGAATTCAAGTAGATTATCTCCTTTGATACCTTTGATCATGTCCTACATAGATACTGCACTTGATAGACATCTCTAATCAAGGCTTCACCGTCCAGAGTACAACGTAGCACAGAATCATCCCTGTAGCCCACCCGTCAGCTCTGCATAAACGTTACCCACACGCATTCTTCCCTTGCTTCACCTTTCCATCGCATCGCATTTACAGCTCAGACCAAGACACACGCAAGCGAGGAAAAAAAAAGGGGGTCCGGCTTGAAACGTGAAACATGAGAAACAACAACATGAACCGTTCAACGCTTTTCTGCTCTCCTGTTTCGTCCGCGTCAATGATCATCATAATCGGTACCTTGCAGACGGCTGCTGAGTCAGACACGTGAAAAGCAAACAAGGCCAGGAACAAAAGAAACCATCGATTCTAGACCCTGTCCCTTTCTAGTGACATCAATGGCTAGAATGGTTTCGGTTCGCGGTGCTTACCCGACAGTCTGTGCTAGCTGTCAGCCCCTCCTCAAGGTGACATCCATGGAAAAGATAAACATGGGATGAAAAGAGAGACGAGCGAAACTGGAAAGGGAAGGGAGCTCACGGCCAAGACCTTGGCTAAAAAAGACAGTGGTCTTGGCTTCTACACCACGCATTCCCAACCTTCGGGAGCCAAGATTTTCTGTCTTGGAACCGAGCTGCAGCTCTCGTATGCGTAAATCATGCTCCCTCTGCATGATCCGAGGTAATCTTGCGACCGTAGCAAGCCCGTCAGCAAGAAGAGAGACAGGGCTGACTGCCTGTCACTGTGATAGATCTGCCTATTTTTTCGTTACAAGCTTGGCCTCATTTCCTCTAGCGGTTTTGATGACTGTTGGCACTAGCGAGTGATCCGAGTCGCACAAACGGATGGTTCCAACAATGGGCGGCAGAGGGTACCTGCATGTAGAATGGTGGTTTCACGAATCAACCAAGCTTTGCTGTAGCCGGCCGTTTGAACCAGAGCCTCGGCGTCTGACAAAGAGCAATCATCAATAATGATAACTTGTAGTAAACCCCATTGCCAGGCATATGCAGTCTAGAGAAACCTCAAGGGAACTCACGACAGTCACTCCACCAAGACACGGCCCCTACGTATGAGCCCTGACAGAATCGCCGTTTCCCATCAAATCGTCAAGATGGCCGAGCGGTCGAAGGCGCTGTGTTCAAGACCCACTTGAGTTCTCTTGCCCTCTAAACAAGGGTGTTTTCCACAGTATCGAAAGATTCTTGGGTTCGAATCCCAATCTTGACATTGAGACTCATCGTGAGATGATTTCTTTTTTGCTTCATTTCGTAATTTGTGGTTGTGGTGCTAGCGCGACTCCATAGTACCAGTTACGAGTCCCGATGTCAACCAACAAGCCAGGATGGCCGAGTGGTCTAAGGCGCTGTGTTCAAGAAAGTTGAGCTTCTTCCCTCTAAACAAGGGAGTTCCACAGTATCGAGAGATGCTTGGGTTCGAATCCCAATCCTGGCAATTCCTTTTTTTGCACTTATTTCTTTTTGTTTGTAATTTCTCGTCGTGGATTTCTGCTTGTCGTTGTGCCAAGAGACCCGTTCCATTGCATTTCTTTTGTTGCTGTTGTTGGTATTGTTCTCATCCACGCTACTCTCTGTAACTTATCGTCTAACACCAAAACATTTCTTGTCATGAACAACCTTGATCAAGTCGCCTACGGTACACTCATCATACCTACTGTAGTATCACGATTCATCCTGGCTGAGGAGAGGCCGGCTGAACTGCTCCACAAAGAAAGACATGGCTCCTCAGCTCACTCAACTGCCGTAATTGACTCAAAACCACACCTCACGCCGTTCACTAAATACCAAACTCATGAAACAATCAGGGGCTCATGAAATGCGGCTCTGTTTTTACTCAACCCTGTTTCCTTGCTCTCAACACATTTCCCACTCTTTGCCTCCATTCCCAATGCCACACAATCGCTATGCAAAAACGCCCAACATGAATGCCAGACAGCCAACCCAATAACACCGCCTTAAACAACCGGGTATAATCGTCCCAAAAAATATCACGCTTCGTGCCACCCTCGGTATTTGCTCTTCCCTTCTGGAATAATCGTGGTGCTCGTTTCTTGTGCTTGCTGTGCTACCATAGCCATCCGGCAACACATACAACTGCAAACACGGCTCTACACACGTCGATGCGTTTGCTTGCGCCGGCACTGTCACTATCGCTCTCGGTGGCCATCGGTACAGACACAAACTCGCTTCCTCCCGTCGGTGTCGCCCATGTCGCGGTAAAAGAGTCGGGGTCGTGAGGTAGTTCGGCCATGGTCAAGACGCCCCATTCCATCTGGCTCCCCGAAAATGTCGATGTCCAAGTCACCTCGGTTGGACCCTCATTGACGCCGTTATCGTATCCGTCGGCGAAGCTGGAGTATCCGGAACATGTCGCCCTCGTCTTGCCGTGGAGTGTACACTCTAGATTGGCCGTGCTTTGCAAAGTCAGTGCTCATGATCCCACTCGTTGTCATGTCGCAACCTACAGTGTCGATGTGTGAGTGCCATGAAATTGAATCGTGTCGGGTCCTTCTATTAGCACAAAAGGAAACTCGAGCGAAAGATCGCAAGCCGGAGGATTCGAATCGGTCGCATCGGGGCAAAAGATTGTGTAGGTAGTCTCCTGCGCTTCAGGATTCTTGAGGGGTTAGTTAACATCACGCGATTGAATCCAAGACACTCACACTCGAGATGATGCTCCCGCGCACAACGGACCACGACTCCTTGTTGTAATAAGGGAGATAGATTGGCGCAGTCGTGACGGTGGGGGCCTCCTGGTTGGCGGGCGCGGCAGTGCAGAGGGCTAGCAGAGCCAGCAGCGTCCATGAGAGGGTCAAGATCATCGAAGAGACGTGGGCGCAAAACTCTTGCAGGGATGTGAGCGGGATGGATAAGGCAGGGTTTTGGCAGCGCAAGTAAGACTTGTATGTAGCAAGCTACGGCACAAGAGAACAGCAGCCACGAAGAGGAAAGGAGATCAAAGAGGTCATGGCCGAGTTTAAAGGGATTGAGGAGTAGAGCCAAGCCAAAAGGGCCCGAGTAAAGCGCCAAGGGCTGGGCGGACGGGGGATGGGACACGAGTCGACGTGCGAGAGTGTAGCAGATGGAAAAAAGAGAAGAGAAGCGACAGCGACGGCGACTCTGGGCGAGGCGATTGTGGTGAGTTGCCAAGACCAACAGTCTCCCGTCCAAGGCGCGATGCCAAGACTTGGAGGGTGCCAAGAATGGCGCCAGTTTTTTGCGATATTTTTTTGTTCTTTGCGACCAACACGTAACTATTGAATACACGAATTATCTGGTGATATCATGAATAACTAGAAACAACCAGTAAAACACCTTGAATATCTACATGAAGCTACTGCAATCAATTACGGACTGCAGAGCCTCTCTTTGGTGGGTATCAACCCCATGGGATCAAGCCCAGGATCATCACGACCCACAGAGAGAACTTCCAGAAGAAGCTTGATTTTGCGCTTTGGCTCATGCTTTTCCCTATGAAAACCAAACTGACTTCCCTATGGGTCCTATTATTGGTAATCCTACGACCAAAAGTAAGCATTTAATCATTGTGACGTTCATAGCCTCAACAAATGAGACACTGAAGTCCCAAATCAACCTTTCAAAACTAGCAATAGAGCGAGCATGTCAATCCTTTGTGGTGGGTTTCATTACTCTGAATGTCATGCATCAGAAATAGACGATTCTTGAATAAGTATTTAACCAAGAGAACACCCATTGAGGGAGTCCCTTTGGACATCCAACTCTTCAACCATCATACACAAAATGGTTCGCTCTCTCGCCCTCCTTGCCGGTGCCGTCGCCATTGTCGCGGCCGCTGAAACCAAAACAGTCAAATGGTGGATTCCTGAAGATATCGAGACCAAAGGCTACAAAGCCTCTGTCGTCTCCATTGACGGCGACGACACCACATTGGCCGTGAACAAGGACTCTACCACCGGTATTATCGCCAGCGGCCCATCCACTCTTACCGCAGCCATCACCATCGAAACTGATGATGCCGTGAAGTGAGTTATTCATCTCCCAAGAGTGAACGTATCTGACAATACGCCAGCTATCAAGAGTACCACTGTGAGCTCGACCCAGACAAGGACCAAGCCGTCTGCACACACGAGGTGTCCATGTCGCGCGACGGAAATATGATAAATGATGTATCCGACACCACCGTCGAAAGTTACCAGGAGACTATGGCACCCATCATCGTCACCGCTGGTGCTGACAAGCTGAGTGAGGAGGAGAACACGACGGCAGCCGACGAGTCTTCTGCTGACGAGGCCTCTGCCACCGACGCGTCTTCTGCTACGGCCGCATCAATTCCCAAGACTACTGAGGCGACAGAGTCGGGTAACGTGGCGCCTATGATGACGCAGAATGCCGTGTTTGCCGGTGTTGCAGCTGTTGTTGGAGGTGCAGCTGTGTTGTTGTAGTTTTGTGCTGAGTGGGGTTAATAATAATTCGACGTGGCTGCGATAGCATAGCCAGTATACTTTCAGGGTCGAGTTGGCAAGAATAGCTCCAGGATAATATCAGCCCTTTTACCTCTGAGGGTATCACCATCTTCAGTTTAGAGATATTGAAGTCTTGACTCCTTCCAGCCATTACCCGATAAACCTCCAAAACTCAATGGCCTGGGGACACGAACCAGCAAAGCCTGACACGTTGCTAGTGGTTCATCCTCGCGGGAGAATCCGATTGGACTTGAACCAGGTCAACTTGATACAGGCACAAAAGCTTAAATCAACTATTAAAAGGACAACATACCGAAAAAGGCCGTTTCAATAGTTCCCTTACAAACCCAACTCTGGTTCCCCAGTTTTAAGCGCGCGGCAGATCCACCCTCGAGGAATCTCCCGGCGCGAGCCATCAGGAAATACGGATATAGACATTATAAATACCGGGAGCCTCGTTCTCCTTTTAAAGGGTTCAATGTCAAAGTCTCAAGGCGAGAAAGCCCATTGTGAATCATCATGACCCAATTCAGAGCGCTGATCGGCCTTGTTTCGCTTGCTGTCGCCATGTTTGCCATCTTTGGCGCGGCGCCCCTCAAGGCTTTCTCGTCGACGTTGCAGAGGGTTGGGATGGAGTGGTATGGGCAGCAGAAGAATGCCAGTGCTTCTTTGACGACGCGATCAACTACAAAGACACCGGTTTACTTTTTCAGCCATGGTGGTGTATGTCGTCTTTGTACACATATACGGAGTATCCTGCTGACAACCTTCAGCCCGATGTTCAATACAACACGCAGCACCCCGTGTACCCAGTCCTCCAGAAGATCGGAAAGGAGATTACACAACAGGTCAAGCCAAAGGCTGTTGTCGTCTTTTCGGCTCATTGGATGGGTAAAGAGGACGCTATTCATGTCAACAACGCTGTTGACAATGACCTGATCTACGAGTACGTCGTCTGCTGACCTTTACAACCCTTGCTGACACGTCGATAGCTTCTATGGATTCCCTGACCACTTTTACAAGGCCGAGTATCCTAGCAAGGGTGACCCTGAGCTCGCCAGCAAGATCATGGTTATGCTTTCAGAGGCTGGTATTCAGTCTTATGGAGTGAAACGCGGTCTTGACCATGGTGTCTGGTCTGGGTTCCACGTCGGTAGGTGTATAGAGCATCCCATGCATAACATATACTCACATCAATATAGCTTTCAACCCAGAGACGAACCCCTTGAACGTCCCTCTGGTCCAGGTCTCACTCTTCAAGAATGAGGACCCCCACGCTCACTACGCCCTCGGCCGTGCTGTCGCATCGCTTAGAGACCAAGGTATCGTCATCATCGGTGCTGGCATGTCGGTGCATAACCTTCGTGACATGCACTTCATGTTCGAAGGCAAGACAGAACCCCTGCCATATGTCGTGAGCTTCGACAACGCCCTCAGAGACGCAGTAGAGTCGGACCCCGCCGTGAGAGAGGACAAGATGGCTGCCGTGTGTAAGCGCGGTGACGCTAAGCAAGCGCACCCTTTCGCGGATCACCTCATGCCGGTGTATATCGCTGCTGGAGCTGCTGGGGAAGACTGGGGTAAGAGGACGTGGACATTGCATGAAGGAAGCTTCGGTTGGGCGCAGTATCGGTTCGGAGAGGTGCCTTCATCTTCGTAGGCTTGGGCATCGCCGACCGAATGTGCAGCAATCAGAACGATAAGTAGGATGGGGCGAAGCAGCAATCAGTTCGGGAGTGTGCTTTTATTTCGACCCAAGCTGAACCTTCGGTCAGTGGGAACAGGGTCTTTTTATATACCCAACGTCCCAAATGGTAACACAAAGGCAATAAAGTCAGCCATCGTTTATGTGAGGCCTTCTCTTGGGCATCGTCGAACCGATTCCCGTCAAAATCCCCCCCCGCCAGACACGTCATTAAGCTAATCACTCCACGATGGCATGCACACCCCAAATGCCTCATTGGATGGGCCGAGCGGAAAGGATTTTTAACCCACATGGCTCCAAATTGCATAAGTAGTAGGGCTGATTGAGGGCTTTGCTTGCTAGTTTAGACTTTGGTGCCAGCGCCCTTCACCAAATCGCCTTTGTTGTAAAACTCGACTCTGGGAAGCAATTCGCTGACCAGCCATCTCGCCGTCTGCGCGTGTAGTGAACCATGTCCAAAGGGTTCATGCGTCCTTTCCTTTCTCATTCGTCCATCGCCAATGTCCAGGTTACCCATTGCGTCGATTAGAATGTCGGGCGAAGATTCGTCGTTGCGCGGGAGGGAAGAGTAGCCATCGCAGAGGGCTTGGAACACAATCGTTTGGTCCTGAAGATGGACATCTGCCTGGCCTCCTGCAGATGTCTCCTCATATAGACCCCGGCATACCTTGCTAGAGATCTGCGCCGAAAAATTGTCCCTGTTCTTGGTCTTCTTAGGCATGGACCCCAGGAAATCATGCCCCCATCGGATCCCCGACCCCGAGTGAGCCACCAAGAGGATGTACCACCGTGAATCGAGGATCGAGTCCTCAACCAGCCTAAAGTGGACATCTGACCCAGGATATAGGCTTGCCAAGTCCTTTGTGAGTGATGCCTGGAGCTTCTCATGCACGCTCATAGGCACAACCATGCTGACATCGATAGACTTGACTTCATAGGACTGTGGGCGCTCGGGGGCTTTGAACTTCAGGCTCCGTCCTACCCTCAAGGGGGAAAGCTTGATCCATATCTTGCCTCTTGACTGAGGACCGTGGCTCCAGCCGCGTTTGATTAGCCTCCTCTCGACGCGGATGGAGAAGCGATCCTCCAGAGTAGGCAGAAGCACTTGATCCAGATACTCGAAGCTGAGGGAAAAGGACACATTTGTGCCCCCTGATATCTCGAGCTCCACCGGCTCGTCAGATTCGTTGCCTGCAAACACCAGAAAGGGCAAAATCGCTTGCAGGATGAGCAGAGTACTGGCTGAGCCAGACTCGGCCGAGATGCTGATGTTTCTCCGAAGGAGATCAGCTGGACCACGACGGGGGCAAAAAGTGACTGTTTTCGATCCCACGGCCAAGCCCTCGACGTCTGCGTCTGTCGCCTCTGCCAGAAACTGAATCGCAGTGGCGTGCTGGCTCTTGAGTCCTGCGAATCGTAAGCAAAGCATCCAGACGCGTCGGTGCGGCGCAACACTCACCTCCGCGCTCACGACCACCCCTGATATCGGAAATGGTGACCGCCTGGCCGGTGAGAGCCGAAAGAGCGATAGCTGTCCTCACCAATTGCCCGCCACCCTCTCCTGTCGTTCCAGAGAGTTCGAGGGGCTTCATTTTTGAGGGGATGTGGCGGTTTGAGGTCTTTTGTCCTGCAGGTTGAAAGGCCTAGAAGTTTCGGTTGGTTCAGGCTGAACTATTACAAAGCATTCGCGTGGCACAAGGCGAAAAAAAAAAAAAAATTCTGAGGATTCTCGTTTGCACGATAAACGATATATAATATCCGTTGCTGACGATCTTTTCTGGGGAATGCGTTTGCAGTGGTCGCCTTGTTTGACTCACTGGCCGGTTCGCTGTGACTGTTTGTTAGTGGCTGCAGGGACGTCCCGTCACTTACACGCAGGAACGGTAAGGCAACCATGGAAGGCTTCCCGCCTGCCAATCCAGCAGCATGGATCAGCCATTCAGGCGACAGCCCCAAGATTGACAGGGGATCGTCATGAATTCATGTGTGAAAATGAGCACGAAGGTCATGAAGCAGCGACTTGAGTTCAGTTGAAGTATTAATTGATCCATTTGTTGCGAGAGTTGGATGCCTCATGGAGGTTGTGTGTGGGTTCAGACTGACTCTGCATGCTCAGCCATCGACCATCGATAATAAGCCGGCGAGTCCGGTTCGTTGAGCCCAAGGTCTCGCGCCCGCTCCTCCTCGGATGCTCGGTCGAAATTTGAGGATACGAAAGGATGAGATGAGACATGAGGCCTCAATATATGAGACGGCAAGCCTCATGCTCATGCACATTGAGAATCACCAACCTCAGACGCCTTTGATCCTGGTCGTCTGGGGGCCATCACACCCCCCGGCCTGCAATTTGGTTCGGTCTGACTTAGAGCAAGTTAAAGCGAGGCCTCATTTCTTTTTCGAATGATTTATTCTCCTGGTTTCGGCGACCGAGTTTAAAGCCATTTTTGCCTCGTTTTCCTCCTTCTTCTTCTGTCCTCGGTCGCTCACCCTCGGCCTCTGGAGTTGGTAGCTGAAAGAGATGCCACTTACACAAATCGCGACCAGTAACACGTCGACACTCGCCGCCAAGACGTGTCAAAATGGCAGTGCATTATCATGATGGTTCATGTCCCTCGTATGAATGACATTCATCATGGAAAGACTTCTGTTCTTGGAGGGTATGCCGGGTTCGTGGCGACCTGCATGCATACACATCCCAGCCTATCGCAGTCCAATTGGCCCTTCATGGAGATCAACCGAGTCATGATCATCACCATGAGCCACCAATTGAGGCGAACCAAGGTCAAGGGCCACCGTCGGGTTCGCCTACACTCTCGCTTCATTGTGGCGTCGCGGGATACTTGAAGGCTTGAACCATTGACACGGGCTATTTCGAGTATGCAAACTAGGGCGAAATAACCGAAACGAATATTAACCAAAGAGCATGTCCAAAGAAGCAAAAATACACGAACTCTCCCCCCTGACTACCAAGGATGTTCAGACTCAGGACGAAAGATCAAGGCTGTGCATGTGGCAAGCAACCCGCAAACGGAACCTTGATCAAACGTCAACCCTGACCTCCATGACATCAAGTCCTTGTCCCCCCAGGGGAACAAATTCTCCTCCTGGCAAACCATTGAAGGCACCCTCCTCCTGAAAGTCTTCCTGGAACGCACGCATACTCCATCCGTCCCTTCTCTTCTTTTCCTCTATCCGATGTCAACCCTATGCAACCGTTCATGCAACATGAATCCTCTTCCATCATCGTCATGCTCATCAACAGCGAAAAGAACCTGCTCTTCAACCGACGTCTTGTATAGTGTCGACCCCTTCGATCACCTTGGACAACACTGATGTGTCCCTCAAGTGAGGGAGCCATTGCACCCTTCACGCACCTGAGCTCGTCATGCTCATCTTGAGGCACCAGGACTGACCTCTACTCGGTGTCGGGTTCAGTGACGCCGGACTCCGACCCATCTGACCAGGACAACTCAGTCGAATAGGCCGGCTGATCCTGACGGCGAGTATCATGATTGCGGTACTCAGGGAAACAACTCTCAACCCATTCCATTGCTTGGTTGGCGGTGTCTTCGTCATCCCTTTCGTCCATGCCCACGGTGGGCTGTTCTGCGACATACGGTCCGATTCTGTCTTCGTCGGCGTTTCCGGCCGTGCTGGCGGCCTCGTTGTCGAAGGTCTCTGTTGGGTTGGGCGAGTTTGTCTGGGCGGTGCTAAGACAATGTCAACAACTTGAGCATTCCTACAAGAGACGTCTTTCTTACCTCGGCCCACTACCCATGGTAGCTGAGACGGGTGACGGAGGGGATGATCGCCGGACGTCCCACTGGGACCAGCCATTCTGAGAGTTGCTCCAACCGACATCGTCCTCCTGGCTGTTTTGCTGGTAACCGTTCTGATAACCGCTGTGCTGGTCGTCGTACTGGTTGTTAGAGTGGTGATCATTTTGTTGGTCGGCATTCTGGTAGAACTCGTTCTGCTGGTAGTGGCCGTGCTGCTGGGCACCATACCATTGCTGGCTGCCATGCTGATGGCCATCTTGCAATTCACCATAGGCAGGTGTTCCTCCGTATCCGAAGGTTGGGTCGGCCTGAGAACGGTCTATGTCAGCATAACTCCATCTAGGATTGGGCTATCATCAGCGACAGGGTTGGTGACCTACCCACTGATTCTGTCCATCAGCAACAGACCCGGCATTCAGAACACCTCTGTTGTACCCTGTGGCATCGTCTGCTTGAGGGTTTGCAACTTGCTGATATCGACATCCTTCCTCTTGGCAATACCAGGACCCTCCATACCAGCAACGGGTATGAGAAGAACACTCCCACCTGGGGTAGGCAAGCTCGTCACCCATGATGAAACGGCTCGGCAGCAATGTTCGGAACCGGGGTCTTGATTTACCGGTATCTCTCTTGATCCCACTGTCGCCCGCAGCTACTAGGAAGTGTCTGTTCTTGGAGAGGGGAGGGTAGGCGGAAATGGACAGCGCACCACACTACCAGGCGGACCTTCGGCAGCGGCAACAATCTCACGGCGACGAATGGGGAGGAATGATTTGACAAAGCCCCCTTTCGGACCTCGGGGATGATCTTGCTATCGCAGACTATGTCGTCTAGGTCAAGAGAAGTTGGTCAAGAGTAGGACGCGGGGTCACTAGGCCCGGGGAAAGCCTTGAGGGTGCTCGAGCACGACGAACGCCAGTTGCCTTCTGGAGAGTGTCTGATTCCTAACCGAGGGCGACGCTTCCGCTTAACGATAGAGAGGTTCGACTCGGGCTCGAATCTGATGGTCGCTGCGGTTTTTCTGACGACGAGAGTCCAAGGGGTTAACGATGGGCAAGGTGTGGGTGACTGCCTAAAGAGGCGACCTGTGGACAAGGGGTAATGTGAGGCGGAACAGTACTATGACTGGCCGGGAAATATTTTGGGTTGTCAACAACTTCAGAGTCAACCTTGGTTATCTGATGGAGGATCGAAGACGACGGCTGCTTATAACGAAAAGAAGAACAAGAACCTTCATCTGCCCTAGATGAACGACAGTCATGGTTGGGGGTGCAGGCCACTCGAGTCCGCCCATCTGCGTCCGTCAACGCAACCAATGGATAGGCAGGAACGGGCAGTGTCAAATAAGGCGACGGCTCTGGGGGGGGGGGCAAGGTGAAGCATCGTTTATTGGGGAGACGCCACGACGAGCTTCTAATTTGCTGTTTATCGCTCACCGACACGCGACATCGGTCCCTTTGATGAAACGCCTTGCTGCAAGTCATGGCGTAGCTTGGTCGAAAACGAAACGGATCGAAGGAGAGGGCAAAAGATTTCTGTATATGGGGCTGAGAGGACAAATGTGTTACCAGAAGGCCACTCCACGACAGCTTGCCAAAGTGCTAGCGGCAGCCAACGCAACGAGACGACGAGAATGCACAGGAAAAGCAGAAAGGAGCAAAAGGGCAAGAGCAGACAAACTCGAGTGGAAGCGCGGCCACTTTTAACTCCCTCCTCTGTTTCTCCCTTGGGTTCACCACCATCTCAGCCATCCGTCCATCCACAATAACACCTACATACCCGCCCGTAACCCGGATGCGACATGCGCGTGGAATGGAGGGCACCCGCAGGAGCAGGGCTGGCTCATCCATTTGGGATGGACATTACCCTGGTTGTTGGCGTCTGTCCCGTCCAGGTGGCGCCGACCACCCCCTAAACAGGTCGGCTGGTAGCAGATCAAGGCGCTGTGGGCTACAGCTGAATGTCACCAGCTATCAGTGATAATAGTGGCTGTTATTTCCCTGGAAATGTCCTGGAGAGGGCTGTGACGGGAGTGCTTTGGCGGTGACTTTGTCCACCGTGATGGTAGCAAGTCTTGGCTGACCCCCGCATCCTCTCTCTCGAGCACCCATCAATGCATTGTATCTGTGGGCGCCCGCTACACGGGACGATCTAGACGGGGGACGACATGTCGGCCGCCTGCACTTAATCTCGCAAGACATGATGGGCAGATGCAGCTACCCCCCTTTGTCCCGATTGGCATTTGAGACTCAGCCGATCATGTCTTGCACCCCTTGGGTTCTAAGACTTCCCCAATCGGAAATGGAGGGCTGGGAGGGTTGCAGCAGCGTGGATGCTCGATGGCACCGTCACTTAATGGCAGCTGGACAAGTCTCAGCTGCAGAACGCAGCCAACATGCATTGCCAATTCCGCATTTATTCATGGCTTGCTTGCTGGTGCCGCACTCTTGCGTTGAATGCAGCCACTTGGAGTTTGTGGTGGGTTCAAGACGACAACCCCACACTATCACCAAGACAAAGATAGACAGGCCCATTCAACTCGTTTATTGAGTCTATGAAAGCGGTCCTTTACTAATCCTAGCAAGCTAAATTGGAATCTATTCTAATAATACAATCTGTTAAGTGGCAGTTGTGTTTGAACCTAGCGAGTGCTATACAAGACGAACTAACTCATAGGAGACGAAGAAAATACCGAGAACGAGTATAGTACGAACCAGAAGACGATCCATTCAACCGCGAAACAGCCAAGAAACCGAAACCTTTCTAATCTTATGGTACAGCCCCGAACGCCAATCATCGCAAACGACACAGTCACCACCAACCACATTAGCCTTCAGGCCTAGTCGCCTCCATAAGAGCTACCGCCATAGTTGGGACCATCACCACAGTTGGGATCATAGGGATCCACGTTGTACTGGCCAGATGCAGAGTTGTACTGGTTGGTTAGGGGGTTCGCAGGGCCGTACGCCGCGTCGGTATATACAGCGTCGGTATATGCAGCGTCGGTATATGCAGCGTCGGTATATGCAGCGTCGGTATATGCAGCGTTGAATTCGTCAATGACGGTCCTGGCCCTGTCCTCCTTCTTCTTCTGGATGGCTCGGCCGGACTGCGAGGATCTTGACGATGCCACTCGGTTTTTATTGCCTTCTCGGACAAACGACTCGGTCCGGAGGGCAGGATCCTCGGGGTCATCCCGGTGACCACGGATTCTCACGCGGGTGTTGTCACGATCCGGGGAGTACTGGCTGTCTGGGGCACTATCAAGCTGGTTAGAAAATACGCATCACAAACACACGACAGGTAGCATACCTTCCCTGATGGGCTCGAGGTGTGGATGGGGTTTGGGGATAGCCATGGGCGTCATAGCCTGGCGTCTCATATTGCCCCTGGGGGGTGGCATAGCCGCCATGGCCGCCAGTCGCCGCGTACCCAGAGCTCGATGCATAGCTGTTGGTGTGTTGATGCTGCTGCTGCTGCGGTAGTTGCTGATACTGCGCTTGAGACGCGGACGGCTGGGGCTGTTGATGATGCTGGGGCGTCTGGCCCTTGCCCCGACTGCGACGTTCTCGTCGGGAAGTGTCACGGTGGGTATCTGATGGACGTGTCATGATGGAAAAAGAAGCTGGATTTGGCGGTAATGAATCAAGAAGGAGGCGTTCTATGACGGGAAAGTCTTGGAGAGAAGGATTTCGAGGTCCTTAACGAGCGGCAGACGGGCCATTCTTATCACAACCTTCAAAACATCGCAAGCCAGCAGCACAGCCCAAGGCTCATCCATGGCAGATTCTGTTGTGTCTTTTGGGTTGAAGCATATGTCGCTGCTGCTAGGGGCAGTGCTCTGCTCCCAGTGGTTGGAGCTTGGAGTTAGCTTGCTCCGGGAGCATGATGGAAGGACAACGCACGCCCCAACAAGCATCCAGAGCCAACCAAGGCCAGATAGTGCTGGCCCTGTTGAGTTGTACTGCCCTCCGGGGGCTTGAAAAGCACTCGTCGTCGCTCCATCTGTGGCTAGTTGTTCGGCATGAGTCAGGGGGAGCACGTCTGTTGCCCTGCTTTTTTCTGCGGTGTCCTGCCCAAGTCACGAGTGGCAGTGTTGCTCAGCTGCTTGTCTCCCCGAACCGGCGAGCTACCCCTTTGTTTGTGGGAAGGCATCGACTCTCCAGTTCGCGTGGGTCGCCGAGGCAGCTGCAGTAGCTTTTACTACCTCTCGAGGCTAGTGGGGAAGCCAATAACAGAGTATATCCCAGTGGAAAATAGAAAGTTCTATTTACTGAGGATCGAAAACTGGAGACGGAAGATTCGATATGAGATTTGGGGGAGTTGAGTTTCGGAAGATACGACGAGGGCGGCGACAGTGACAATGACGACAACGGCGACGACCGTGGCCGGCAACTGCACTTTCAGTCATGTCGACTGACGTATTTTTGAGGGTCCGTCATGGCTGATGCCAGGCGTCATGGGATCTTTTAGGTCGATCACTTTGTTGTTTCCAAGGATTAATTGTTGGATTCGGTACTCGAGGGGTTGAAAAACGAGAAGATGGATTGAACTTGGACACACAAAGGACACTCGATTCATGAAGGGGCAACAACGGTTCATCAAGTCCAATTTCTTTTCTGCAACCAAGACATAATCCCCATGTGGCTGCATATGTTGGCGCAAGGACTCAAGCCGATTACCCACACAATTAAATCACCTACGCGCGCAACAAAAAACCCCTGCCATGGCAGTATTTTTCCCGCAACGAAACAGTTACACGACAAGACGACAGCGGCAGCTGGCATGGTGCGGGTGGATTGAGAGCGTCCTTTCAATGGAGGGTTCATGCAACCTCACGTCGCATGGATATATGACAGCTGAAAACCGATGCTACCTAACATTCCTTCCAGTGCGGCTGAAGTGGAAGAGTGTCAATCAATTCATGGAGAAATTTGGACTTGATTGAGACATACGTTACGCTATCTATGCTACATATCGATTTCCTTCAACAGCCGCGTTACCCGACTTGGCTCTTCACCATTCATACCCATGTCTTGCGTCTCTTGATCCGAGGCCTCTACTTGGGTGGTGGTTCATCGACACCCCAATCTCGTCTTGGCCTTGAGATTGATGTTTGTTTGTTTCCCCAGCCTCCTGCAAGCCTCGTCACCTTGGCCGACCCTTGAGCCAATCCTCCCCCCATCACACTTCGGAATTGATGGGCAACTCTTTAAATAGCGCGCTTGATGTGCATGGAAGCACAGCGAATGGCGTGATATTATGCGCCGTGGCTAATCGCTTGTAAAGCTGCCATCGGCCCAGTTGAATCTTGGGCAGAGTCGACTCTCAGCTGTCTGTATCGGCTCTTGCAGACAAGGCCTTGTGGGAAAATCCCTCGACAAAGTCTGCATCACACGAGATGCTTTTATGTTGCTTCATGCTTGTCAGCAACGGAAACAGTCTCAGGTGAAGACAACTCACTTCGTCCTATTGGGTGGGAAGCGTTTACCCCA
This sequence comes from Fusarium duplospermum, assembly GCA_003946985.1. Taxonomy (NCBI): domain Eukaryota; kingdom Fungi; phylum Ascomycota; class Sordariomycetes; order Hypocreales; family Nectriaceae; genus Fusarium; species Fusarium duplospermum. The sequence goes on along the minus strand of NKCI01000019.1, from coordinate 180,857 downwards.
CCCTTCTTCACGCGCGCCGTGACACGCTCTTGGGAGCTGAGAGCCCTGTCCCGCAAGTGGAAGCTCTCTCCTCCCGACCAGGGGAGTCCTGAGGGCCCCCCATCCCGATGGCTGCGCCGTTTCCCTCGCCTCTTGCCGTCTCCACCAAGAGGGAGAGGTCCCGGTTGACAGAGAGGTTCGGTCCCTCCCACGGGCGATCGGCGGCGCAGAGCCATTCCAATGTTCTAGGTACCGGGCCAGGATCGTTGTCATCGCTGCCTGGAATCCATGACATGCTGCTGCTGCTGCCGTCGCTGCTGCCTTGGGAGTCAGGGTGAGAGTCAATGTCGTGGCCACCTGCCGATGATATGTCTTGGGCAGGGCTTTCGTCACTCAGGAGAGAGCAAGTGTCCAGGCTTTCTTGTCCCGAGGCCGTCGAGACATGGCACCAGGAGGAAGAGGTTGAAGATGCCATAATGCTTCTGCTGTGGATCGTGCACGCTACATCGAAAGGAGCGGTCTTGATCCTAGAATCTACCATCCCCCTTCCCCAGCAGCTCCGGCCGATACTTCTAATACCCGTATGAGGAATGCGGCTCAACAGAATGGGGCCTGAGGCCGTCTTGCGCTAGCTCATGGAGTCGGGCCCCTATGATCCTCGATTTCTGCCCGAGACTGTACACACATCTCACACATCCGCTGTGAACACATTCGCAACAGATCCCAGGATACCGCTGTGAACACAGCAATATCCGGACGCACATCGGGTTAGGCTGGAGTGGCTTAGTTTTGCAGTGTATATGGCTGGCTTCAGGAGCGCACACCGCAGCACGGCAGAGAATTTCATAGCCACAAGAGGCTGTTGATGAGAGAGGCTATGCTGACGTTTTGTTTGAACGTGGTACACAGCAAGGGATCGGCAATTGCTTGACGCCAGACAACATGTCACTCTCCTTATGCCAGAAGCCACAACCCATGCTTAGCCTTGGGGCGGTTTGGGTGAATGGTTGGTTGAGAGAAGCTCCAATTGGTACAACCCTTAAGCTCACATCACAGGCGCGGCGAAGCCAGGACAAGCCAGGGGAGACGTGGGATAGCGCCTCCACAAGTGTCTTCGGATACGAGCATGAGTTGTCTCCTCTCCTCTCGTCGCCGTCGCCGTCGCCAGCCTCATGACGCTTGAGCTTGCGGTTCCAATGAGTGAGATGCTTCTATGCAGTCTCGATGGGGCGCAGTATTGCCGCGGAAACCTGGACCACACTGCACATTTCACCCAAAGTGCGGTACATCCCTTGCACCTTGCGCCATTCATCGTCCGCCTTCCAATTTCCGCTTCATTACAATCACTGGATATCAAAGTTTATACAGTTCAGTCCACATCTTGACGTGGTCTCTTGCCAGCCAGTGCTTGTGATTCCGTTCCCCCGAACATGGCGCCTGCTTGGTGTCACAAAGCATGGCGCATCCCGAGACATGGGGGCGGCGCGCATGGCGGCCAACGGTAGTGGTTTTCCCCTGTCACATGGAGGATTAACTTTTCGAGAACAAGGCGAAGGAGCAAACCAGTGGCAGTGAGTCGTTGGACCGGGTTTCTTCTCGTCGATAAGGCCGAGACCCTCCCTTGCGCTAGAAGCGGCTGGGCCTGAGATTCGGAGAATAACATGCTGACAAGGCGTCCGCGCTAGACCTGTGGGACTCGATACTCGGCACCCTCCTTGTGCAAGGGCATTTCAACAAGCTCCAGGGAGAAACTCGCCTGACATAGCCATCCCTGTTGTACAGGACGGAAACTCGGGAGTCCAAGGTACAACCAGGAACCGGAGGCTATGTACAATGCAAGGCTGTGAATCAACAGTATGCACGGTTGTACTAGGGAGTGCGCCTCCATGTGGTTTTGCGTCTTTGTGCATATATGGAGCTGTACTAAGCCAACGCCCAGTGCAAGTGGCTGCCAGCCCTAACGTGACATTCACAAGAATACTTTATATGAAGTATTTAGTGGATGATGGAGAATCGGGATTGCATCTGGCTATCGGCTGCTATTTACTAAGCAGCATGTTTCCAGCCCCATCAGCAACACCAAGGCGGTCAAGGATGAGGCTCACACTTGTCAACCTCACCTTGAGCCTCCAACTCGGCGAGTTCAAACGTTGAGAAATGCATCAGACAGCACCTGAGCGGTTGAAAATCAAACGAACATGTCCGTCTTCAATAGACGTGACGTCAAAGATGTGCATGGCAGGTCGCGTCATTGGTGGCCTCATGCCCTGTCCACTCGACTGAGGCTCCGCAGATCGACCACCCACAAGCTGGGGTAATAGCCGCACGCGACACGTGGGAAGGAACCGTCTCACCGGTTAGTTAACCCCCGTCATCGGTCTGGGGGAGGGACAGCAGCTGGCCTGGGCGCGATGTGCGACGGGTCACTCGAGATGAACTACCTGGGGAGGCAGTGTAACTAGACAGCTGTCATGTTGATCAACTGAGCCTCTGTGCGTGGACATCAAAACCAAGGCTTTTCAGCATTGCTTTGTCGAGTCCTGAGAGCCCAACGAATTGGGCCGAGACGACACCTGCAACTCGTAGAGATACCTACAGTACCACCATGGCGTGTAACGGCACACCCCAGTTGCACATCACGGATGATATCGAACCGCTCCACCGGAGTCTTTTGATTTGCAGTGCCACAGAGAAGGGCCGAGGCAGAGATGAAGTAATAAGGATTGAGAGTGGTGATTCGATATCCCAGGACGCCCCGGGGTGGGCTTGTTCCTTAGCTTGTCGTTCGCCTCACTTTCACATCCAATGCCCTGCTACATCAAAAAGCAACATGCAGTCAGAGAACCAATCAAGGCGGAGTGAAAGCCTCTGCATCCCCAGAGACTCACATGTCCCGGGGATTATGTCGGCGGGCGTGCAGGTCTCGACGTGTTTCATCAAGATGGGTGGTGGGTGTGGACTCGCCAGGGACCAGGTCTGATCGATGATGGTGCTCCCTCAAATGTGACCCATGGTTTTTAGACCACTTACACGCGACTTGGGAAGGATTCGTGTCCTTGTTTTTTTTTTTTTTTGGTGCCTGACGATAATTCCTGATGAGTCGCCGAGTCATGGGATAGGTGCCTGACGGGACGGGGGAGGAGACGACGCTTGCGACTCCTACGGGGTGATACTGCAGCTGACATCACCCCCATCCCATCAAATCAAAGTCTCTAAACTCTAATAAAAGTGATATCCAGGCCCAGTGAAGCTATTGGTCCAGAATCGGCTCATCTTCTTGTCACCGATTGAAGCACTGTCCACCAATCACCACGTGCTAATGACCTCGGTCTGGGGATAGGCCGTGCTTATTAGACGCGCTCCGGAAGGATTTTTAGGTCAAAGATCTTGGTGGACAGGATCAGCGTTTGATCCCGGGGCGCAGTCGGTGGGAGATGGACGACATGGCTCCGGGGTCTCCGGGGTTGGCCCACTTTTCCGGTCCGGGGACGGAAGGGTATGGCATCAAGGCAGTCATTGTCTGCCTACTCTGATCAAAGCACAGTGTTTTAATGCAATGCAAGTTTAGGTACCAGCTTGAAATTCAGTGTATCTATGATGAGAAGGATGATTCCCAAGTAATCACAGATCAGCAGGTGCTCGTAGCATTGCTTCAAGTACCTGGTATAGCTTTGTCACTCCCTTCGCACCGTGGATATAGGTATTTCAGAAGTAAACCCTCAATATTCCCTTGCCCTTATAGGCTTCCGTCTTTGGCTTGATAACTTCATGGATAGGTGAATGCATCATGTCTTATTCGGTATCTATTCTAGGTCGCTAACACCATGAACTATCATACCGAGTAATACCAAACGAGATATCGGTATTACTAGCACCTCAGTTTGGTTTTTCAGCGATAGGAAAAACAATTCAAAATTTCCCATCAAATCTTGCAATGGGAATACCTTTTTTAGAAAGAGGGACAAGGACTAACGGGCCTAGGATCGCAACATCGGGTTTTAGGACAACGCCGCTGAAAAGTGGCATCCTGAGCTGCCACCTTGCTCCATTCTCGACATTCCTTGGCCAAGCAGGAGGTGGGCGAATCTTGAAACCTACCCATTCTGCTCTTCTTCTTGACCAGTCGAGTACACTGGCGCCTCACCATGACTGGCCTGTCGCGCCACTTGCACTGCCGATGACAGTAGCAGCCCCATGGGCCCACCCCGTTATGGGGAGAGTCGTTGAAGTAGTCTCTCCAGTTTCTCAAGACTTTCCTTTCGAAAGCGATGGAGAGTTTTTCATTCATGGCCGTTTCCGAGTCCTCGCAGCATGCCAAACAGTCCCACCATCTATACAGCCAGCCGACTGGTTCCCACGGATCATCGCACGGTACGGCCTTCCAGTGAAATCGCCACTCGGCCAGGTTCCTCCCGTTCCAACTATACCGTATCCCGTTCGGATAATGCTCCAGCCATGCTGAGCGGGGGCAGTATACCCGGGGAGATGTTTCAGCCGAAGGGTCGGTGGCCCATGATACGGCTGATAGATGAGGGCAGCTCGTCCGGAGCTTTCGGATATGCTCAAAGGCAAATGGGTTAAACAGTATCCTGAGACGATTCGTAATCTCTGATCCTGCTCCAGAAAGTGACGCGAACTTCTTCAATGCCATCTGTTCGTGTCGGGCAAAGAAGTTGGCCTCAGATGCACCCATGGTCCTGAACCGATGCAAGCGCAGCATATCCAAGCAGCCACCGACAGGCCCTGCCAGGTTATCGAGCAAGAAGTGAAACCGGTACTTTAAGTTCGCCGCGCCGTAGTCGTTTGCCTCCCAAACTTCGCGACTGGCGTCGTACTCCCGTCGGTACCGCATGTCGGTCATCATCTCGGCCGAGTACGTGGCATACTGATCGCGGAGATTGCGAAACTTGTCCAGATACTTCAAACACTCTTCCTGACCTATCTCCTTGACTATGAATTCAACGTCTTCGGGCAACCGATTTTCCCTTGAACGTATGTGGACGTGAGGGCGCGGCCAGGTGAAGAACTCGATCTTGGGCGGATGGGAGAATTCGACCGGGTGGTTGATCAGGAAATACTCGTAAAAGCATGGCATCAAATAGTCGGAAACAAAAAAGCGTTTTCTGACGCTTTCCTGGAGAACCTTTGGGGCGCGGCACTCCCAAAAGTTCTTGGCCTCCTTCTCTGACTGACCGGGCTGTACTGGTTCAGTCGAGAAGCGGATGGTGATGTTGCTCGGGTCCGTGGAACCAGTGCCCTTTGACATGTTGCTGATGAGATGGTAAACATCATCTGCCTTTGCAAGCATCATCAAGAGCGCGCCAACAAAGTGGCCTCGTCTCGGGGCCTGAAAGTGTACCACGATTTCCTCAGCGTGCGTCATCTCGAGCAGTCTCTGAGCAATTGGATCATCCAGATCGCGGACTGTTTCGATAGCGCGGTAGGTACGGCTCCCCGCTTCCTAGCAGTACTCAAACTTGAGCCAGGACCCATGGGTATAAGTAGAGTCTACCCATATGCTGAGCTTGACGAGTTTGGTAATGTCGTCGGGCAGGGTACAGTGACGGGAGAACTCGTCTCGTGTCTGATGACAGCACCGTATGAGTCCATTGGCATCACCGGTAGCAGCTGAATAGGCCCATATCTGGTCCCTTAGCTCGTACGGAAGGCGAAGAAGATGTCTCAGATACTCCATCATGGTTATGAGGGGGATATTTCGAAGTTGTTAGAGAGGCAATTTCCAAGGATGTTGATGTAAACGCAAAAAGTTGTCAAGTAAACAACAAGAAGAGCACAGTCGATTTATAGGTAACACGAAATTTCAGAGCTTGATTCATGCGGACTAGGATACTTTCTCAACATATGCCCCTCGGTGCTATGACAGTTGTTGGCCGGAACTGTATTTCACGCAGCTGGGAAAAGGTAAGATGTAGATAGGCAAAAATTGATAAAAATACCAACCATAATAATAAGAATGATCTAGAATCATTAAATAGTGCGTAGAAGTTCGAAAGTATTAATTAATCTGATTATATTCTTTGGTACATCTACTTCACACTCTTGATCACGTCGATGAATAGGTCCCTCTCGCAAAATGCAACCAAAACGTAGTACCACTCTTCAAGCATCGTCTCCTTCTCATTAGAGATATTTTCTATATACAAAGGCTTGCGCGTCTCTATGCTGGCACCTTCAAGAGGAGTTTCCAGGTAACACCACGGGGAGGTATAGAGTCCAGCTTCGTTACCCATAAGAATACTGGGGGAAACATGGACGAACAAACAAAACAACAAAACAACGAAAACAAGAAAAGGCAACGCTAGGAAAAGACCAAACAAGAAAAGACAGAAAGTAAAATAAAACACAAAAAGACACGCTGTACCAAAACGAATGGGGCTACCTGGACTTACCTAGGTAGTTATTCCTCCTCCTCCTCCGCAATGGCGCTCCCCAAACCAACGTCCTTGGTTGCGTTGTACACCTCCTCGGAATGAAAAAGCTGGCACCGGGCAGAGTAGGCGAAGGCAGCACATCGAGCAGGGATGGGCGCAACGTTTCGGCCCGCTGGCGGAATGGTGTGTTGAAGACGATCGTTGGCATCCTTCGAGATCCGCAGAGCGCTCGTGCGTGTCGTCCACTGAAAGGGAAATGTCGGCATCACTGCCTTGGGCCAGCTTGTCTTCTAGGAGTCGGATGAGTTGACCAAACTCAGGAGCTGCGGCGGTCTGAGAAGGCTCTAGACTGGACGGTTGGAGGCCCTCTCTCAAAGACTGAGTGAACCTACTCAAAGCATCAGCAGTATGAGACATCGCGTTGACTTACGAGCAAAAGCAAGTAAACTCGACACGTGGGATGGAATGAAGAAGAAAGAAAAGAAAAGAGACGCGACGAGACGCGCAGAGGAGAGGTATAAGTAGGCGTAGGTACGTACCTATAAACTTGTCAAGTAGGTAGGTACCTACAATACGTACACCTAGTACCTCCTTCCAAAAACTCATGAGAATCAAGAGCCAATGGATAATACATGTGGCATGGGATGATGCCATTATTCAAGTATAACACCGTCTGTTTTGTTTATATACTACTTGTTGACACAGAAACCACATGAGCATGGGGAAACCTCCTTCCATCACATCCATTGGCCTTACTTGCATCTCTCTGCTACCTCAATAAGGAGGTAGGTACAACCATCGATCGTCTCCGAGTAGTTGAGCAGTAGCATGTTGAGGCGAAGCAGAGAAACCCAGCCGAACCACAACGAGCTACTAGGCTACCTAAAGAGTATTAAACTTTCCTAAAGATTAGAATATAATACATAGAGTAATATAATAGGATTAGAATATTTTTATTATTATTCTATAAAGTTATTTGCTTATAGTTAGTTAGGTAGGTAAGTTAAGTTAATATTAACTAAATCTCGAACATAAAGGAGGATCAGAGATGATACTTAAAGAGTAAGTGCTACGCTTTGGTTACATTTTACGAGAGGAAACGATTCATTAATATAACAAAGACCAAGTCGAAGTTAGTAATAGGAGCAAATGCCAGATCAGACCCAACACCTTGACCAATATATAACTTTGATAAGACGTACTTCACTATTAGCAGCCCAGAAGTAAGATATTTCACAATTTATTACGTGAAATGTGAACTGAGGACTCCTCTCTATTCTACCTCAAACAAAAATGGTGACCGGTTTGCCACCGAGTGTTGATATTCAAGCTCCACCACTCCTTGAGAAAAGAAAGCGCGTCTGCTGCGAGTTAACAACCATCCTTACATCTTAAACTGATCACTCACCCATTCATGTCAGGTCTATAAATCCCAATGTCAAACTTTTCGCAAAGATGTCGATAAACATAGGGCGACAGGGCCATTCCTCCGACCAGCACGATGGACTATACACTAATTAGCATGGATACCCAAGTGGATACATCGTTCTCATCACAAACATTTGGCTTTCTCCCTATGGCATCTAATTCCGCCAACTGTGTGTTAATGACTTCTTCGATAATCATCAAAGTCTTTTCGAAGAATTTGAGGATCATTTCTCTTTCGTGGGAATCAGCTCTCAGGTCCGGGTTCGGGTCAGGGAGGATGAAAACGAACGGTTCGATCGACAGCGTGCTCGACGTCCGTCGAAGCCGCCCGATGACAGAAGTGGCTCTTCTTGGTACTTGAATGGTAATACCATCTCCCTCATGGCCTCTGAAGGCTCTCTTTATGCCGTACTCCCACTCTTCGACAATAAGCCGGTCTAGCTCATCTCGCGCGGATTTGGATGATGTCCTCCAACTCAGACCTGAACGGTTGAGCACATAGTCAATGAATTCCACATCGACCGAGTGTTTGCCAAACTCTCCACCTAAATTGCCAACTCGTCAGTCATACAGGGCTGCTTCACAGGGGTCTCCAGTGTGTAAGTATACTTACTATTCGAAGCCGTGAGTTGGTGGACTAGAGGAGGAGCCGCATGCATGACCTCGTAGCTGACAGCCCGCTAAAAGGGTGCATAACCGTTAGCCCGTTGTCATGATATCAAAGAGTAGTGTCCCAAAGAGCAGCACATACCACACCAGTGCCGCCACAATCACACACAATAACGACATCTCCCGGCTAGAAATTATCAATAGCAATTCCTGAGTTGTCGAGTGCAAGACACAATACCTCAATCATTCTTATGGGGCCTCCGGGTGGCTGTTCCATTCGTTGTTGCGCCCTAAGCGCATTCAAGATGGCCGCATCCATCGGTTCCATGAAATCGACTCTGATCAGTCGGTAGGCGTCGTCATTGGCCCGCCTATCCACCACATTCCGTACCGTGTCGTTGATCCAGTATTGTGAAGAAGGAAATCCAAGAGGCACTGAAAGAGAAATGGCGATATGAAAATATCCGACTATCTCGACCACAACTGTGTTATAAAAATATTGCCACAAGGCTCTCACATAACCCTCCAGAAGTTTGAGAGCCCCGTCCCTGTCGTAACTACCCAACTCCCTCCAGAAGGAGAAGTAGCCCTGTCCGTGAGTGCTTGTGAAGTTGCGCAGCAGAGCGGCTTGTAAGACTGGGTTCCCCCATACTCCAGTTTCCGGGTCATACTGCGTGGGAATTTGAGAGTGTGGTTGAAATCCTGGCTCACGGTTACGGAAAAGCTCGAGATGTTCAATGTCAAAGGGCTGTAAGGGGTCCGCCCAGGACACAGACGAGAACCTAGAACACCAATTCAGTACGACTGCACCAGTCAGCTTGTCTCAAAGGCACTTACATCTCACCCACGTCCATGGCGACGACGAGTGTCCTTGGTTCTACACGAGGTCCCAGATAGGACCTCCCATCGAGGCTCACCCCGAAGAAGAATTCATCTCGCTCCTCCAAGGCTGCAAGTTGCCCGCGTGACCGCTGTTCGATATCGCTATAAAGATGACGTGAGGCTCTCTCGTACCACTTCCTCGCCTCTTCAAAATCCTGTAGCACGTGCGTACCAGTCTCATAATGCCAGCCCATCATGTATTTCGATCCACCGTCCTCCTCAAATGCTCCCCATTGAGCGAACTTGAACGACAGTGCTGGGTCTGGCACAACCTGATCCTCTTTGCCTGTACCTGGCAGGAACCAGCGACTCAGGTCGTAGGCTGCCGTTCCCCAGCCCTGCCTTGCTGCGAGGTGATAGTAGTGTATGGACCTGGCTGCATCCACGGGACAGCTCAAGGTCCCCGTCTCGTATGCGACTCCCATGCGCCACTGCGCCTTGGAGTACCCCATATACGCGCTCTTTTCCAAGTACATGAAAGCCATGCTCGTGTCAGTGGGTAACAGAGACTCAGCAAAGGCGAAACCCGGCAGGTTTCCTAATAGGGCCAGTGCGTAGACGTAGGCGCCTTGAGGGGCATCCTCGTCGGCATTGTCCCCTGATTGCTTCAACAGGGCCAACCCCTTTTCTAAATCTGGCTCCTCAAAATGGCTCCCGTGCAGGTATCTAAAGGCCAGGTGGAAGCTTGCCGCAGCATCTCCCAACTCCTCTCCTTTCTCGTAGTGCTTGAAAGCTGTCTCCCAGTCATCCCACTCTTGCTGATATAGCTTGCCTAACCGATAATGAGCGCGCCCTAACCCACCGTCCGCCGCTCGGTGGTATCTGTCAAGCGCCCGCTCAATATCCACTGTGCGGCCAAATTGTCCCAGCTCAAGCCATTTGCCTTCGTGATAGAGCGCCTCTGGGTGGCCTTGTTGGGCCAAGAACACTATGATATCCAAAGCGCTAGTCCTGAGTTGTTGCTCGGTATCTGGGACCTGTCGGGGCTCTGACTCTCTGAGCCTGACCTTCTCAGCAGTCATTTCCCAAACCAAAACGTCACGGGCCCAGGCCAACTGCATTCCTGGATCGTTGGAGTAGAGAACATGTTCTCGGGCATTTTCCAGTATGTTCTTCTTTTCGTCATCCGATGGGGGTGTTTTGCCGTCGTATGTATCAATCCTAGGTATTCCAACCACTGGAGGAGGAGGTGGTGGTGGTGGTGTCCCGGGTCTTTGAGGTTCGTCTTGGTCAATGGAGGGCTCCCGAGATGGTTCCTCCTCTTCCGCACTCAATACCCCGGTCATGTATTCTACACCAGCCTCGATGTTGATACACAAGTTATCCTCCATGTCTTGCAGCTGTTGGGCAGTGAATTCCGAGTCACAATACAGCTGAGCCCTAGCTTGGTTGATACTCATGAGATGTTGCAGCACAGTCTCGTTCTGTGTGTCAAGCTGGGCATGAGCTGACCATATCCCAATGAAATCATTCAATGTCGAGGCTAAACTGAGTAGCCGACCCGAGAAAACTTGTGTCTGGTGAGCCCTCCAGCGAGTCACCTCGCGGTCGATGGCGTCTGACATTGTTGCTGTGAGGCTGTCGGTTTCGTCTTCAGGGAGTTCGCTCATCTCTGACATTCTTGCCAAGTCGTTCTCAGATCCCATCTCGGGTGAATCAGAGGAGGCTTCATCATCCGGGTTCAAATCCCAAGGAAGGGCTCTCAATGCCCAGGAATGAAGATGCTCTGCAATATGGTCATCTTCATCTGGCCTCGAGTGTCCAGGGGACCGTTTGCAAAGAGGACACTCGGCCAATTCGACGAGCTTTCTCTTGCTCATGCTGCATAGGAGTGTCAGACGATCATCCGGGCAGCTGTGATGGGACCTCATGTGGCTCTCCCATAGCTCTTGACTATCGAAGATGAATTGGTCGTCCTGGTCGCTCTCGAAAATGCAATCGTCACAAACCCAGCGCTCCTCGTTGTGCTGGCTTTTTATGTGCTTGATCCATTCCTCTTTGGTAGCATACAAATCGTGAGAATCTGCACAGTCTTGATAGATGCATGAATACGGATTCAAGTCTTGCGCGACATGGCCCCTAGATAGAGGGTTAGGTCTCTCATCAGACAACATGTGGCAGCCACAAGACATACCGCCATCTGGACTTTGCGGTGTAGTCCTCGGACAGAACTTGAACGCAATACGGGCACTGGAAACTGCCCTTCTTGCCGGGACATGCTGGATAGTCTTGTTTGATGCCAGTTTGCGTCATTTTGGTTGCGACCGACATGGCCCCCTTCTTGGGCTCGAACGGCACGATGACAGGCAGGACGAACTGCGAACCCAGCTCCGTTGCTGTCAAAGTCTTTGCGGTTAGAGATTTCGCAGGCTCTGGGGAGATGGGCAGTGCTTGGATGGTGTCTGCAAGTGGGAATGGCTCTTGTGCATCGGCGCCGAAAGTGCTTGGCTCTTTGGTTGGCCGAAGGACGGCATCTGGGAGTGGTGAAGCGATGATCGTCGGAGCCGCTGCTTCTTTGCTCTTGGCCGGGACAACAGTCTTGCTGATGAAGCGTCTCGCATATGCAATCCTGTTCCTCCTTATGATGTTGGCCTCGACAAGCCGTTGCTGGTTCAATGTCGCCCGAGAAGGATCAACGATCCAGGAACGGACCACGACTTCGACAGCCTTCGGTAGTTGTTCATGAGTAGTTCGGCGTCTAAGCTCGCCGAAAAGCTTTTGTTCGTAGGGCCCGACCAGAATCAGGAATAAGAGATGACTCCTCAATTGCACATACTCATCATGATCTGAGTGAGCTTTGAGATAGGCATCAGCTTTCAAGTAGCGCAGCTTTGCCCCCGACCTCCTAATGGCGATGGATATCTTTGCTAGCAGCTTCAGATTGGTTTCGATGTAGAACCTAGGGTCAGAATCTTCGGTATCTGGGGTGTCTGCGGAAGCGTCCTTGTCCTTTGATTGATCAACTTCATCTGAGAATTCAGACCAGGACGAACCGCTTGAACTATCGTCAGACTGGGAAGCTTCGTCCTCATGGTCATCGTGAGTTGAGCCTTGGCCCTCATCTTTCTCTAGCCACACTGAGTTCCTGGTTTTGCCATGCGACTTGGAAATTAAATCAAGACGTACCTGGCTGTAGACATTCCTTCAGGGCCTGTGCCAAACTATCGAGCAGGCCTGCGATGACTTTTTGGATGTCTGGTCGGTCTCTTAGTCGATAATCGAGAGAACTCCTGCCAGTTTTTTGCGCCTTCAAGCCGTGAGACCACCAGACAAAGTCGGCAGCGCGATCTTCGAACCAGTCATCGTCGGCAAGCGTCTGGTGCTTCGAGACATCTTGAAAAAATGAGAGGCATTCTTCGGTCCGTCGGCAGAGCTCATTCGGTTCCATACTCGTACGCGCGACGGAGGGCCATCGAGCCTCTCGAGGTCAGTGCTGAGATGAATTGGCAGGGTTTGAGGGTGTAACTGTGAGGTCAAGGAAAAACATGACAAGCACAGAGATGTTAGCTTATCCTTCCCTAATGGTATCAACCAAGGGACAATAAGAACAACGAAATAAAAATAAAACACCTAATATCTTGATAAAATTAGGATAGTCTTTTAATACTTTTATTCAAATTTACTTCTAATTTTACAGAGAACCAGGTCCTCTGCCTGATCAAATCAGGCTGAGGCTGAGAGTTGTCAGAGATGAGGGGTCGCAGGACTTGATTGCATGTAAGCATGGATGTGTAGTTCTGGATTGGCCCCGCAAAGTGGTTGCCTGGTGGAAATGACCTCTCTTTCATCTCTGATCCTGAACGAGTTCGGCGTGTGACCAACAGTTCAACGTTGGAGAATACATACGCCGGCCATGGACAAGTGCTGGTTTGTTCTCTCCCAAACACATTTAGCCCCTCCTGAAGCCGACGAAAATGGCGCGTTCAAAGGGCCCCTCTGCCTTGGTCATTTCGTCAAGGACCTCAAACACCTCGACCATGTGATCAACCCAACGCCGGAGCCGTTCTCGCCGGATATGTCTGTCTATCGTACGGGCCCGATTGAATTTGAGTGGGGTTCGAATACAGAGCACGGTTTTGATGTTTCTGTGGGAGCCGACGTACCTTCTGTACCGGGCATCAATGCTAAGGCGTCTCTTGGTCTGGCCCTCAAGAAATCCCTCGGCACCTCTTGGCAGATTGAACAGCTCGAGACTCTCACGATTAACCCTACAAGACCGTACATCAATCGATGCTTAGCGGGTGAGCAGATTGTCGAGTTCTTAGAGGACAACAAGTTCGGCCCAAAATGGTCAATATTCATCGTCACTGGGCTCAAGATTGTTCGTGGTAACTCTGCCCAAACAATCTCTCACGGAAGGGAAAAGGGTATCAGTGGAGGACCAGGAGTGTAAGATATTCATCCGCATACCCTCTTGCCGTGACTTCATCTGATTCGTGTTAGTGGAGTCACTGGTATCGCCGAAGCCTCTGTGCAAGGCGGTGTCTCTTCATCGACTTCGACCTCAACATCTGCAAAGAACACTCACGACTTTATTTGGGCAGTAAGGCTTTTAAAGATCACCAAGGGTCTGTTTGACAAAAAGTGGTCGCCAAAGACGTACACCAAAGGCGCAACCTTCGATATGAAGGAACGCGCTAAAGACATTGAGAGCATTCTCTTGGAAGAGGGCTTGGAAGATAGTGAGGTATTCATGACAGACGACAATGACGAAGGCGACATTGTGATTCCAGCCCAGTTAGCTACGACAGAAGATTAGATTTTCGCCTAAATAATACAACATAATTATAAAAATAACATCGTAATATTATAAAGAGTATTACCATTATCCGGTTCACAATTTAATCTCAGAGTTTGGTATTAGGTTAAGTTCACCTAATGGCACGGCCCGTTCCGCCAAAAGCCATTTCCATGCCTACCTATCTAACTAAAACTTAAAAAACCATCTTAGTTGGTAGAAACGACTCCTTTTTATCATATCGCCAACCGTGACAGATGGTTCTGTTTTCCGTTTGCATAGGTAGGCCAATGCTTCACAGCATAGGGAGCAGGTGCAGCATCCATGCAACCAAGGTCCTGTGACCCCTCATTTCATTTGACAACCCGTCTCAGCCTCAGCCTCAGCCTGATTTAACTCTTACATAACTACCTACCCAGGTAGTCACTTTCGCATGCCACTCCATGGCACACCACAAACATGGCCTCTTCCGACCGGGATACTGTGGTCGTCAACTTCGCGGTAGATGTCACTGAACGCCTGGCCACCATAGCGCGGGGCGTTGGCGTAAGCGAAGACAAACTCTTCTGTCCAGCGTTAGCCGCCGCGCTCTGGCTAGTTAACCAGCATCTGAAGGTGAAGGACCAGAAACAATCCGACTCGGCACTCGGCACACGTTTGTTAAAATTACTGAGTAATCTTGAGAGAATCTGCAAGGTATGAAAAAGCACCGATTGGCACGATCTACACCTAACCATTCCCATAGCCGCCAACAGGGCCAAGCCCATCCAGAGGACCAAAGACTAGCCTCGATCTCACCCATCGGTATCCTGGGTTGAGTCTACTTCGTCAGAACAACCGAAAAAATGCTGTTGATGGCATCCGCAAGCTAGCTTCACGTCGGAGTCCTGAGGGAAGAAAGAAGCAACAGGATCTACTAAGAATTCTTGAGGCCTTCATTAAACCCCTCGCCGTCGCAGATGAAGCGCCAAATCCCAAGACAAAGGCCGAAGTTTGGGTAGGAGATGACTTTACTGGGTCAATGCGGACCCTATACAAGGTGCTATCTTCATACATCTTTTGCAATGCTGGGAGTGAGCAGACACAGATCGCAGGAAGGCTTCGGCTAGCCCTTGAGAACGGGGCGGAGGGTGACTCTCCAGCTTTCGACCTGATGTTCCTTGCACATCCGCATCATGAGCCGCAGGCGGAGGCCTTCCGATGGCGTGAAACTCGCATCGCCGTGGACCGCAGGTATGGGAACATCTCACGTTCACGCCTGATGCTGACCAAAGTGTAGAAAGGCCAAATTTGCTGTCGCGGGCGACGAGGATGTGAAGCTTCATATCGATGGCCCAACGCACATTGCCGATTTTTGCGAGAGAATCAGCACAAGAGAACAATACCAATTGTCCCTCAAAGTATCAGGCAAACAACTACACTTTGTTGAATGGTGCGAAGGAGCAAGATCATGGGTCCCCAACACACCCTCCGTGTCCCTGTCCACCATTCTGAGGAACCACAAGCTCTCCCAAAAGATGAAGTATCTACTCTCCTATCTTCTGGCCAAGTCAGTGTGGCAGTTCTACTCCACCGACTGGATGGGTAAGGAGTGGACAAAAGAAAGCATACACTTCATGTACGAGCGCCGCCAGGGTGCTAAGAACGCCGGCGTTTACCTGAATGAACCCTTCATCTCTGCTCGCTTCGACCCAGACGGAAGCAACAACGACGCCGAGTTTCGGCCGCACAAGTTTCCAAAGATCAAGGCTCTCGGGATAGTCTTGCTGGAGATTGAGCTAGGAACAGTCATCGAAGATCACTATGAAGAGGAATGCTATGCCCCTGACGGAGAGCTCAACGCCGATGCGGATCTTTACGCTGCCCTCAAGCTTTTCGATGACCCGGATAGGTTGGAAGACACTTTCCCGTTGCTGAAGACTGTTATTGGGGACTGTTTGCGGCCTTCCAAGTTCATGCAGCACCGCCAAAGTGTTGAGGAACTTCGCAAGGTTCTACAGGAGGATGTGGTAGATCATCTGCACACGCTCATAAAGCTCTACGGTCAGCCAGAGAAGATTGACCTCAAGCCGACTGTACAGATGCAGACCTCACAGCTACGGCAAATAACACAACCACCACACAGCGCGCCTCTACTGCAGCAACCACAAGTACCAAGGTAAGTTCCATCCATCAAATGTTATGGCTTCAACTGCTGACCCATCAAAGAAACGTCCCCATCCACGAACAAAAAACCATGAACGCAAAATCTGTCGCCTTTAACGGGGCTGTGGCAAGCTGGTAAGATATGCTGGTGTGAACTTTGGCTATCTAGACTGACTGGAATCAGCATCACGCGGGCTTCATCCGAGGCTTGGTTCGATGAGCTTGACCAACTCAATGAGGTCCTCGCTTCACTACCAAACGAGATTGACCAGACATATGAGCCAGTTCGTGTTGCGGTCATTGATACGGGCATCAATGGGAGCGACGTTTATGCTAAGCATATACGAGGCTACCGAGATTTCGTAACAAACAAGGACGACGTAAAGCTAGACAATACTGGGCATGGAACCAACTCAGTTAAGCTGGTATACAAAGTCTGCGCCGATGCTGAAGTATATGTCGCCCGAGTATTTGAGTACGATGAGGCGGACGATGATACGCAGGACCTGATGTTGAAGGTGAGTAACAGAGATAAAAGTACATGAGGGGCTCTGATTAACAACTGGCCAGGCAATTGAACATGCAAAGAATGTCTGGAATGTGGACATCATCAGCATCGCATCAGGCTTCGAGCGAGACCACGCCCTGATGAGAAGGGCCATTAAGAGGGCCGCCAGTGATGGAACTCTGGTGTTCGCAGCGGCATCAAACTACGGAAACATCAGACAGGTTACATTTCCTGCACGTATGCAAGACGTGATATGCGTCTACTGCACAGATGGTCGAGCCAAGGTCTCGCAGTCAATCAACCCAGCTGCTCAAACCACCAAATCCAAAAACTTTGCCATCCTCGGCGAAGGTGTCTCAGTGCCACCATCGATAAAAGAGCAGGTCACGGGCACATCAGTAGCAACGAGCATCGCGGCTGGCCTAGCCGGACGATTGCTCGACTTCTCACGACAGAAGGATTGTCGACAACGAATACGATGTGTGGGAAACTTGGCGAGTGTGGAGGGTATCTCTGCCGTATTTAGTCATATGGCGAAGGGGGCCGAAGACTATAGGTATAACTGCGTGGTGCCGGGTAGACTCTTGCAGCATTTGCATGAGGGTGAAGGGAGGGCGATGAAGAGGGCGAGGATATGCGAGAGACTTTCAACAGCGTTGGAAAATATTGACCTGGATATATGACATATACCCAAACATCAAGACCTCAAATTAAAGTATTCCAATCATTTTATGAGAATTCATTCGTTTTTGGACAGGTACGTTACAACACTGAGCACAACTCTTGTCCCACTCTTGACCTCCTCTATGCGCGGAGCAAGATGGGGTCGGGACTCCGGGAAGAGTGGGCCATGTATCCGGGGCGGGGTCTTGGCACTCGGAAGTCTTCCCGATCAATCGGGCTCACCAATGGATAGTCATTGCTCAGATGTATCAAGACGCTTTACATCGCTGAAAATACTTTGGATGAATTTAATCCGGGATGATTTCATTGTACTGGGTAACTGGGAAGCAGAAGAGCTATCGTGGAAATTGGCGGTGGTACAAATGTGTTTAGGGTGGATGAGAGGCAGCTGGTTAGAGAGCTAGAGGAGGATCTCATTGAAACCTACTCCGTAGATGCCTCTAAGAACTACCGCCAAGCGAGTCTCAGGGTAAGTCAATATGGTGTGATACTATCTTGGCTTGTCATCATTTTTATGTTATTATTGTAGAGAACCGAGTGTAACTGTTCAACACCATCACCCGTTCCAACGTCCCGTATTCCCGTCGTTCAACTCCGACGAACCATCTGGGCTGATGCATGGGCACATCTTCTAGAAAATTGAAACGCGGTAAAACCAAATCGTTTACGCATTGGAACTATAGACAAGTATACTATAATACCCACGTAGCATCCGCCCGTCTCCAAAACGTGGCAGCAAACAGTTGTTTGTGTTTACCCCAAAAAAAAAAAAACGCTCGTCCCTAGGGTAGGCAAAAATCTCAAACACCATCTGTTACAGAGGAAGCCCCGTTTCATATAAACTTGAGTTGACGGATAAGCTTAATAGGCATAGTTCAATTACCCTTAAAGGGTTTGGTTCATGCTTAACCACCCTTGGGAATCTAAACTTCTTTTTTAAAATTATGCTTGCTTTGACTTTTAGGAGGGAACATTTCTGCACCTGAAACCGCATTGGCTGGCGTAGCTCTTCACTTGAGCGTTGCAATAATATCAATCTGGTAAACACCATCAACGGAGGAGTTTCACGGTCGCAATGTAAACACCGAAAGTGGTGTGAGAGTCACAGCATAAGAAACAGAAGAAAAAAAACTCTTCGAAACACCGTTTTGCGTCTTTTTTGCCTCGTTTACCACATTGATCAATGCTCAGCGGCGTATGTAAGGAGACATTGTTTCACCGCTGGCTTCTGAGGCCGCAGCTCCAAAAAAAAAATACCCTCCAGTCGGATCAGATGATTTTTTCTTTTGTGACGTCGTTTCAGGTGAGAAGAGCGGTGGGTTCGTATATCGCCAGGGGGAAAAAAAAATGAGAAGAACAGAAAAATTGTTATTGGAGGGTTTGGTGGCGATGATCATCAGGGGCAAACAAGAGAGCTCAACGGCGCGCGCCAACTGCCTTGAACAGAGGGAGGAGAGAATCCGACAGGAGGAGGTCAAGGATAGAGTGCTGACATGGGTTTGTGTGAACGGGCCCTCTCTTTTCCATGGGGGAAAGGATTGATTTACAGGGATCTCTTTGGGTCCCCCCCGGGTTAGGCGCTAGAGATTTCGACAGGTGATTCTTCGTCATTGGAGGGATCTTATTCAGATCAGGGGCCTCGCGAGTTTCACCGTCTCAATTGTCCAATAATGGATCCGCTCGCCGTGAGGCTCAAACCGAGGCGCCGGGGAAGAGGCACTCTTTTGGGTAAAAGGGAGGGCCCCCCCCAATAGGCGACCCAGGTTTCAATTTCCGCCCGTGACATTTTTTCCGTCTATCAATGTTCTTCTCAGTATGGGGAAAATGGCCACACACCCCTGAGGGCCATCTCGAGTTGAGGCGTTGCAAGGGGGACCAACACTCGGAGATGGATTCCGTCTGCCAGCCGCTGCCCAGGGCGGGAGATAGGCGTAGAGCTCAGTCCAAATTCGATCTAGATTTGCGTGAAAACTGCCGTTCCGAGTTCCTCCTTCGCTTAGGAGAAGGCTCAACTGTGGCACCGGGCAAACTCGTCTGGCACACCATGTCAACGGTGTGTTGACGAGATGAAAGGTGATCCTGGCGTTTGCAGAATCTGCGTCTTCTCGTTTTCGTCTTAGTTGAGAACAAGGATGTGTGGAGACTTGTCCATCACCGAGGCTTCCATCAAGGACCCCGTCTCTTGATATATAAGTCGAGATGAGTCTCCCTCCTCTCACAACTTTTCTTTCCTCCTCACACTCGTCCTTGCAAACACAATCTTTGTTGTTGTCCTTCATTCTCTTGTTTCTCACTTTCTTTCTATTGGCTGTGCCAAACCTTCATTCTTTGAACCAACCTTGAAGTCGAATCTTTCCCAGCGAATTCCACGCTTCATCCAATCCTTTTACATCCAACTCAACATCAAAAGCAAAAACCAAGAACCATCAAGATGCGTTTCTCCGTCGTTTCCGCTCTGGCCATGGCCACCACCGTCTCTGCCCACGCCCGCATGTACGGCGTCTGGGTCAACGGCGAGGACCAGGGTAACGGTCAGGACGTCTACATCCGAACTCCCCCCAACAACAGCCCCGTCAAGGACCTGAGCAGCCCCGACATTGTCTGCAACGTCAACGGTGGCAAGGCTGCCCCCAAGTTCGTCTCTGCCGCCGCTGGTGACACCCTCAGCTTCGAGTGGTACCACGACAACCGCAACGACGACATCATCGACAAGTCCCACCAGGGTCCCATCATCACCTACATTGCCCCCTACACCGAGACCGACGGTACCGGTGCCATCTGGACCAAGATCCAGGAGGATGGCTATGACGGCTCCAAGTGGGCTGTTGACAAGCTCATTGCCAACCAGGGCAAGATCGACTTCGATCTTCCCGCCGGTCTTAAGGCTGGCAAGTACCTGATCCGCCAGGAGATCATCGCTCACCACGAGTCCGATGCCACCTACGACCAGAACCCTGCTCGTGGTGCACAGTTCTACCCCTCTTGCGTCCAGGTCGAGGTTACCGGCTCTGGCAGCGCCGTCCCCGATCAGGGCTTCGACTTCAACACTGGCTACAAGTACTCCGATGCCGGTATCCACTTCAACGTCTACGGTAGCTACTCTACCTACGAGATCCCCGGACCTGCTGTCTGGTCCGGCTCTGGCTCTGGCAGCGGCTCTGGCTCTTCTCCCTCCGCCCCCGCTGCTTCTGCCCCCGCTGCCTCTGCTCCTGCTGCTACCACTGCTGCTCCTGTTGCCACTGCTACTCAGCCCGCCGCTGGTGGCAACGACGACAGCCAGGCTACCCAGGCTCCTGCTCCCGTCCCTACCTTCTCCACCGTTGTTCGCCCCGAGTCTCCCTCTGCCACCCAGGCTGAGCCCGCTCCCGCCAACACCACCCCCGCCAAGACCGGCTGCGGTTCCCGCCGCCGCCGCCGCCGCTCCGCCAAGAAGGTCGCCAAGCGCAACGTCCTGTAAGCCTTTTTCAGCGACTTGCAACTCCACGCGTCTGAGACGCGTGGTTCTTCTTGGGATGGGTGTGGCCGAACTCGCTTCTCCCTAGTGGAGGGCGACGAAACTGCATCTGTCTAGATGGTTTTCTATTTTGTGTATATAGATTTTGCTCTCGCGTTTGCAGGGACATGTCTTACAATGTATAAATTCTTATTGCGACTTGATTTCCATTATGTGACTTGGCCCCTATTTTGAACTGTAACTTGTGACTCTGATATCAACTTGAGGCTAACTCATTTCCGACCCTTCCGAGTTTGCTCAGATTATCGTGTTTGACTGTATCAATTGCATGAGAAGTTGATATTCAAGTACATAATGAGCGATAATCCTGTTCAGAGACTGTCCCTATGTAAGCCTGTTGTCCTAACTTGACCACGTAACTAATCTCTCGGCCTCTCATCCACCAACTAAGCCTCATTCAACTTCTCAGACTCGGTGTAAAATGACGGCAGAGGCTCTAGATCCTTTCGTAGAACCCACTTCTTAAAGTGCCACACAGCATTCTTGATCTGATAGCTGGCATGCTTCCTCGTGCTCACACCAAACACCTGGTCGAGCTCCTCCAGCGTCAGGGCCTTGGTCTCAGGGACGAACAGCAGGATGAGGAACCATAAGACCGCACACCATGCTGCGTACCAACCAAAGGCACCTGTGGGCGTGAAACTGGAGCGTAGACGCGGCCATGTCATGGAGATGACAAAGTTGAAGCACCAGGTTGTTGCTGTGGCCCACGACATGCCCACATCTCGGACATGAACGGGGAATGCCTCGGCCGAGTAGGTGAACGGCACGGGACCTTCACCAGGTGAATAGAATACCTCAAAGAGGTACATTCCCGTCGTCACTAGTCCGACCTTGGCTTTGTTGCTATTGGCATAAAAGGCCAGTCCGGTCCAGAGGAGGAACACAGAGAGCCAGGGGAATGTAAAGAGCAACAAGTTCCTACGGCCCCACTTGTCGATTGTGAATAGAGCCGGGAGAGCAAATACCCAGTTTAGGATGCCTGTTCCCATTGAAGCCAAGAGAGCCGAGTTGGTCGAGTAGCCTGACTCGATGAAGATGGTGGTGGAATAGTACGCAATGATGTTCACTCCACAAAACTAGATGACTTTAGTTGGTGTTGAGAACAATCAACCTAACAGGGGAACAAACCTGTTGACCAAACATGACAATCCATGTCGCCAAGGTTGCGCGCCTGTTCCGCGGCACAGTAAAAAGTTCGATAAACTGAGTAAAGAGGTTTTTGCCCTTGTTTGCCTCACGCTCAAGCTCTACACCGACATATGTATAGTAGGTGTCACGCGCAGCCTGGACATTGGTATATCTAAGGCGCTGAAACGATCGAAATGCCTTGGAGATTTTGTTGTGCTGGATGTACCATCTAGTGTGGTCAATAGGGGAGGCATTCAGGGGTAAAGGAGATAAGCTCACCTGGGAGATTCAGGGCAATAGTAAACCTGTGCACATACGATCAAGGGGAGAACGACTGTACTACCAAGCATGAGGCGCCAACCCAAGTTGGGGTCGATGCCTGTTGAAGGGCCAAAAGCGCTGTCGTCATTAGCATTTTCCACATGTAGCGTTCAAAGATCAGACATACACTCCCATGATATTACCCAGCATGATACCAAAAGCAGTCCACATTTGCCACTCTGATCAGTGTCAGCTAAGGCCTGTGCAACGAGGAATTCATGACACCTTACGCATAACCAAGGCTCCTCGAATAGGGGCAGGCGCACACTCGGCAGCATAGACAGGAACAGTCGAAGACTTGGGACCAATACCAAAGCCGAGAACAAACCTCGCGATAAAGAGGTTCACCCAAGAGTTTGCAACTCCCTCCCAGACTGAAGCAATGGCCGCGATGAGGCACGAGACGAAGATGGTACCTCTACGGCCGAGGTAGCGGTTGAGCGGCTCGGTCAACCAGCATCCGATGATGGCGCAGCAGAGATAGGGAGCTCCGACGATTAGTCCAGTGAGGTTGTCTTGCATGCTAGCTGAGAACCGCGTCACATCAGGTCCTGCTACATTGAGATCCGACAGGTATAGTGCCTGAGCACCATTGTTGACAGTCTCGTCCATCCCCTGGACCGCAGCAGCCAGGGAACACATGACACAAAGCCAATAAAGAGCAAAAGGCTGTGACCATCTATGCGTATGCTCTCGCTCGAGGACCTCCTTGTCTTGGGCAGACAGCTCGGGCATGTGCTGCGCCTGTCGAGGGGACTGTGCGACGAGGGCACCCTTGCGAAAGTCGTCATGAAAGTCCATGAGGTCGAACTTGCGGCAGAACTCCTCCACGTCTGCCATCAGCTCCTCTTTGGTTCTGATGGAGAGGGGATTCTCGAATGCTTTGGCAAGGTGATCGGGGTCGACGGCTGAGGAACGACGACGAGGGGCATTCTCAACTCTTTCGGTGCTGCCCAATTCAGGGCCTGGGACGGTTTCTTTGGTGTCTTTCTCCATTGTACTTCAATTTATCACTTAAGATTCTGAAGATCTGATCATCATTCATCAAGTCTCGAGTGAAGGAACTCGGCCTAGATATAAGCGGGCATTGTACACTAACCCCAGACTCCAGAACCCAAGTTCTCCATGCTCCCCGCAAGGATCGACGTCCAAGATACCTTCTCTCGACCTCAATGATTAAAAAACCCGCCATCCATAAAGTCGTTCTGAGGAGTTGATGAGTCGCGTTCCAAGATATGACTTCATACCCGCGGTGTTCCCGAACAGAAAGTCCCAATGAATGAGGTCATCGAAACCACCGTCAGAACAAGCTTACTCGCCAAATCTGCTACTAACCGGGCGGGATGATGGCATGGCGCTCAAACAAGATAGCCTTCGTGGTGTTGAGGACGGATAAGTCGGCCAGGTGTATCAGCGCTAATGCCAAGCACGGCATTCCTATTCTGTCATTTGCTCCTGTTCCCCAGATTTTCATTAGTCTCCGATTAATTCTCATTGGTGGGTAAGGGACGTTGGGAGTTGATCGCTCTGATGGGCCAATTGGGAGTTGGAGTTGTCGGGGTAGGATTGCAGCTGAGGGAGGGCGACATTTGTCGATCAGAAGTGTCGCGTCTTTGTTAACTCTCTCCTCACAATCGCAGGCAGCCGAATTTCGAATCCGTGATAACCGATCTATTGTTGGGCTTCCTTGTTTAAATGATGTCTTATAGGTGAGCAGGAGTTTGACACGTCAAGTTGGTTGTTTGACACGTTGTCATGGTTTCCATATCTCATGGTATGAACGGTTCGACTTGGTTGGGCCTCGGGATAAGGATCTTAATTCAAGGTTGAGCTATCCTAAGTCGGCAAGGCTCTTTGGGATCGCATTCGCCAGAATGATGCTCCAATGACTAAATCCTAGGCCTAACTTGGGTCTATCACCGCGACGATCATGACTCCCGTGCCTCATAACCCTCGAGTTCTTTATACTCTGGAATTCTCCAAGACCCCCTATTCTCCGGTAAGATTGAGAGAAGCGCCTTGTCAATCTTGAGCTTTGTCACCAACGCCAGCAACGAGTAAGAAATCTTAATACCAAGAGTAGACTTGGGGTATGCTATCCCCGGCACAAACGGCGGCAGCTTCTGAGACTGCTCAACATATGGCCGCAGAGTACTCTCGTACGCCTCAAGCGCCTTGGGTATGTTGCTGCTATTCCTTGCAATCTCTCCGCTGAGAACACAGGCCCCGATCAAGGCGAGTGTCGTACCCACGCCCGTCAATGGCGACGGTGCGTATCCAGCATCTCCAAGCAGAACAACTCGGCCTTTGGACCAAGTTTTTGTCTTTATTTGTACCACAGGCTGGGCGTAGAAGTCGTCTGCTTCGTTCATAGTCTCGATGAGCCGGTCAGCCTGCCACCCAGCATCCTTGAATATCTCACTGAAGAGCTTCTTCTGAGAAGCAACATCTTTCTTCATGGCCTCTTCAAACTCCTTGTCGTGGGACATGGTCAGAAGATACGCCTGACCTCTGTCTTTGCTGTGCCAGCGCGTTGACATGACTCTTCGACCTGGTGCGCTGTAAACTGTTGCCAGATTCGGATCATCTGGTTTTCGTGGGAGGCCGTAGAAGCACCCGTTCAACCCGAGATGGCGAGTATAGGTTGACTCGGGCTCGTCTTGGAATAGATTTCGTCGTAATCTTGATCCTTGGCCGTCAGCTGCAATGAGCAAGTCGTAGGTCTCAGTGGTCCCCCCGGTGAGCTTCACATTGACCTTATTGCCGACATTCTCAAAGCTCTCAACTGAAGTTCCAAACCGATATTTCGTTCTTCCCTCTACCGCATCGTATATGATCTTGCAAAGGTCGCCTCTCATAATCTCATACTCGCTGGTGAAGGACTGCCTCCCTTTACCAGAGTCATTTCGCTCCAGCAAGGCCTTTTGGTTCCCATGCGTGTCCACATACTGTAGCCCACCTTCGTCAACAGCATGTTTTCTGATGTCCTCAAGTATCCCCATGCGCTTTGCGGCTTCAATGCCCTGTCCCCGGATGTCAATCTGCTGGCCGCCTGTGCGTAGCGATGGGAACCGCTCGAGGACGGTGCATGAGTGACCAAGTCGTGACAGCCAAAAGGCCGCAGCTGGACCAGCTATTCCACCTCCGGATATGAGGACTCGTAGCTGGGTCATTTTCGAGGGTTGGATTGTAATATTGCTGGACAGGTATATGGGGATACAAGTAAGTGGTGCTGTAATCGTGAAGTAGATGAAAAACAAGTGCGCGATAGGATACGCCTAGAGAAAATGAGAGAAATGGAATAATGTTCGCTTTTATCGATAACTTGGGATCTTTGTTTATTTACCCATCTTAGATATAGCGTTTGATCAAAACCGAGGACGTCATTGACTCTGTAAATGAGTGAGTGGATACAAGGGAGACCCTGACACCAGGCCAGCAAGCCCAATGCCACCATATAAATTGATCCGTAAACAATTCGAACAAACAGAGTGCATCATGGAAACACCATAGAATCGATCTGAAAGGGACCACTGCTAGACAATTCTGTATGGTTTGCGAGTTACATCGATACCCTGGTTGAGGCAGGGAGGCAATCTCATCATGGACACAATCAATGCAAGTCTTTGGTGCAAAAACTCGAAAATAATCAAGCGTCCTTCTTCATACAGAGTTATAGAAACATGCAAAATTATAGAACAAGCCAAGAAATCAACCAAGACTGCCGTTATCCTTGTAAAAGAGACAATCACAAGCAACAGAATGGAACCCCACCTAAAATCTGCCCCTCCAAAGTGCCCCACCTCCACCTCCTCCCGTTCCTTCCTTCGGCTCCCCGCATCCCAGATCCGTTCCGCCATCCGCAAAACCCCAAACTCCCGTTCCGCGACAACCCGGCTCTAAGGATCAGCAGCCTCCAATCCTTCCACTCCTTCTTCCTTCTTCATCCTTCCCCCACCAAACCCAATTGCCTCCTCGAAAATGGCCCAGCCTCAAGGAAACCTCGCGAACCTCCTCCCTCCCTCGTGGAAGACTTCTGTCACTGCGTGGCTCGCTGAGGATACCCCCTCGTTCGACTACGCCGGCTTCGTCGTCGGGGACGAGCCCCGCGTCGCGACCCTCTGGGGTAAATCCGCTGGTGTCATTGCCGGTCGTCCCTTCTTCGACGAGGTCTTTACCCAGTGCGGCTGCACCGTCGAGTGGCATGCCGACGAGGCCACGGCCGTCGATCTGAGCAATGGCAAGCATCGTGTCGCCACTGTCAAGGGACCTGTCCGCGGTATCCTTCTCGGCGAGCGCGTTGCTCTGAATACACTTGCGAGATGCTCCGGCATCGCTACGAAGAGCCAGAGGCTAGTGACGATCGCCCGTAAGGCCGGATACAAGGGTGTCATTGCAGGCACAAGAAAGACGACCCCCGGGTTCCGCCTCGTTGAGAAATATGGCATGCTGGTTGGAGGAGCCGATGCGCATCGCATGGACCTCAGTGCCATGGTCATGCTCAAGGATAACCACGTTTGGAGCCGAGGTAGCATCACCGACGCCGTCAAGGCTGCCAAGTCTGTCGCTGGCTTCAGCATGAAGGTTGAGGTTGAGGTGCAGAGTGAGGCCGAGGCCGATGAGGCCATTGAGGCGGGCGCCGACGTCGTCATGCTCGACAACTTTACCGGCGATGGCGTCAAGGTCGCTGCGCAGAGCCTGAAGCAGCGTTGGCAAGGGAAGAGGCACTTCTTGCTCGAGGTCTCGGGAGGTCTGCAAGAGGACAACTTTGAAGCCTACTTGTGCAATGGTAAGGCATGGATTGCATTGTATCAAAGTTCTTCGCTAACAGAAGCAGACGTGGATATCCTGTCGACAAGTTCGATTCACCAGGGTGTACCGCATATCGATTTCTCACTAAAGATCGAACACTAAGTCAAATACAAGCAAGATATCCAACAGCACCATTATTATTGTGACAGTTCTCGCGCTCATATTTATTATCCATGATAACGTCATGTTAATACGTACACAATTCGTCGGTCTAGTCATGTCATAACCAACGAGGTCGTTATGTCGAGCACTCAAGCATCGACACCACCATCCCCGACATCTAGATCTAGCAGTGAGTCAGAAGTAGACATTGTGAATCCTCTCCATTCATTTGTCTTCAGGTTGGAGGTAATGTACAAACACAGCCAACTAGAAGAAGAAGACCCTTTCAGGGGTCACTTCTATACAGCGGACCATGGATACAGTTTGATACCCAGCCATGCCACCATGGGTCTAGAAAACCAGTGGGACGTTCCAGTAACGTAAACTCAGACATGACAACGTTGAAAAGTCCACAGTAGATAAGCCCTTCACCCAAAAAGAAAAACTCGCCGAGAGAATCCGGGTCCAGCAAGGCTGTCTCACAGCGGCTTCGGATGGTAATGACACCAACGGCTGAGCTAGTCTCGACAGCGGCAACGATACCACGGATGTGTCTGGTTTCGTGGGGTTGACTGGCCCTTGCGCATCCATCTGGGGATACTCATTTGCATCACCATCCACGGTGATGAGGCAGATTCGTTATGTGCACAAAGATGTTCAAGTGACCAAGATGATTACCCATAAGCATTTGTGAGGACAATTCTGAAAACCTCTGCTCATCCTCAACTACCATGAAACTGTCCTCTGAATAAACATCAACAATGATTTCGCCAATCACTTTACTCTCAGCCATGTCATCACCTAAAGAGAGAGGCAGCCCCTGTCTGACAAGACATTCCAGAACGTCAGCGTCTCGGCCAGTCTCGGCCTCAATCCAAGACCACGGTTTATCACCATCAATATGAAACTCGTTCTACACAATGTCACGCATCACATCAAAAGGGGACTGTCTTTGGCGTAATCACTGTGCCATTTCATGTCTATCGACAAGCTTCTCTTTATCAGAGGCATGCAAAACAAAACACCCTTTTGGTAAACCCCAAACGGGCCTGACTCGGATCTCATCGTTGGCTATCATCTGCAACCAGAACAAGTCCTTCGGTGAGTCAGGCAACGAATAGAAGATGCGTGTGGTTCATTCGCGAGAAAAAGACCAACAGCCATTCTTCCTTATCCCTTTCCATCCCTCGCGCGCCGTTTCCATCCGATGCGATTTTCATCAAAGACGCCAGGCATGTAGAGACAAGAACATGAGAAGAAAAGTCGGCCAAGTGGCCATGTTTGAGCAAAGAAGATCGTAAAGTACGATGTTGCGTAACGTACATCTGAGAATCGAAAATGAGAAAAATGAAAATAGTGCCTTGGACGCGGACTACCGGCATCGTTTTATACACTCGCAGTATGCAAGTGACGTGCCCAACCAAGAAAACCTGGCTTATCAAATCCGGAGGTGTAGACAGCCTTTACCGCTCATGACGAGAGGGGCCATTCGTGCCTTCTTAGACGGTGACCCGCTTGTCACCCTTGGGCTGGAGGACGTTCTCGCCGTAGCGGCCGCCAAAGTTACCTGGGACGCAACGTTAGTCTCTTGACTTGAAGTGGTTGAAGTAGACGTATGCGGTACTTACCCTGAGGGTTGTAGTTGCAGACGGTGTACCAAGAGGGGTACTGGAGGACGGAGCCAGCAGGGCACTTGACAGTGGCGCAGCCGACCTTGGTGGAGTCCTTCCAGACAACCTGGGTGAAGTGGCCGTAGAGCTGGATGTCCATGCCATCGGGAGGGTTCTCCTCGCCGTAGAAGGCCCAGTTGCCCATCTCAGAGTTGTACCACTGGTTGGTGATACCACCGGCGGCAGACTTCTTCTGCATGTCATCGATGTCACCAGTAGCACCCCAAGAGGCGAGGTTCTGGCCGTAGCCACCGTTGCCCTGCTTCCTATGTAGGGGTCAGTGTACAGTTCAATAACACAGCAGACTTCAACTTACATGTCGTGCTCGAAAACGCAGCCGTTGGCGGTGTTCTCAGCGTAGCCGGCGAGGGTCTCGTCCCAAACCAGATCGGGAGCAGAGTGGTTGGCACGGTGGATGTTGTGGTAGTTGAGCATGATGGACTTGTAGTCGCCCTCGAGAGACAGGTCGTAAGAGCCGCTGGAGCTGCCAGACTCCTCGGTAGCGGTCTCGGTGGCAACGGGCTTAGGCTCGGCCTTGGTGGTGGGCTCCTGCTTGGTGGTGACAACGACAACGGAAGGCTCCTCCTTCACGGGCTCAGGCTCGGGCTCGACGTAGGTAGGCTTGGGGGCGGGAGCAGCCTCCTTTGTGGTAGGAGGCTGCTTCTTGGGTTGGCGGGTCACGGGCTTCTCAACCACGGTGGTGGGCTCAGGAGCAGGCTGCTCGGGCTCCTCAAGGAAGACAACGGCGGTGGGAGCAGGCTTCTCAGGGGCATCGCCCTCGGTGACAGTGACGGTGACAAACTCATAGACCCACTCGGTGGTGAGAGCACGCTTCACGAGACGCTTCTCGAGAGGAGCGCGGATGGGGCTGGCCGAGGCCAGGATGGCGCTAGCGCCGACAAGGAACATAGACGCCTTCATGGTGATCGGTGAAGAGGCACGAGACGAAAATGAGGTGAACTGGAATCGAGTCAGTTAAATAAGCTCAGAGGGTATTAGGTGTGGCTGAATTCGGTTGAGTCGACAAAAGATCAGTGCCGCTTGGCAGGAGCTGTTTTCGAGGACGTTGGACGAAAGCGATGAGGCTGGCTGGACAAGGGAGTGGAATGTTGTTTCTTGTGGGGAATGTGTAAAGGAGCGTGGATGCGAACGTGTAAGACATTTGTTGATAGTGTGAAGATTCGGGGAAGGGGACCCATGAGCGACATGATATCTGCGTTTTAGTGTTGCAGATGCAGCCCCTCCACTCAAGGGAGAGGCTTTGTCGTCGATATCGGTTCTGACAGCCAAGTCGGGGGAATGCTTTGTCGGGGAGCTTTGTCGAGGGCAACACCAGATAGATGGTGTTCACACAAGGGAGAGAAAATCGATAGTTGCTCCATCAAAGGCTGAGACGGTGGAGAACAAAGCAAGACAATGAGAGCATAGAGCGGATGCAGGAACACGGGTGCGAGGCTTAGACAAAGTGATTCAGGCTTACCTTTGTGGGATGCTTTGATGTTGGTGGTAGTGGTTGGAGTGTCGCGTTGGGATAGTCGGACTATCGGTGGTGATTCAGAACCAGTCTGGGAGCGGTTGACAGCACTGCTGAAGCTGAGGATTCCGTCTAGGAGCCTCGGAGTATCAAGAGTTGGTGTGGTTGGACAACAAAGGTTGAGGTCCAACGATAAAGGAATGACAGAGAAGGGAGAGCCGAAGGAGCGACGACTTGGTCTGCTTTGCGATGCCGAAGGGGAAATCGGGGAGGAAGTCGAGGGCTATTTCAACGGTTCAACCGGAGGGGCTTGGCTTTGAGTTTTGTGGTAAAAGGAGTGGACTGCAATGTCGTAGACACGCAAACAAAGGAGTGGACAGCCGAAGGTGGAGAGAAAAGAAGGTCGGGCCCTGCTAGCGGTCGACGAGACTCTTGAACTTGGAGGGGGGTGAAGAGGGAGAGGTAAAAGGTCGAGATGGCTTCGGGCGGACGAGGACGTTAAAAAGGAACCGCACGGCGGGTCCCAGACGGCCGGCCGCTGCGAGACCAGGGATGATTGGCTGCGCGGTATGAATTGGATGCTTCGCAGGGGATCCAGGGATCTCGCCGGGGGCTGCAGAGTAGTCGAGCGAGTGCCTGGAGGAGGTGAGCCGGGGGGGTGCGCTAGCACGGCAGGGGTCGCATCGCAGCACGTACAACGAGAAAATGAGTGGAAGGTTTGTTAGTGAGAGCGCCTGTGGTGAGGTCTGAAGCTTGTCGGTGGCGTCTCTTGGAAGTGTGAGAGTGGAGGGGAGGCGAAGAGAGGTGGAGGCGTTTCGAAGGGAAAGTGGAAGGGCGACGCCCCAGAAACGGGAAGGAAGGACCCCAGCGAGGAGGAGATGAGGCTTGTTTGGGGCGCCTCGCCAAGGGCATGGCAGCTGGCCAGCACTGGCTGTGAGGTTCCAATGCACTGATGCTAGACTGACCCCTGGCGCTGAGCGCTTCCATAGTGGGGTCGCGTGCGCTAGGGGCATGCTTCCCTGTTGGGCGCTAGAAAGATCGTGCTGCAAGGCACCAGGCACAAGGCAATGCGCGAGTGCCTTGGAGACCAGGCATGACGAATGGGTGTCTAGGGTGTCGGGTGGCATGGAAGTCTGGGAGAGCTTGGCAGAGCAGATTGAATATGTCAACAGCTCAACAGGTATTCACTACAGTTCAATATAGACAACTGACATTCAATAGATCCTCCTTACAATATCTCTAGCGTCAAACTTGGGTTCATTCTCCATCGAACAAACTAGCAATGGCGACACATCTCCACGGCGATGGCCTCCTCGGTCGTCGGCAAACGCACGGGCCAACCCTCAACCTCGAACAACTCGATGGAACCCCTGCTTTTCCGCTCCCCCTTTCCCGCGCCTTTTTGACGCCTCTGATGAAATGGAAAAGCCCGCCTGGACCGCAAGAAGCGCTATTGCCCGCGCTGCTGCATCACCCGCCCAGGTCAAGCCCAACTGGTGCCGCATTGGCGGGCGCTGACACATCATCCATCACCAACTTTGCATTCTGCATTTACGCATCCCCGGGTCTGGGCAGGTTTCAAGGAATACGCCGAAACACGTCAGGAAAGAGATCTACGACGAGGCTTGCATCTTGACTTTCTCTTCTTTTACTTGGTGAAGCCCCATCGCTTAGGCGGCAGATGCGGCGGTCGAGACAGGGCCCGAGCATCAGCGAGGCAATCAAACACGCGACCAGAGGGCCCTGGCCAGGCTCAAACAGAAGCGGGATGAGAGCAATCAGCCGCGCATACCCTTAGCTCGTCCCCATGTAATTGATCTAATCTCTCAACTGGCCTGTTGTTTGATGCTGAGTTTGCAGCTGCCGATACAGGTTGTTGGTGGTTGCTTCTTTCTTGTTGGTGCTTCCCCCCTCATCTGCACCTCGATGCCGTCCTATCCTCTCCCCTGGACTCATCATCCCCCCATCATGGTACCTAAACGAGAGACGCTCACTCTACTTCCAACATCATACCTTGTCATCTCTCTGGCCAACGAGCTTACCCCCGATCGGTACCGGGCCCTCCGAATCGGCATCCAAATCGAATCGAGGCCCTTCTCCGCTGCTGATCAGCTCCCATCACGCTGAGGGAGAGTGATCTAGCCCGCTGACTCGCCCATCCTTTCCTCCTCTTATGATCTCCAACCGGGCACCCCCCAGGAGCGGTCCACAGTTGATCATGCTGGAGAAAGCTGGCTTGGCTTGGTGGAGAGCTGCTTGCGTGTTCCCCCAGGAAGCCACAAGCCAAGTCTGCCAGCCCTAGGAGCCTCGGATATCCAATGCCTACGTATTCCACATTCGCCATCTCGACTAGCATGAGCTTCAATTGCCGGAGGCGTACTGGCCCCGAGGAGCCGAAAAAGCCTCGCCCTTCCCCCTCGGTAGTAAAATCCAAAGAGCTGGTTTCCGTTTGCGGGTTACACGGACTAGCGTGTGAGCCAGAATGCCACAATCGCAGAGAGCTTCAGGTTAAGATTATGCCTCGTATCCCCTTTGGAAACATCAGCTTCCAATGCATTCTCCTGCAAGAGGTCGAGCATCAACAAACACGAAACGCATTCCTTTTGGTCGTGATCTGCCATGCATTGACCTCACCTGTGTTGACCAACGGAGCTGGAGATAGGTACGTACCCTTCTCCCCTTTCCCTGTGCCTGTCCCTTGCAGTTTGTAGATGTGGCGCGTGCTGTGGCGAATGCTGTTGGTCGGCTTTAACCAATGAAAACCCCGTCGGCCGCCCTTTCCCCACCAAACAAGCTCCCCGGGAGTGGAGAGCCTCAAACCACCTCTTCGCGGCGGGTCGAGGCGGGGCCTGCAAGCCTTGGAAACCCGCTAAGGCCGTGCTCCGGCACTCTCTCTGAAACGGGACTAATTTGGCTGCTCCGTTCTTCATCTCCCGACCAGGGAGGGCATGGCATCTATGCTGCATTGCCAACAACAACGGCAGCAACCGCGCTCTTTTTGCGGTCTGTCAATGACTTGTCACCGCCTGATCTTGGCCTGGTCAATCAGAATTGCTCATCTCATGACCGCCATCAAAGACCCCATCCTGGATGTCATCGGTCATGTCCAAGGCCCCGGGAATGCTTCGCAAATGGCCTCAAACTCGGCCGGCTTTTCCTTGCTTCCAACCCGTACAGTTCCACATTCGGGCATTGGCACGTCGCAGAGTAACATTGGCAGTTCTCCTTTGCTGCAGGTTGCCAACACTGGTGAACCCAACCCAGGAGCCTGGGTCCAGTCCCCGACATTTCCTTCACCTCCTCGACTGGTTGTCTGATCTACTGCACTGCAGGCCAACCATGAACTGACCATGGCAGATTCTTTCAATGTGCGACTGCGTTGGCTTCAGTGGGCGCATTGCTTCGTTGGACGTACAACCCATCCCTTTCTCAGCTGCCTTGCTTTGCTCTCGCCTCACACACCCCCTCCCTTTTGCCTCCCTCAAGCCAAGGAAGCCATCACACTCATTGTCTTGAAACTACCAAGCTGAGGAGACGGCGATTCAACCCCGATCTCCGAACCAGGGCAACATGACACGGAAATCCTCTAGTCTCGTTCTCTCCCACAACCCGACTGCAGGCTAATTGACATTGAGTTTTTAAAGCAATGCCTCCGTCTCGTGGCGTCCAGCCTCATTCCTTTCAACAACACCATCGCAACTTTTCGATAGAATTCCAGTAATCCCGAACCAGTCTCTAACTTAGTCTCCGGGATATGAGGTGGTCCAGATCCCGGCGCTTCGTGGCCTAGCAGAGTTTATCGATCAGTAGCCGAGTCTCATTTCGATGCCGCACCGAAGACTCGGATATCCTCGTCTATCGGGTTTCAAGACCGGGCAAAGAGTGTTATGTCCCGGTCCGAACCTCTGCTTCGGCTCCGTTTAGTTGGGTCTCGTGCTTGTCAGTGTAAGTCAGGGCTGAACCCGGACGCAATATCCGGCTCGACGTCTATTTCATCACCTATTCCTATAGCTCATCTAGACGTCGTATTCATGTCGAGTTAGTTGATCCATCTGAATCCTTCATCACCTTTTAGACTTTGATGATTGCTGTCTCCATCGCCAACATCCCAGCATCCCGGTCATATCCCAGCACATGGCACCCCTGCTCCCCACAAGCCCCTTTCACTCTCTCCCTCATCCCATAACGTGCGTGACATCTCACCATTTTAATCACCGACTCGAAAAATATAAGGGAGGGAAAAAAAAAAAAAGGAAATTTCGCCAGTCCGCGGCTCTCCGGCACGCATCCAGAAGCACGAGAATCCTTCAGCACAAGAATCCTTCCCGCACGGGTCCTTCTCATGCCGGGGATGTTGTACCGCTCACGACAATGGATGCTTACACACGTCGGGGGAGGACATTTCCGGGCGTTGCTGTCGTCGGGACAGCGCAGAGGTTTGTTGTCTGTGCATTATGTGCGATGTGATATGTCGATCAGTTAACGTAGTTGGTTGATCAACGTGGAGGCGCAGATTGGCGGTTTGAGGTGTCAAGCGGAGTGTTGGTGTTGGCAACATGTGCACTCCGCCATGAAACGTCGGTGGGCTTTTCGTCTGAACTGGTTGGATCATGAAAATGAAACTGGTTCATCCTGTTGAAATATGATGCGATGTTTCTTCGCCGTTCTTTCCAACCTATTGGTTAACCGTGTTTATACCTGAGGCACGAGTTGATGGTACTCAAGGGTAGGCGTCATCACATTGAAGATTGATTCACAATCGTTCTCTTAACACACAATACGCCGATAGCAGTATCACGTTTCCAGCCCACCAATATACATTTTAGTATACTTCAGATTAGGTAGATACCGAACACCTGCGTTGTGTACTGCACTGCTTGCTCATACACAGAGCTTGACATTAGTGCTTTCTCGCGCAATTAAACTTCGGGCTTCAATGCACTCAACAGCATGACTCCTTTCATGAGTCAAAGACAAAAGGTTATCAAAGGACAGCAATATAATTTCTGCTTATTTAAAGCCTCTGTGTCGCAGTCGCCATTCCTTCTTTGTTCCTGACAGATTCTTTGATAGATTACATGGACCATAGGGCACAGGCCAAACGTGTGATACAAACCATAGAAAACAGTTGCGGCGATGATGAAGAAGCCTGAAGATAGTCAACGGCGGCGCGGCCACGCATGGCATCTCGGCTATTATTCTGAGTCAGATTGATTTATTGAAATGAATTACTGTCAAAGTTGGCAGTTTTCGTGATCAAGTTCTATCACAGCCACTATCGCTGACCCTATACCAGTACTATCTCAACCACCAAGCACAAAAAAAGAGAGATATCCGCCGTCCTGGTCCGTTCGTCTATTCAGTAGCAGTTCTCGCAGCCTTCTTGGCTCCTTCTCCCTGCATCTCGTACCACCGCCAAGCCCAAGATGCGTGCCACACTTCTGCCGTGTTTGCCAGATCGCGAGCATCGCATTGTTTTCCTCATGGGAAACAACATCTCCTGACATGTCGTGCGCCCCCTCGAAACAACCCGATCTGTTTCAAAGAGGGTCCAGTTCTCGTGATGTTTTCTTTCTCTTCTTTCTTTATTCTTGGAAGCCGAGC
Organism: Fusarium duplospermum; assembly: GCA_003946985.1. Classification (NCBI taxonomy): domain Eukaryota; kingdom Fungi; phylum Ascomycota; class Sordariomycetes; order Hypocreales; family Nectriaceae; genus Fusarium; species Fusarium duplospermum. Next base: position 144,864 of record NKCI01000019.1, on the reverse strand, counting down.
TGAAAAAAAAGGGAGGGGGTGTAGATGACCTGGGCCAACCAATGGTGCGGGCCAACCTGGACTTAAAACAAGGCGCTTCCAAATCGGCCAGTTTGTCGTTTCACCAAGCGCAGAAGCGCCCGATTGCCTGTCAAGCGTAGGTTCGTTGCGAGGGAAATAGTGGAATGGTCGAGAGTTGGTGAGAATACTACTCTGACTTACCAGTAGTGGCATCATTTGAAGTCATCTCGGGAAATGAGAGGTAGATAGTGAAGGGTTGCTAAATGAACAGCTGTCAATACATACGCAGTAGAACTATAACTATGTCCCCTCCGCCTGACCTCTCCCAACTGGATTTTATTTCAGCCTGGAGAGAAACCCAGCTACGACATCAACCCCGAACCAGGTAACCAACCTGTGGAAGCACTCGCCGTCTCAGAGCCTAGCGCATGAACAAAGCCGCTTCACCACAAACAATGCAGCTGAGATAGACGAACCCAACCATTATCACCCTATCGATGACGTGCACGTTGAAACGAAACGGGTGGGCGCATGCCGACGAGTTCCTGCCCCCCCGGCCCCAGCAGTTCTGAGCGAGGCCGAAACAGATGGCCCGGCCACCCAGACTTGGGATGAAGCCGAGGCATGGTGGTCATGGTCATGGTCATGCGGCTGGATGTTTATGGAGAGAGGCTTTTGTGCCACCGGGAAAAGATCCAGTCATCGCCGAGAGAAGCTTCTTTGGGGTAGCATGATGTGACGAATCCTCAAACAGGCGGCATAGCTGAAGATGGCCGAATTCGTAACCATCGCGACCCGATGGCTGACGAAGCCTCTCCCGAAACTCGACGTGAACTTGGGCATAATCCATGCCCTCTCCGCGGTTCAAGCCATAGTGCTGGGTATCCAACCCTCGTCCTACCACCGGCAACGTTGCCTCTCACCTGCGTATCAGGTTACTACAGCCCAGGATGTCAATATACCCCAAACCCACCAGCAAGCACGGGGTTTGGACACCGCTGATAAACTCGCTGGGTATTCTTGCTAGTTCGCATTTCTCTGGTTTCGCAAGCATGACAGTTGGTTTCCACAACACCAAGTAAGGAGGGATCTCTTGCCGACGCAGGCTTCACAGCCTACCCGAGATGCGCGATATTCATGGAAAGCCCTCCCCGGCCATGTCTCGGAAGGCCGTGTATCGGGCGTTCAAGGCTTTCTACATCATGTTGCGCGCGGGGTTTTCGTTTTGTGCCAGGTAGTGATGTGCTGACAACTCAACTCTGTAACTGTAGTTTGAAAATGACAGGTTGGGTTGCGAGGTGACTGATAATGCCGTGCTGGTTAGACGGGCCATGACATTCTGCAGAATCGGACACCCACAGGGTGCGTCGCGGGGAACGTGTTGAGCCGTGAACAGTTCGAATCATGCTCGGCTTCGCTTGATGTTGTATAACTAACCTGCAGCTTTGTTCATTGTGTGAGTCTGCTTCCGAGCACCTGACGGTTCTTCTCGGCGCAACATCCCAGCAGTTCTTCATGGAGAAAACACCAAGTACTCTGGCTGATAAACCATTGTGTTCAGATTCAACAATTGGTAATCCACTCTGTGATTCATTCGGCAAATGTACATGATCGAGTCTCGATCTTTCAATGCTTCCAGCTCCTTATTGCTTCGCCTCCTCCTGCCCCGGGATAAAGGGCTTGCCGTCGCCAGGGCCGATGCGCACGTCGGCAAAGATCTGCTTTGGTCGAAGGTGGACGGGGGTGACGTTGGTGGGCTGGTCGGGAACCTTCTTCTCGAGTTTCTGCGAGCTGGTGTTAGTATATACGTCCCCGGGTAGTCGTGTGTCGGGTGTCCGAGGAGGTGGCATACCAGGTTGTCAAAGACACACTTGTTGAGCTTCCACTCAGCAGGGCGGCATTGCCACAGCTGATGATTCCGGTTGTCCAGGCACTCCCAGTGTTTGCGGAACTCGGCGAGGCAGTGGGTGTTGATGTCCTGAATGCTGTTGATCCGGTCAGCGACCATGTCCAGTCCACGCATTGTAAATCCTCCTAGTTCGATCCATATCCAGAGAAACCAAAGCAACGTACACGCTGGAGGCGCATCGAGTGACCCGTCGGCCCTCCTTCAAGCACTCAAGCTCTCCTCGGCCGGGGTTCTCGTTCTTGCATTGCATGTAGTCATCGTTGTAGTCGCGGCACCGGGCACCGATGAAGAAGGAGGCAGACAGAAGAGGCGCAGAGCTGGCACCGACCTCCTTCACGGCGGGGATATCATCGGGCAATGGTGCGGTGTCGATGAGCACCTGCTGGTTGAATCTGGTGGATCGATCGGTTAGCCATTTTCTACATGTCCCGGCAGCCAATTGCACCCGCTCGCAGCTCCGGGATCTTTATCGAATGGTGATCAATCGTGGGCGAACGTACTGGGGCCTGCGGGTAGACATGGTGCCGATATTCTGCGCTTCCGGTCTTTGAACGTTGCGGTGATTCCAGAGACGGGAGTGGGAATGTGAGGTCGTTCGGCTAGGATTTGAGAGCGTAAGGACGGAATTGGTTTGCTGTGATTGGTCGGAGTGTGGGGCGAGGCTGGTGCGCGAGGCTGAGATGGGGCGTAGGGAAGGTAGCTTTGTTTTGGTGGCTCCAGCTCCAATAATTTCGAGGTAGCCCAAAACAAAGGCAACCATCGTCGACTTGACTCTGCAGCCTCGCAACATCACAAAGGCTCTGCACGACGACGACATACTACCTTTGTCACTGTCCGATCTGTTCAGTCGCATCATCGTGTCAGCTTGTTTCCTATAAGAGCGATCCCAGTTGAAGCTCAAGCTCAGCTCGCCGAGACACGAAGCTCCTTTTCGCAAACCTTCATCATGTCGCTCTTCAGCCAAACCAAGCCTACGACCTCCTTGTTTGGGCAGTCGCAACCGATTGTGCAGAATACCCAGCCAGCTCAGACGCAGGGCTTCGGGTTCGGCCAGAGTCAGGCAGGCTCGCAACCGATCAAGATGAACTCTCTCGCCGCGTCGATCCAGCAACAACAACAGGCTCAGCAGATGCCCACTCTATCTCAGTCCCAAGCGCAGCTGGCGAACTCGCTATGGCAGCCAGGCAAAGAAACACCTCGTATGTTGCTCAACCAATGTTACTTGAGCGCGACGCAAGACTGACCATGAATCAGACCAGAAGCCCATCCTTGAGCAGATGAAGCTCGTAACGGAAAAGTGGGATGCCCAGAATCCCAACTGCGTCTTCAAGCACTACTTCTACAACAAGGTCGACGAGAGCATCGTTCCCTACTTCAAGCCTCAATCATTCGAAGACCCTCGCGAATGGGAGGAAGCCCTACAGAACAAGCCCGCTCCGGGCTTCATGCCCGCCCTCTGCCGGGGCTATACTTCACTCGCCGAGCGTCTCTTGGTTGAGAAGCGCGCCCTGGGCGAACTCAACAATCGCCTGCATCAGATCAACGGCAGCTTGGATGCCATACTCCAACGCCACGAGCTCGAGACCGAGGTGCGCGCGGTCGCTGCTCATCGACGACAGACAACCATCAGCGAGCGATGTCTGGCGCTTGCCGCACGAGTACAGGTTTTGCGCAACCGCGGTTACGCGCTGAGCGGCGACGAGGATGATCTCAGCAGCCGACTCCAGTCGCTGGAGAGGGACGTGCAGGATCCTGCGGTTGGAGCGAGGGAAGAGGAGCTCTGGAGCCGGCTTATCGTGCTGAGAGGGTATGCCGACCAGCTCAGCAAAGAGATGGACACACCCGCCGGCACAGAAGGAGGTATTCTCGACCCAGAGCACGAGGCTAAGGCAAAGAAGGTAAGTTTGCGTGTTGTTGTATTTGAGAATCGGTTTGGCTAACTTGCGCCAGGTGCTCGAGGACTACGAGAAGCAGATTCAGCATATCAAGAAGGAGCTTGAGTCTCTTTCGATTGACTACACGGAATGGGAGAAGACACGAAACCCCCACTCGAAATAGACGACAACGGGATCAGGCTGAAGGATACGGGATGGTAGAGCAAATACTTGTCTTTGATAATATGTACTTTTTGTGGCATTGTGTGGGAGTCGGGACTTTGAGGATACGGTCATCATAGGCGTCACACGGGATAGGAACATTTCAAAAGCAAACGCTTTGAGCAGAAGACAAAGCTTTGGGTCTAGTCTCGAATATTTGTAAGCACCACTGGTGCATGTGTGTGTGTGTATTCATGGGAGAAATATCGTTGCGTGGATAACCTCCATCCACGTCTTCCAGGTATGGTACAGATTAATCGTGAGCCTTTCCGTCTATCCGGACCGCCTCTATCGTACACGGAGCGCCATTATCCGCAGAGCCTGCAAGCCCGAGACTCTATCAATGCAGCAGCATCCTTGGGTCATGTCTTTTCGAAGTTGCGTTTCGTTTTAGGTGAGGGGCGGGGTTTAGAAGATCTTGCCGCAGAGGTCAATGGCGAAGGGGGCTGAGACACAATTAGCGATTTGCTGTGAGAAATAAGAAGCGCGAGGGAAGCCGTACAGAGGTACAGGAGGACAGCGGTGGCGACGGCTTGCTGGATGGTAAAGGTAGCCTCGGCCTCGAGGGCACGAATCTCCTCCTGGGACTGCTGAGGGGGGGCGACTGTGAGGGGTCAGTTTGAGCTGCTCAATGCGTGAAAAAGTGCGGGTTCCATACATCCTCCGAACATGTTGACTGTTATATAATAAAGGCGTGAGGGAATTCGACGTTGGGCAGTGCAGGTTGTTGGAGCTTTCAGGCTATGATGGATGCTATCTCCATGTGCCAAAGAAATTTGACAAGCGCCTTGGGCGGCTGAGCCGCGCGGGCCAATCAGCGCTTGCGATCTCGGCCGGGTGGGGTTCTTATCGATAAGACAATCGCCGAGTCCGGATTGCGGAGGGCGGGACGGGATTCTATACATTGCTCGGTGCTTCCTTGGTAGAAGTGCGAACCTCGATTAGAAGCTTCGGATCCATGGCAAATCATCTGATTAATTCTTTAAGTAAAATCGCAATCTCTATAGTTACTGTTTCGCAGCAAAGGCATTGCCATACCTCGCTCTGGTCAGTCTCCCTCAACTATGTATCGGGACAAGCCTTCCAGCCCTTGACCAAGCATGAGTGGGGCGGTGCGGTGTGGCACATTGTGGTCCCTTCACTGCAATTTTAACCCGCCCCAAGGCCAGAAGAAATACAAGACAAGGGTGAAGGAAGAGGGCGACGTACATTGCAAGGGGCATGTGTCGAACACAATTGTTTGGTCCACTCGTGTAAGGATAACTCTTAGCTCGGAGGTACTGACCTGGATACTTTTTTTCACTGCAATGTTAACCCACTCCGAGGTCAGAGAACTAGAAGTTGGCTGTTGAATTCGAGAGGAGAATGGAAGGAGATAGAGTGCATCGCAAGGGGAGTATACGTAGGATGGAACTTAGGTATTGGATCCTTGAGTCGGGAAAACGCAGGTCCGCCGTAGTACATGTAGAGGTAGTTCATAGGTACCTAGTGGAACTCATAGAACTGGTCAACCCGCGTTCCTTCACTGCAACTTTAACTCACGCCGAGGCCAGAGAAACTGGACAACGAAGCTGACATAGCCCGGACGACTGCGAAACAATTCATTGTAACAAACGGGGTGGCAGTTGCACACGGAAAAGCTGTAGTAGATGGTTATGAAGATAGAAGATGGCAGATTGTTATTATCAGCCTGAAACTTTCGAGTTCAAGAAGTCCTATCACTGATCCATATTTAAATGGATAATTGATTTAGCGGGCATCTGACACTCGCGCAATTCACAAGTCGAGTATCCATCTGTCCGGAAGTCATTCTCTGTTGTGGACCTGCAAGCTTGTCGAAACCTGGTGATAATTCACGAAAGGGCACTCCGTTGGAAGGGAAGACACAGCATATGGCCAAGTTGGTGGTTCATATCCAGGGTATCATCCCCTTGAATCTATTCATTCATGATCATAAAGTCGCAGATCCGATACTTCCTCATCTGCCCATTTTCTCCTTCTATATACCTTTGACTTGCTTTTACCATTGTCCAACCCATTATGCTTCGAAAACCAAGGACACACCGTCATCGCCAGCCGTTACGATCCTGGCACCGGTCTCACCCTGCACGAAGCCTAGGACACCACCACCCTCACCATCACCTCGGTGGCCCTTCCATTCCTTCTGGAGACCAGCCTCTGCAGCGGTGGCGGCAGCGTTGGGGTTTGTTGCGCCAGCACCACGGAGATCCCACCGGCGCACCACACCGTCCATGCCGCAGCTGGTGAGCTGCCATGAGTTGGGGATGAACTCGAGCTTGACGACTGAGTGCTCCTCGTGGGCACCGGCAATATGACGGCGAACGGCGAAACGGCGGGTTGCGTCGTATACGACGATGGAGCCGTCGACGGAGCCGGCAGCGAGGAGTGTGCTGGGGGGAGTGTTGGGAGTGGTGACGACAGCGAGCGACTCGATACTCTCGGACTGGGTGTGGAGAGCGGCGAGGATTTGTCCACCAGCGGTAGATGATGATGCGCCAGCTGCCTTTCCTCCGCGGCCCTTGGCCTGAGGCTTCGCACCAGCAGGAGCAAGTCGAGGAAGAGAAACAATCTTGATAGCACCAGTAGCACCACCAACAGCGGCGAATGTGCCCTTAGGGTCAATGGCAAGGGAGTAGAGACCACCCTCAACCTCAAAACGCTGATCCTCAGCAGTCAGAGACACGGCAGTCATGCCATTGTCGCCAACAAGGTTCTTAGCCGCAGCTTCACCCCAGACATCCCAAACATAAAAGCTACCATCCTCGGAGATGGTGGCCAACAACTGACCATCAGGGGTCCAGGCGCCAGCCGTGCAAGAGCCAGTGTGAAGGAAGTAGGATTGAACAATCTGGAGCGGGTTCGCCTTGTCGGAGGCATCAATGGTGTAGACCCAAACGGAACCATCTGAAGCGCCGAGGGCGATGGTGTTGGGGTTTGTAGACGAGGGGCATGGCACAAGCCAGTTGACCTCGGGCACCTCTTGCGCTTCACCCAGGAAGTCCATCTTGAGCGAGGCGTCGGCCCCAACGGTGGCCTTCCATGCGCGTATCCTTCCATCGAGACCACCACTGACGAGAACATCACCCTTAGGAAGGGTCCAGGCGAGCGCATTCACTGAATCGGAGTGACCTTCGATGCTGAATAGAGAGGAGAGCTGAGTGGTCATTTTGGCGGCGGCGCTGGGATCGCTCGAGTAACTAGCAGGCAGAGGAGGTCGCGCCTGAGCAGCAGAGTTATCAAAGACCCATCCAGCACCGGGGGCATCGTCTTCTTGGCCAGCCGAACCGCCGACGGCAATGATGGAGGGGTAGACGGGGTGCTGGGCGATGGCGAAGAGGGAGTCTTGGGGGAGGTCGAAGTAACCGATGGAGTCGTTCTGCAGGACAAGCTCCTCGTTGTCCGAGTCCATGGCGAGGTCATCGTCTTCGGGGATCTCCTCGGCGGCGTCGTCAGCGGCGAGCATCTCCATGTCGTCGACGGGCTCGTTCTGATCGCGGGGGTTAGAGGACGACATGATGGCGGGGTAGTTGCGTCGAAATTTGTTGCAGCAGTCGTAACCCTCTGGGGAAAGAAGGATCTTTAATAGATCGATAGACAAGATATAGAGGCACACTATATGCGAGCGCACTCTAGAAAGGGTTTGTCAGTTGAAGCTTGCTTGATAAGCAGGCGAAATGTTTTTTTGCTGCGTCGTGGTTGACGGGGCAAGGATTTTTTTTCTAGACTGCGGGGTGGTGGCGGTCATGGTAGCTTCTAAGAAGCGCCAAGCGAATTGCGGAGATCTTTAGTTGAAGAGAACGAATTTCAAGACTGGTGTAGTTTCTTCTTGAAAGAGATGTATCACTGCTATTGATGTCGTTTGAGAGGAGAGTGGAATTGTTGAAAATGATTAAAGTTGAAATTTCTCAACTGAAAGAATCCCCCTAATGACGCTATTTTGAATCGGCATTCAAAGATTCCAAATGCCAAATATCTGAAGAATCTAGCAGTTCTCCTTCTCAAACGCCTGGAATTGTGAATCGTGAAAGGTATGTATGTACATAAAAGTAGCTCAAGGTAGAATGAAGCGAAGGCTATGTTGCTGGTATCATGGCTCAATTATGAAAAAACCTCCACTTCATATCTCTCCTCCAAATCACCTTGGTCATGATCGAGGCGACGTTCCATCAGCCCTGTTGATAGCGGCATTGCTCAGCGCGGGCGAGCTACCGTCGTTGTTCCAACCTGCATGCATGGGGCCATCGCCAGGCAGTTCCGACACGTACGAAGAAGCTGTTGGCAGTTCCTGTGGTATGTTCTGAGTTCCGTGTAGTTCACTCACACCGTGGTTGGGCGGTAGTTCTTTGGTCACGTCGGGGTCGTCGCTTGGGACGGCGGTTGTGCGGTTCTTGCGACGACGCCACCAGAAGAAGCCGCCGATGAGTGCGCCGATGACAACGATGGGGATTACAACGGCGATGGCCACGATGCCACCTGTACCAATACCACCATCGTTTCCGCCGTCACCGGAAGCTGATGTCTCGGCTGGTAGCTCAGTCGTGTTGCTCGTTTCCTCAGCCGTCGTGGTATCCGACGTTGTCGTCGCAGATGTCGTGGCGATATCGCTGGCCTCATAGACCATCTTCAGTCCGTACGCATTGATTCCATCACCGCCGCTCATCGTCACGGCTGAAGTGGACTCAGACCCACTGACAAGAGTCGTAATGAGCAGCACAGTCCTCGAGTCGCCTGCACTCCACGTGCAGTACAGACTCTCCCAAGGTCCCTCGAGAGATTGCGGTTCTTCGACGCACCACATCTTGATGCCGTTGCGCTCTGGGCAACACGTCACGGTGGTTCTATCATCGCCGCTGTTGGATCGTGTACAGCTCCTTTGCGCCGTGTACCCCGAGGGACACGCTGTGCCGGGAGAGTAGTAGGCTGTTGGGGCTGGGTCGAAGTCGTCAGGGAGACATGATGTTGCAAAGTCGATGCCCACGACTGTCCGGCTCGAGATGGCGTTGCAGGTGGTGCCGGGTGAGTAGTCGGTGGGAAAGGGTCCCACAATGGATATAGATGTGGATGTCATTGTGTTGGATTGTCAAAGAGCGTCCGTCGCTTTCTCAACGCAACGTCCTGCTGTGATGGCGATCAACACCAAAGAAACAATGGCTGGATATCGTGTCGTACGCTGCAAGGAAACCCTCGGTGCTTAAAGAAAAAAAGCAGAATGACAAAGCAAGTTACCACCGGCAACAACACCTTCATCTCTCCTCTCTCACACAGGGGTCCTTCAATGGTAATATGCCCTTAGTGTTCCATCAGGGCCTCGGGTCCAATTTCTCCATCCACATCGTGTCGGAGCGTCTGGGCCAGTTGTGGGATCGTCTTCCCTGCTCAGCCCTGGGAGGTGGGCCATCGTTGCCTCAAGGGGTCTAGACTCGAGCCGCAGTCCGTTGGACACGGAGGAGGATCGTCTAGCTTCGCCTCTCTTGAATGGACCGTTGATTCGGTCGATAGTCCCGTTTGGAACTTGGGCTTCATTAAGCTCAGGGCTTCATTTGCTGGGTCATAAATAGCAGCTCAGATAACCTAACTGCAATGAAGTCTGCGGCGGCTGTTGTTGCAGACTCAAGTCTCCCAAGCAAGACGCCATCCCCAACTCTAGAGTTTCAAAAGCTTGGCTTCGAGCCAAGAACCCATGTGAAACCCGCCACATGCAGCGGTGTAATGGGGGCCACTTGCAACGGCCGCAGCGGCAGCAACGCCTCCCGAGCAGCGCCCCAGACGCCGTGGTATCCTATTCGACAAGATAGTGATAACTTCACTTCCATCTCCACAGTGTCTTGAAGGAACACTCTTGACCGTTGCCCCAGGCAAGGCATATCGACACGCGATATGCTCAACCACTTCCGTCTGCTTGGTCAAGGGCTCGAAGGGGCGGTGGGGGGAGGCCTCTGAGCAACCCAACGGAAATAACACAGCTATAACACAACTGAAGCTTATACCCAACCACTTCCGTCTGCATTCACAGAAAACGCCAGACCCCAACTCACTAACAAGAATAGACTCTCGCTTCACAGTAGTGCTTACACCCGCTCCCTGTAACGCCCATCAGAAATTCATGACAAAGCAGGCAGTCTGGCGACTATCCATGCCTCTGATTCGTGATGCCGCGTAAAGACAACCGCGAGAGTGAGAGATCCATTGTGCTGACACCGGGTATTGAACATGGGGCCATCCTTGATATTGGAGATTGGACGACTCTGAGAGGAAAGTCCCGAGCAGGCTTGGATCCTTGCATGCAACCTTAGTCTCTGCTCGGACTCGTCAAAAGTGCGAGGTGCGCAGGGATCAGTTTTGCATCTCCACCCATCAACTTGGATATCGTACGTACCAGTCTGCAGGCCAGAGTTTGAGTTGTCGGCATGTCATTGACAAACGGGTTCAATTGACAGTTCGGATGGTCAATTAACAAAGATCGACCGTTCTGTAGGCCACACAGGCTGAATACATAATCTGACTGAATTCCCCTATAGTGTAAGTTTGCCGCGTTCACAATAAGCCAACATGTACGTGTGATATCTGAAACCTCGAATTGACCCAAGTCAAACTGGAAGACTGCCATACCGGCATTGCTCGATAACGCTTATAAGCTCGCCGATCTGCCTAATATATAAGATATTGATAGCTACCTACAAAGCCCCGACCCCTCCAGCTTGGTGAAGCATGGTCCAAACAACAACCTCCTGAATGGTATCTTGCATGTGCGCCGTCAACACCCGGTTCCCCTGATTCTTCGTCCCGGCTTATCCGTCCAGCACTTCGACCCAATTCTTCTCGGATCGCTTCCTCCTCCATCGCTCCTTTGCAGCCTGACGAACAACCTTCTCCTCCTCCACAACCTCACCGGCCTGGCTTGCCATCTCGCGAATCTGGTACTTGATCCCTAAAGACAGCATCTTATACCACCCGCTGTGAATCTTGCATCGCTTCCGCTCGCACATTCCCCTCACATCATCGTCCTCGCCTAGGGGGTCACCGAGCTTGGATGCTTTGAAGATGGCCTCGCCTTCAGGTGACTTGGCAAAGGCTGCAAAAGAGTCCCGAGCGCTAATGGTGTCGAGACGTTGGTCGTAGCCGCAGATGTCTTCCTTGAAGTGACCTGCATTGATGGCTGCCTGACGTCGACTGTGTGCAAGATCAAGGAGGGTGATCATCTTGTGACAGAGGACTGTTTCCTCAGCAAGGTGAAACCGTGCTGCGGCTGCATTTTCTAGGAACTCCTTCTCTTCTTCGGACAAATGCTTCGATGCATCCTCTTCGTTGTCTAAGAAATGGTCAATGAGCTGCGCCACTAGAAACAAGTAACGAGATAACTGACCTTGTTCCTTGTCTTGTTCTTTTGGCTTTTCATCCGAGAAGGGTGTCTTAATTAACCGCCAGAGACCTTCTTCGTCCACGCCGGAAAGACCACTGCTCAGCAATGCCATAAACTCCTCCTGGACAAGCTGATCATTTACGCCCCCCTTGCCTTTTGTCTTGGGCAACTTGGCCACCATCCGCTCCCACCAAGTCTGGGCATGCTCATTCGAACAAAAGACGCTCTGTTCCTCCTGTGCTATACGAGCTGCTCGCCGGCAACCACCCAGGGCGCAAGTCTTTTTGTATAATGTCATGAGATCGTCGGTGGTGCAATTTGGGCAGATAAACTTCTCGATCAGAGACTCGCCGATGTCCTTACTCATGTTGATACATTCTCCGTGAAACCAATCCTCGCAGTGTTCGCAGAAAATCATCCATCGATGGTCATCTGGGCCGCGGCAGAGACAATAGGGGCCATTGTCTGACTCTTCGGATGCCGCCTCGGAAGGGGCCTGACCAGAGCCTGATGAAGGCGTGGACTTGGACTTTTTGGCGGCTCTTGGACCACCACTGTTTTTTGTTCGCTTGGTATTCTTCTTTACCGCAGATGCGGTGCCCTTCTTCTTTGTTGCTGTGTGGGAAGGCATGTTGGATGGTTCTGTTGATGTTGATGGGGGATGAGAGGGAGATTTGGAAGAAGAAAGATGGGCATCTGAAGGAGGATGAGGAGTAGAATCGGCCACAGTATCGCTTCTAGCATCTTCTTCAGCAAGCTCAAACCGAGCCTGGTCGACCCCTCCCATTGTGAATGTTGTTTGTTCCATTGCTGACTTGTTGGTGTAGGTGAATGTGGATGCGGTCTCTGCAATCGCGTTTTTACCCCTTAAAATAACCCGGTCACTTGACACAAACGCCGTTTTTAGATAATACCCATGAGAAACACGCCGAAAATAAGTTTTCCCAATAAAAAAGATCCTAATCCGTTGGGTATTCGCGAAAAATGATGAATCGGTGTCAATGCTGGCTCAATGGGGAAATCATTCATTGAATGAACACTCGAGGAAATTGAATGACTAAGCATCTCATGCAGCGAATCCGTCTGCACCCCACCTGGGTTTTTTGGTAGCGCGCCGGCAAAAGCTCGGGCCTCGTAATTTTGGAGAGCTTGTGATAATCGGAAGATGTAAGTTAGCAGAGACACAGCTTTTGCATGAGCTTCACCGAAATCTCTCCGTAGAGACAATTCGCCATGTCCAACCCGGTCGCGGCTTCCAGAGCCCTCAGGGGCGTATTCTCTACCGTATCGACACGGCAGTGTCAACGGTGCTTCGCCAGCAGTGCCCTCCAACCGAAACAGCTCCGGCCGACCCTCCGAGCACCCGTTCCTTCGAGACAGCCGATTACCCAGCGACGGACCAAGTACAAGACGATCGAGCAGGCCAAGAGCCGATATAGCAATGGGGTATGAATTGGCAGGATGGACGAAAATGCGACAACCGGAGAACAAAAAAAGTGGCTGACAAATGCGAAATAGCCCTTCTCGTGGAAGGCCGGTATCCTGTTCGTCGGCACCTGCGGCTTGTTGGTGTGGTATTTCGAGTACGAAAAGGAGCGCATGCAGCGCAAGAGAATAGCAGAGGCTGCCAAGGGCGTGGGCCGGCCCAAGGTTGGAGGAACGTTTGAGCTGGTGGACCAGAATGGGAAGCCCTTTACGAGCGAGATGATGAAGGGCAAATACTCTCTGGTGCGTTTGACATCATTTGCGAGGCTGTTGAAAGGCCAATTCGAGTGTTGAAATCATTGCTAACTTCCACAGGTCTACTTTGGCTTCACTCGATGCCCCGATATCTGCCCCGAAGAGCTCGACAAGATGGCTACCATGTTCGATATCGTCCAAGAGAAGGCACCCAATGCCCTGCTCCCCATTTTCATTACTTGCGACCCCGCCCGTGACGACCCTCCCGCGCTTAAGGAGTACCTCAGCGAGTTCCACCAGAAGTTCATCGGCCTCACAGGCACATACGACCAGATCAAGGCTCTTTGCAAGAAGTACCGTGTCTACTTTAGCACACCGCAGAATGTCAAGCCAGGACAGGACTACTTGGTTGATCACAGCATCTACTTTTACCTTATGGATCCGGAGGGAGACTTTGTTGAGGCCCTGGGCCGACAGCACTCGCCCCAGCAGGCTGCTGCTGTCATTTTGGATCACATGAAGGACTGGAAACATTAAGACGTACGGATTAATCTGTTCATGTAAAAGCAAAAAAGCGGTGCAGGAATCTTGGGCATGAGAGATGATGGGTTATGTAAAAGTAACTGTACCACCAGAACGACCTATGATAGAAGGATGCCACGACGGTAAAACCACTCAATCAATTGTATACTTGTACATCTACCATCTAGCAGCGGCACAATCTCGAGAGTTTCCCCATATCAATTGCCTTGGAATTGTTGTTTGTGAGTTGTTGGGTCCATTGGATCAGCACGTTCATCAACGCGTACCGGATATTGGCGGGGTTTTCCGATGGATGATTGCTGTTATCGCTTATGACTCTAACAAATACGTGAGCAAGCTCCATACCAACCGAAACGTTTGAGTGACAACTCTTCTTTTCCACCACATCCGAATCTCAGTCAGAAATACTTGCTTCCTCATCAGGAATTGGCCTCCTTTTTTTACTGTTTAGCCAGCAAGTATGCAACGTTTCGGCGCGATCGGCCAGTGCCGATTGGCTGCGCGTCGGTGTGCCGTGCCGATGACGGCAGCTGTCTCTAGGTTCCCTCGCGGTATCCAGGGAGGCTCACGGGCGTTTCGTACTTCTTCCTTCTTCTTTTCAAAGCCAGATGGGTCATTAGTGAACCCCAATGACTTTCAGGAACCTAGCGAGGCGTCACGAAAGCTGTTCTCTGAGATTGCCTTTGCTTTCGAGTATGTACGAGATGGCACCATTACACTGCTTCCTCAACCCGAAGCTTGAGACATGTGTGCTATCCATGTTGAACTACAGACCACTAACCCCTGAATAGCATCGATGGCGTTCTATACCAGGGCCGCAATAGGGTGGAGGGAGCTGAGAAGGTGATTAAGATGATCCGAAGCAACGGCATCCGATATGTCTTTCTCACAAATGGAGGCGGCGTACCTGAGGTTAAGAAAGCCGATACTCTGCAAGAACGTCTTCAGATTGCCAAGCACGACGATGTGATACGTGGGAGGATGATCCTGTCACACACGCCCATGAGCGCCTGGAGTGACGAGCTCAAGGAACACGGAACCATCCTGATCACAGGCTCCCACCCCGAGCAGGCTCGCCAGATCGCACTCGAGTAAGGATCTTCCCCTGGATTTTATGACGTGTCTGTGTGGCTAACTGTCTCAGTTATGGCTTTAAACGAGTCGTCACTCCTGCGGACATTCTCGCCGAGTGTAAGGATGTGTTCCCGTTCGATCATCTGGAAGGTGACATAAACGGAAGACCTGTTCCTTTGCCCGATGGAAAGCGAATTCCACTCCTCAAAGATCCTTACACGACAAATATCCCACACAATGCTCTCAAGATTGACCAGATTTTCGTTTGGAATGACCCAAGGGATTGGTCCGTCGATATTCAGATCATCCATGACCTCTTGATCTCACATGAAGGTTATCTCGGTACCATTTCGCATCGGAATGGTGATAAGTCATTGCCAAACAATGGCTGGCAGCAGGACAACCAGCCCGGACTCTGGATCTCCAATATGGATCTGCTATGGAAGACCAATTACCCCGTGAACCGGTTCGGCACTGGAGCATTCATGGAGGCCCTCAAGGGAGTGTGGTCGATGACAACAGACGGAAAGGAACTCGAGTACAACGCTTTGGGAAAGCCATCCAACTATACATACAAGTACGCCCACGACAGGCTACTTCAGTACTACCATGACATGGCTTGTAACAGGGGCAAGAGTCCCTCGCACGACATTACAAAGTGTCACCCTCTACGACGCGTTTACATGATCGGCGATAACCCCGAGAGTGACATCCGAGGCGCCAATGACTTCAACGCCGACGATGGAACTGAGTGGGTTCCTATTCTGGTTCGAACCGGTGTCTGGCGACAGACTTTGACGGAGAAGGAGCCGCGCCACAGGCCGGCAGTTATTGTCGACGATGTGGTGGATGCTGTGGTTTGGGCGCTCAATAACGAGGGTATGAAGGCGACAAGGGAGTGGCTCCTGTCGGCGATTTCGCATACCAAGGGTTATGTCAAGGTGCCAGAGCTGGAGCAGAACGGCAGCGTGAAGGAGACAGGAGTTAAGTATCCCAGTGAAGAGGAAGCCAGCGTGGCGAAGCTTTAGGGACTCACTGAGCATGGATCATAATTGCAGTTGAGTGTTCACATAGAGAATTACACGGCCGATCTTCTAGGTCGGTTATCCCGGCTTCCACTATAACAAAGAACACATTTCCAATACACCATAGCATCATATCCCAATGCAAACACAGTGGCCTTTTTTTCTTTAGCCTTCCTCCAGCCCGTAGGCAGCAGGCAGTCGAAGACTCATACCTATCTGCATGAAATTAAAGGTTAAGCCTCTTAAGGGGTATTTAACTGCTCTAACCTCTGAATTACACGGTCAAACTGGAGTTGTCCAGAAGATGTTCTGTCAATCTCACTGTACCATCTATAACCCCAGGCTGAAGACGAGCTCAATCGAGAACGATGAGCCGAAGAACATGGCCAACACTCACTGAAGGAGTTGCCGAGGGGTCTGCATGTTTCGGAATGAACGGTACGGTCCGCAGCCCCCAAAACGATGAAGATGCTGTTGGCGCTAACGTCTCGGGGATGCCGTCTCGATGCATGTCGCGGACCAACAACAACACCATTGCAACGTTGGCTTCGCACACGAGACCACCTGCTGAGAGAAGGTGTTGTCAGAAGAGGAAAAAGATGTAGGAGATCCTGAACTTTAAAGGATCCGTTTGGTTCTGGTTGGCAATTGCAGAATCAGATCACGAATTGACTAACCGTTGGGTCTGGGGATGGGCCGGCTCAAGGCCAGATGACCATGTATCAGGTTTCTTGGCCTGCAGCTGCAAGAGATGGGATGCATGTCATCGAGTTTCTCTACTTTCAGCTCTGGGGCCACTGCTGCCTATAACCCAGCCTCAGACTTCGAGTGTTCCCAGCTCTGCCATCCTTTCTCTTGTCCCTCCGTGCTCCTTCCGACTTGGACTTGTCTTTCATTTCACTTAGGCCCCTTCTAAGCCCTTTATATCTCAATACCTCCAACTATCGTTAGATATTCTGTACACATTCAAGATGCCGAAAAAGAGGAGTTCAACCACGAAACTCGACTCGCTTTACAAAGCGCTCGAAATCCCGCAGAAGGGGAAGATCCCCTGTTTTGAGTCCATGTTATCTCCCACTGCATGTAACACCGATCGGAAACGTCAAAGGAAAAACATTGAATCAACTCTACACAACATAATTGATAACGTTGAGAATGGATACGCAACCGATTCGAACGAGGTTCAAGACTTGCTTGTGGGCCTTGCTCGACTGCTTATATGTTCGAAAAAGCACGACAAGCATCCGGTTCCTCTCGAATCCGGTGTCTACGGCAAGTACGAATACGTTGCTCTTGTGCTTGGCGAGAGATTGGGGCGTTGGGATAAATATATGGATGGCGAAACACTAGAGAGTACAAGGAGTAGCACACCAACGAAGCCTCGACACCGTAAGCAGGCTGAATCGAGCGACGACGATGATGAGTACGTGGAAGACGAGTCTGCCGACTACGATGATGACGGGGAGGATAACGAGGAAAACGAAGCAGTGACTGAAGTATCCGCCGAAGAATCAACCATGTCTTGCCGCCAACGACCAAAACCCAAACGAGAGGGGCGTATGATAAACCAACCGGCCATTGTCACCCCAACCAAACAGCGTGGTAGACCAAGTCGCAACTCACGACCCAGCACGCCGAGGACGAAACAAGGAGTCGGTGCCTTTGACTCTTTGTCAGTCCTCGACGATGCCTTGCCCCTGTCTCCTGAGTCAGTCATCTCGCCAGGTGTCAGTGAAGTCTTCAGTCCTATCTCGACTGCCTCGACGCCAATGTCTATTCCTGACTCAGAGATTCGCCCGCGCCGCTCTTGCTATTTAAGAGGCGAAGATGAAAGTCCAACGAGAAGGCAACGACCTTCAACGGGCGATGACTACATCGGCTATGTCACGAGGAGGATGAGAGATTCCCTAAAGAAAGTTGGGCAACTCGAGAAGGGCCTTCGACTGGACGAACAAGACTCAGAGAGCGAGAAGCCGACGGACGAGGAGGAGGTTGAGGAACAACCCACAAGCAAGAACAAAAAGGCGTCACTTCGTCTCATGAAAGTTGGAAATATGAGATTTGGTCCAGCAAGCGAGAACAAAAGGAATGCGGTGCAACTCGTCCTGAAACGCTTGAGACAGGCCCCGATGGGACAAAGTCTCTTGCCAGGCTGGGTATATTGCTTCGCTGAGAAGACCGCTCCTGGATATCTCAAAATTGGGTCCAAAATATCCAAGGGCAACAACGACGATACGGCGCTGTCGTGTGAGAACCAGCAAAATGAGGCCGAGGTTAGAAAGAGGCTTCAGGAGTGGGAGCGGGGTTGTAGGCACGACATGGACTACAAGTTCATAGTCTATATGCCGTGCGCAGTCAGGACGATGGAGAGACTTGTTCACCTTACATTGTACAGAAGAAACAGGAAGGCCTATTGCCCCAACCCAACCTGCAAAACGAAGACGGGACACAGGGAGTGGTTCGAGATTTCGGAGGACGAGGCCCGCGGGGCCGTCCAAGTGTGGGAGCAGTTCAGCAAGCTCATGCCATACAACACTAAAGGGCAGCTGGAAAAATTCTGGTTCGACTACGCAACCGATAAGTACAACTCCTTTAGCGGCTGCCCCCCCGAGGAGTGGTTGTATGAGTGTTGGGCCAACCTGACGAGCCCGGCTGCGGTTATACGCAGGGAGCAAATAAACGAGCTGCAAAAGAGGGAAACCGAGCTTACGGAGAGACGAAGGCAAACAGAGGAGAGAAAGAAGGAGCTTGAATATGAAATACGGAGTCTTAAACAAGAAGAAAAAGAGATTCAGCGGCAGTTGGCCAAGTTGCAAAGCTAGCACTTGAGAGGACGGACTGGTGGTTTTTGTCAAAGGCCGGCTTCAAGCAAGCCGCAGAATGTCGTATCTTGCAGAGATTTTACCTTGCGGGCGCAATGACCACATATCTTTTACATGGAATGCCTACCATCTCGGCTTCAGTGTACGAGGATCAGTCGAGCATTGACGAGACCAATGAGTTGTTGAGCAGCGGTTCGGCCATAACCGGCACTACTTGCTTTTGTGCTGGGTCAGTAACACATCCCCGAGGTTACATACATTGTATCGACCTGACGCCGTGCAAGGGATGACATGACGATACACGTTAAACCAGAGGATGAGGTTCAGCGTCGGTAAATGAAGCCGGTCCCGAGTGAGGCTATAAAGGTCCACCGAGCCTGGGATGGAGCGTGTTCTGGAGCGTGGGGGAGCATGGCGAGAGTCAGCCTGCAGCCTTTTAGAGGAGCATCATGACACGGCCGAGTGGGTTAACTGTGGTGAACCGTCGCCGTCGCCGTGACCGAAGCCCATATCATCCATCCATCGTCGCTTCATTTTATGCCGAGAGTAGCCCCCACGGCTTCGGTGCCCGAGTGGGTCTTTTGTGCCGGGACCCGGCGGGCAGGATTCCGGATGGGCAGGCCACCCTCCGGCACGGACCGAGAACGAGAGGGTCAAATAGTTTCAGGATAGTGAATGCGACTTCTCATTATCACCAACTTATGGGGAGAATCCTTGTCTGAATGGTGGTGGTCGTCGGCGGTGAAGAATTTCTCCACGAAAGACCCCACCGAGAGCATGTGAGACACTGCCAAAAACTGCCACCGAGGACTTCCCAAGGGGGAATAGCGTCACTAGCCACCGGAAATTACGTCACCCGGCAAAACGGGGTCTAGACACTTTCGACGCCTCCCGACAGCCGCATTCCCCTCCTTCCCCCGTCGTCCATGCCCCCCTTGTTCGGCGGAGAACTGTTCTGCCTCCCCCTCCTTTCGGTGACGATTTTGGGGAAGAGATTCCAAGGGATTGGGTAAAAGATGCAGCCAATTAGTGACGGGACGTATTATATTTTCCATTTTGCCTCTTTTGTGTGACGTGGTATTGCCTTGCCTCTCGCCAGATAATCCTTGGCTGTGAACCACGAACCCTTGAGCTTCTAGGCGCCGCGGATGCTTCCGGTACTGGGCCTCCGGTGACGTTTGTTAGCCCAGTTCGAGACGAGACAAGACGGATGGGCACCGAATGGGAAACCGGGGCTTTGTCGTACCTGCCTTCTGGCTCTGCCGCTGGAGAGATCATGTGGTCTCCTTCCCTTGTGACATTGGCGTAGTTTTTTTTTTTTTTTTCTCCTCCTCCCTGCCTTGGTTGCGATTACTTTTACTCTCTTATCTCCCGCCTCAATTCAACCTCTTCCTCTCTTCTTTCACCTCCAAAGTCGCCTCCTTGATACGATACGCCCTATCAATGCCCTTGTCTTTCCATCGACAGACGTCTATTAAACGAAGCGAATCACAGGCGGCACAAAGCGAATAAGCCTTTTCGACCCTACCCAGACCCCTGACTCGCTGATAAGCGCACTCCTCCACCTCCCTGATCCAGCCCAGAACCAGTCCACACACACGCGAGCCACTGATTGACCCTTGGACCGCTTTTCTTCTTTGGGGAGCGAGAGGGGGACACAACACAAGCGACACATCTCTCGCGTGCATATTGCGTCCTGCAGCCTACGCCTCAATTATTTGCCAATTCCTTCCTCACCGCGACTCCTGTCCCCTCTCTTTGGATATTTTCCGATCAACTTCGCAAACCTCTTTCCTCCAGACGACAATCAATTGGACCCCAACAGCTGAAAACCGATAGAAACCCCTCCCTCCTTCCCCGCCATGTCTGCGGCACCGAGCCCCACGATCAATGGCCTCTCTGCGCCCTTGCGCTCGGCACTCAAGAGCGAGGACGATGAACGTCCGTATCCGTCTAGCGGCTCTCTCAAAGGTACGTTGAAGAAGGATTCTGTAGATAGTCATCGCCTCGAATCACATTCGAGGTGGTTTCCTATTGGGGCTGGCTCAACTCGATTCCCCCCTGAGCATGTGATGGAGCTTGACCCGTGAAGCGAACGGATCCAGGATGTGACGCGCGCGGGCATGCGATGGCATTGTCGGGTCTGCTTGGCATATCATTTTTATGATTGCTCAGCGAGGCCATGAGCAAGACGGACTGACGACACCTGGTAAGTTGGCTCTGTGCCTTGCTCATGCGTTCGAGTGATTGTCCTCTGACCCGTTTGCTATGCGGCCTGCGCGTGCTCATCTGTTTGCTTGAACATCACACATGACATTTCTGCACCATCAACGTAAATGAGATCCAGAGCTCACACACCACAGCTGTACAGATTGCGGAACCCGAGTCCGAAATCCAGATGCTGGAGGATGAGTCCCTGCCTATGAAGCAGTTCTCTGCTGGCTTCAGACGACGCCTGAGCGGTAAGCTCGTGCCATCTCAACTCCCCAACAGTTCTTCAAGGTCGTCATACAGCGAGAGCCCTTCCCCAGCTCACCATGCCGAGGACTCGGGACCAACATCCCATCCCACTTCGCATCCTCACAGTCACCGTCGCCAGTACTACAGTGAGAAGCTTCTAGCTCAGGTTGGAGATTGGTTGGAGCATGAACGGACCAAGGCAGCTGGGAGAAAGTCCAAGAAGACGACCCGTCGACGCAAGTCCAAGTCGCCTCCCAAGGCGAAGGGCGCCGACGCAGCTTCAGCTTCGGGCAAGGAGGCTGAGCGCTCTCAAGGGTCTGATCAGGAGCAGAATGGTCGCTCGCGCTCTGATTCTATTGACTCTGACTCGAGCGATGTCTCCTTCGACAGACTTCAGCGCATTTTGGAGGACTCAATGGCTCACATGGGCTTCACGGCGGTTCCTCACTTCCCCCCAAAGTTGACACGCCCAAAGAACCGAAAGGTTCCTTCTCGAGCCTCACTGCGTGGTGCCTCCTCCGATACTGATTATGTTGATGGAGACGCCATTGTTCCCAGCTGCGATGCTTGGCTGGACAACTCCAAGACCATGAGCTACGCAGGCGGTGGTAGCACTGAGGATTTGGAAGCCACCAACGGTTCCGACGATAAGGTCGACAAGGAACGTGAGAACTGGCTCAACTTCAAGAACGAAATTATTCGTATCGCGCACACCCTCAGGCTCAAAGGATGGAGACGCATCCCTCTTGGAGGCGGAGATAAGATCTCCGTGGAGCGTCTCAGCGGTGCTCTCACAAACGCCGTCTACGTTGTTCACCCTCCTCGTAACCTTGAGGAGGTCGAGAACAAGCGTATGCCTTCCAAGCTTCTACTTCGTATCTACGGTCCACAGGTTGAGCACCTCATCGACAGAGACAACGAGCTCCAGGTGTTGCAGAGATTGGCACGCAAGAGAATCGGACCACGACTACTTGGTACATTCCAGAATGGTCGCTTTGAGCAGTTCTTCGACTCAATCACCCTGACTCCATCGGATCTTCGCGACCCCGAAATGTCCAAGCAGATTGCCAAGCGAATGAGGGAGCTTCACGAGGGTATTGATCTGCTGCCTCATGAGAGAGAGAACGGGCCCGCAACATGGAAGAGTTGGGATCAGTGGCTCGATAATGTCGAGCGTATTGCCACCTTCCTAGATAAGGAGCTCGAGAAAGAGGCCAAGCCACCGATGGAGCCACGCAACCCCATTGTACATGCCTGGAAGAGCAATGGGTACGTCTGCGGCACTCCCTGGCCTCAGTTCAAGGACATGATGGCCAAGTACCGTGCCCATCTCTACAACCACTACACGGGCGGTCAACGGGAAGTCAAGGACAAGCTTGTCTTTGCCCACAGCGATGTGAGTACACATTGATATCTCTGGTGAGAGAGTAAGCTAACCCCTTGCAGACACAATATGGCAACATTCTTCGAATTCGTCCCAATGATGAAAAGTCACCGCTTCTTCAGCCTGCCAACCAGCACAAGCAGCTCATCGTCATCGACTTTGAGTATGCAGGCCCCAATACGCGTGGCCTCGAGTTCGCCAACCACTTCAACGAATGGACGTACAATTACCATGATGCTGCAGCGTCATGGGCGTGCAACGAGAGGCGATATCCCACCCCTGACGAGCAGCGTCGTTTCGTCAGGGCTTACGTCGATCATCGCCCCCGATTCCAAGGAAACGGGTCCACTCCACGACTGACTCCTTCGGACGGGAACTTATCCAGTGGCACTTCCACGCCCATTGCGACGCCGCTATCGACCCCCAGGGACCCTCCTGCCAGCAGCTCCAGCTCTATCGTGGAATTCATGCTTGATGCACGAGTGCCTCCTGGCGGATGGAGCGCTGCAGAGCGAGCCAACGAGGAAGAGCGAGACCAGCGCGTGCGAGCACTGTTGGAGGAAACGCAGTGGTGGCGTCCAGCCAATCATGCACACTGGATTGCGTGGGGTATCGTCCAGGCCAAGATCCCAGTCCTTGACGACGCTGTGAAGGAGGAGGACCTCGGACCTGACGAGTTTGACTACCTCAGCTATGCCCAGGACCGTGTCATGTTCTTCTGGGGAGACTGCGTGCAGATGGGTCTCGTCAAGAAGGAAGAATTGCCAGAACTTCTGCAGAAGAGGATCAAGATTGTCGAGTACTGAGAGCTGGCTCCTGTGAGTGAGCAGCGAGGAGGTGTTGGGTGGGAGGAATCAGAGCGGACAGCCGAGGTGAGTTGGCTTTGATCTTAATGACGAGTGCAATGACACGGCGAACCATCCATCGCCTTGCATCTAAGAGATTGATCAACTTTTGGATGTTTCTTTTCAACACTTTTTTTTAGTATCAGCGACGGCATAGAATCTTCATTTGAAGAGATGCACAAGCAAGCTTTTTGTCTTTTCTACAATGCCATAAAAGTATCTTGTAGATACCCAAAATAAAATAAATGATACACTTTGAAAGTGGACCTGGGCTCGTGGGGAGGCGTGATTTCGTAACTCATGTCATTTTTTTCATGCTTATATGTCGTCTAACTAGATGCTTATGTCCCACCAGTAAATGTGTCGTAAATCTTTATATATGATGATTGACTTAAGCATCGAGCTTCAGACGATCCAGCATGGCATCAATCTTGCCCAGCAGGATCTGATAGTTGATGGCGTCTGAGGCAAACTCATCCTCTGCAACCTCACCATCGAGCGTCCGTACAGCTCCCTCAGTCTTTGCCTCGCCATTTGCCTCCTTTGCCACCCCGTTTGTCTCAACATCTTGCCTAGCTGTACCATTCGTTTCTCCTGTAGAAATGACGGCCTGATCCGCCATGGCAGCTGCCAACTCGGCGTCGATCTCACCCGTCTCGTCCATCATCTCGTCAAGACCAGCATCCTCGAATCGTAGTCTGAATCGATCTGACAGGTAATATCGGATATCATCAAGCAACTCAATCGTGTCTGTCTCTTCACGTGCCGTCAAACGCTGGGCAGATTCGGCGATCAGAGCTTGGAAGTCCTCCTCGTCGATATAGTCCTCAAGACGGTAGGCGAGATAACGGGCTGCGAATTCTTCGAGTCGTTGCACGCGGAGGTCCCAAGCAGCGTGAATGACATCGTAAATGTTTATGGGCTCCATCTCGACGGTCTCATGTACGTATTCCTCGCCCTCGCCGTCTTCATGGTGACCGTGGGTGCGATCGACCAGGACGTTGGATGTGCCGCTGCCTAGTGTGCTGATAGCAACGGCAGCCTTGCTCTTCAGGTTGTCGAGGAACAGCATATCAGCCGCATACAAAAGATCAAGAGCGTGTTCAAGAGGGCAGACGACAGTTTCTGTGTAAAGGAAAGTGAGGATAATCTCGAGAACAGCCGGCGAGCAGTCAACAGTAACGACGCGGAGGTGGTCAGCGCGGTGAGACTCGACAAAGTCGCCCGAGAACATCTTTTCAAAATACTCGCTTCGGATGAGCATGGCCTTGTGAGCGGGATAAAGAACCGACTTGGGGGATTTGGTAGAGTTGTTGCCATTGCTGGCTGGACCGATGGGTATGGTTGGCTTGTCCTCGGTTTTCTCAGGCTTCTCCTCTTCGACTTCGACCGGCTCATCTGCGCGGAGAAGAACATCTGCGAACATGGCGTTGTCGTGTTGCCACTTGACATCCTTGACTCGATCTGAGTCTACCATCATCTTGTGTCCCACGACATTTTGTTGGAAGAATTCCTCCAGTTGTCCCCTTGCTCGTTCCACCTCGTCTTGGTACCGTTGACGAGCAAGTCTCCTATCGGCTCCGGCGAGAATAGCTTCCCATAGTGACTCAACCTCGAGCTGCTTGCTTATTCTAGACAGTCCGTTGAGTACGTCTTCCTCAGAAGTATCGGTTCCTGCAGGGGCAAGATCTCGCGGCACCTCGCCCAAGTAGAGGTACCTCAAGACGATCTGGAAGGCTTCAACAGGGACAGCATTGGCTAGATTCCAAGTGGCGGTGTTGGGAGCCGCGGCCAACTTTGCCTTGAAGTAAGGTGACCTTGCAGCAAGTAAAAACTTGTGCAGTTCAAATGACCGTGAGCCAGCGACGAGGGTAATATCTGCGGTGCTGGGTGATGGACGGCCCAGGAGGGTTGAGATGTGGGAGGACCAGTAGACATAAGGGTCTGAGGACTTTGAAAAGTCGTATTGAAGGAGGAGGTTGCGGATGCGGTCGTTGAGGGCGTTGTAGATGCATCGCTCGCCCTGGAAAGTGTTGCGCTCGGCGAGGGCGCCTTGAGTGGTGGTAGATGTGAGTTTCATAATGAGATACAAGTAGAAACTATGCAGCCCGAAATAACACAATTGAACAAGAAACAGAATGAATTAAACTTACCAGACTCTAATAGTAGTTGAACAAGCTCATAATGTCCACACAAACTCGCCTATAACTAACTGTCAGCCTGCCCAGCTCAGAACTCAAAACTTCATGACAAAAACCCACAATGATGAGGGGCGTATAGTCAAACTTGTCCTTGCCATTGATGTTGACACCACGGCTGATGAGCTCCTGACAGGTCCTCAGATCGCCATGTCGACAGGCCATGAGAAACTCGTGAAACTCGGGGCTATCGTCGAGGGGGTTCTCGTCGCGAAGGACGCCGCTCTTGATGAGCTGTGCTTCCTCGCCGAGCTTGCCTTCGAGCTCATCTTTGCGGAGGACCATGGTGAAGCAGTAAAGTATATAATAAGCCTTGAGAAAAAAACGGCTGATAGAAAATATACAAAGTCTATGAAAGAAAGTCAATTCTTATCTCCGAAGACCGTAGGTCTTGATTATCAAATCAAAAAATCATGGACCCCCCCCTCCAAAAAGTCGCCATCACCATAAACGGCCACCAAATTCCCCTCAGCCAATCAATCTCGACCCGTTCCTCGACGTCACCGCCACGATCCTCTTATCGATAACGGGCCTCTTTCCGGGTCAACCCCGGGTGGGCCTCTGTTGCCATAACAACGGCGCCAGGTGTTTACTCTGTGGGACTTACCGGGGTAAGTGAGTGGGAAGTTCAAGTTAGTCCAGGCCCATTTTCACGACCACGCTCTCTTTGTTTAAGCTTCGCTTTCCCAATTCTCTCCTCTTCTCCTCCTCCTCATCCTTTTGTCAAACAAAACCTCTTTAAACCTCCTCTCGCATCGATCGCGAATAACCTCTACTAACCGACAGCAGGGCGTGTGTGTGTGTTTTTTTACTTTCTCATTGTTCTTTGCTTCTTTGTCTTGCTTTGGGTGTACCTCTCGTCCCCCACCACCCATCGACTCTATTTCGTTCAAACGGCGTTGAAAGCTATCGTCGAAGCAGGACTGCATGGGTTGGGACCGGTTATTTATCGTGAATTGACTTTGATCATGTCTTCCGAGGACAAGTACGAGACGTTGGAGAAGATTGGTAAGTTCACGATCAAAGTCTCTTTTCTTTCACGGCTCGCTTCACGCACCGCCTATTCACGGTCGACTCACCGACTGACACAATCCCACCCACAGGCCATGGCTCCTTCGGTGTCATCCGCAAGGTTCGGCGGAAGGCTGATGGCTTCATCATGTGCCGAAAGGAAATCTCATACCTCCGAATGTCGCAAAAGGAGCGCGAGCAGCTCCACGCCGAGTTCCAGATCCTGTCGACCCTCCGCCATCCCAACATCGTCGCCTACTACAACCGTGAACACCTCAAGGTCAGCCAGGATCTACACCTGTACATGGAGTATTGCGGTAATGGCGACCTCGGCCGTGTCATCAAGGACCTCACGATGAAGGGCCAGAGGGCCCAGGAGAGCTTTGTCTGGAGCATCTTCAGCCAGCTGGTCATGGCCTTGTATCGGTGTCACTATGGCATCGACCCGCCCGAGGTCGGCGCCAATGTTTTGGGTTTGACACAGGGGACTGCGGCAGGTCCCAAGGTTCCCGCTGGAACTATGACTATTCTACATCGTGATTTGAAGCCCGAGAATGGTGAGATTTTCTGGTACTTTTTGTTTACTTGCGGTGTAAGCTAACAACCCCCAGTTTTCCTCGGCGAGGACAACTCGGTTAAGCTTGGAGACTTTGGTCTCTCCAAGATGATCAAGTCCCACGACTTTGCTTCTACCTACGTCGGCACACCATTCTACATGTCACCCGAGATCTGTGCCGCCGAAAAGTACACACTCAAGTCGGACATTTGGTCCCTGGGCTGCATCATCTACGAGCTCTGCGCACGAGAGCCCCCATTCAACGCCAAGACACATTTCCAGCTTGTGCAAAAGATCAAGGAGGGCAAGTTCCCTGCTCTGCCGGAAGTCTATTCTCCTGAGCTTGGCCAGGTCATCAAGGACTGTCTGAGGGTCAACCCTGATCGGAGACCCGACACGGCGTCGCTGCTTAACCTGCCTGTGGTGAGGCTCATGCGCAAGGAGAAGGAGGTTGTCGACCTCAACAAGTCACTCAAGCTGAGGGAAGACGCTCTCCGTAAGAAGGAGAGGGAGATGATGGAGAGACTCTCTGGCCTCGAGATGGAGAAGGAGCTTATCCGAGAAGAGGTGGACTCGTCGCTACGGAGAGAGTGGGAGGTCAAGGCCCGTCTCAAGATTGATCACCTGGTCAACGCCGAGATTGAGCAATTACATGCCCGCTTTGAGGAAGAGGTGCAGGCCCGAGTAGAGGAGGAAGTCCAAGCTCGTGTCGAGGCCGAGCTGCAGAAGAAGACAGTCGCCTTTGTCGGCTCGAGACCCCAGAGTCGCGAGGACGAGCACCCAACATCACCAGCCAAGTCCGAGTTCAAGCCGGATTACCCTCACTCGTCAGTCAACACAAGCGGAGACGAGTTCCCTTCGACGACGGACCTCACCGAGTACTCCATCGACAGCCCCGAGAGCTTCCGGGAGACAAAGAAGACGACGCGCACACCCTTCAGCCGTGCGCAGACCATGTTCGTGGGCAACGCTGCTAATACGCCCATGGATATTGAGATGGGTTCGCCTAGCCCCATCGCCGCCATTGAGTCGCTGTCCCTATCACCACGACGTAACGGAGGTACCAAGGCCCCGACATATAACGCGGGCAACATCTTTACGGCCAACATTTTTGCCAACAACGCCAACCGAAACTCGGGCGAGAACCGATGGGATAACCCTCGTGGCGAGCCGACCTTGTCTGATTCTGAGGATGACGATATCATGCCCTCACCGACTCGCAACATCAAGTCATCCAAGAACCCCTTCACATCCAAGACTCGCCCTGTCTTGACATCGCAGAAGTCGTGCCCCATCAACCGACTCAAACCCGCAGCCTCAAACCCTGGCTTCGTCTCGAAGCAGCTCATGCCCCAAGCCGAGTCTGGTCCTAGATCTCCCAACCGGCGACTCAGCAAGATACCATCTGCGGCGTCGCTTCAGCCTGAGACCAGCACCGCTCAGGGTTTGACTCGCACTCTGTCGCTCAACAGCAACAGGAAGAACGCAGACGAGGCGATGGGCAGGATGGTTGCCAAGAACAACATGGCCAACATCAAGGGCCGAACCCTGGTCGAGCTGCAACAGGCTCGCGCTGGCGGACGTCCCATGAGCGCTGTTGTTCTTCCCACCACTGGTGAGAACGTGAGCCCCAAGAGGGCATTCAGAGACCGCATCGGCCTTGAGCGAAAGTCGAGCGGTGACGAGCCCGTGGCCGTATGGGATCCAGAGCGTGACGAGATGCCCAGTCCATTCCTCGTCCGAGCTCGACGCATCGCCCGGGTATAGGCCTCCTCGACGCTTGCGTCGCAAGATCAGAGTAATCAGGCCAAGGGCAGTTGACGCCCTCGACCCTCGTTTTGTTCTTATTCTTTTACACTTTCCTTTGTCTATTCTATTCCCCCTACATTGAAAGAAGCAAGCAAGCATCATGAGAAAGAGACAGAGGAGGAAGTATTGAAGGAGATGAAAGAGCGAGTTGTTGGAAACGAAACCATGGCAAGCGGCGTTTTATGGCGTAACAAGGAAAGGGGGAGGGCAACACAGCAGCAGCAGCAGCGTGAAAACCATCATATTTGGTTGGTTTGTTTGTTGGTGTTTTTTTTTTCTTTGTTGTTGCTTTTTTTGTTTCCCTTTGTCTTGATTATTCGTCGGTTGGCATAACTTGATGACGGTCGATCAGTTTTTTGGTCTGGTCTTGATGAGGCGTGGGAAAGGGACAGGGAAGGGAGGATTTGAATTGTGGTATTCAATGGATGAATGGGATGGATTGATTGATTGATTGATTGATTGATTGATATTGGTTTCCCTTATTGTGCTTTAGACGTTGATAAAAAGACCATGATTATTTGACTTGTGTCTCTTTACACTGTGGTGTTGTCTATGAGTTGACTCTATCAACTTGTATGTCTCACTCACAGGTACTTACAAATACATATTGAGCTCACAGATACATGCATACATACATACACATTGAGTTATGTTTGATAGTAACTTGAATCCTCAACAGTTGACTACACAGTATATTCTCTCTAAACCAATAACTGCTCGACCTATCCTCTGAACCAATAATGACAAGTCCTCGGTGAATCTCCAATAAGAAGCATCCATCCACGAACCCCCTTGTCTAGTCAACTACTGCACTTCAAGGTCATGGCATCTTTCAAACTCCTTCAACAATTGGTCACGATGGGTGGAATTGGGCATAATATACCCTTGAACGCGGAAGCACAACCCGCCGCATCTCACTGCTTTCGCTACTGCATCATCATATCATCAAGCGTTCAATGGACGGCAGCATTTCTTATCCAATGTTCAAATCAGCCAGCCCTATTTCCTTAAACCACGTCAGCTAGTGTCCCCTTCAGTTGGGCATCATTGCATCCTTATTAACTAGCAAGCAACACACCAATATCTCTCTACCTCCCTTGCAACGCCATGCATATGCATCCCATCCCCCCACCCTCCTCCTCCTCATCTGCACCCCAGAACCAGTCGTCCGGGCGAGGCGAGAGTGAGAGGCGTGCGACTTGCAGAGACGACATGATGAGTTGTCTACAAGTTCACCAAACGGAACAACTACCTTTGAACAAGGGGCATTCAAACTACAGAGCAAGGGCAATCCATGTTTCCTCAACATCACAAGTCACATCACATCATAGAGAAAGCGGCTTCTATACAAGTCGACAAACTTGAATTGGAGTAATTGCAATGCTCAAACGAAGAAACCAAGGGGGTATTTTTTTTTCTCTCCATCCGCAAGCTAAAAAAACACCACACACATTTGACAAAACAATTCAAAAAAAAGTAGAGCAAAAATAATAAACATATTCATCCACCAACAGAGCATCATATCAACGCCAAGTAGCACCGTGTCAGCCGTAAGTGTCCAAGAAACAAAGCAGAGCAACTATAAAAACAGCATTAAAAAGCGGCCGCGAGGCCAGTTCCATCTTGCGTTGCGTAGCGTGTTGTAGCCGTGAGGCCCATCAATCTTCCGATATTCCCACGTTCCGGGCGCCCTCCCTGATAAAAGTGTCGTGTCGTTAGAGGCTCATGGTATGGCCTGAGAGCCTATCCATCTCGCCGTGGTTGTTGTAGTTATTGTTGTTGTTTGTGAGAATGGCGGTCCTGTGTAACCCGCGCAGGACCTTGTCTTTCTCCATCTCGTTTTGTCTTATTTTTCATCTCTTTTTTTCTCCTTTTCTTTTTTCTCTTTTTGGTTCGTTAGTCAATGGTCTCTAACCATCGTGATACCTTGAGGCTCCTTAGAACCACCAGGGCGATTAGGGAGGGTCATTAGCCTGATTAATGTCGTGAACGGTGGGAGGTGCTGTGACGATGGGACGAGCTGTGGCCGTGGCTGTGGCGATGGGACGAATGGTGCGACGACGAGTGTCTGTGATGATGATGCCGGCTCGAGGTACTGCTGCTGTCGAGATCACGCTCCAAGCTTTCAACCCTGGACCTGTAACCCTTAACAATCTCTTTGATATGGGCGATGCGGTCAAAGTCCACCTCAAGCTCATCCAGCTGCTGGAGGATCTCGGTGTAGCGAGCAATCTCAGCGTCGGCTCCCCCAATGATCCCATCGGCTTCGTCGTACTGCAGCTGCGTAAAGCGCTGTGCTTCGTAGCTCAGGTGCTGTATCCGCTGCTCGATGCTGGCCATGAGATGGTCAAAGTAGCGACCTAGAGCAGACAGCGATGAGCTATCGAGCATCAAGAGGCCCTGGCTGCTGGCGCGGCTGGCGGCGCGCGAGCTGCTGGATCCCCCTCCCAGCGCCGCTTGGCCCTGGCGTAGCAGTTGGATTTCCTCGGCATCGAGGCCTAACTGGGTGTCCGGGACGGCCTGTGCCGACATGGCGGGCAGCCGCTGGAGGGGCTGCTAGCTACGGCGCGGCGGGGCCGAGGGGGTCGTGGAGGCGACGGATGCGATTGAGGTCCGGGGGGTCACAGGAAGGTTCAGGTGCAAGGGATTGTCGCCGGACGGCGGTTGGGTATGTGCCGAGCTGGCGGGCGAGGAGAGATTCTGTGTGTGTATAGGACGGCTTCAGCGGCTCGGGACATGGACTGTAGCGGTTCGGAAGCGGCCAAGAGGCCGAGAGGGGAGTCGGGACTCGGCGATGTTGCGGTAGAGGTAGAGGCGCGGAAGATGATGATGCCAATGGTTGCGACAAGAGCGCGAACAGAAGCGACGGTGATGGAGACGGAGACGACAACGGGGACAACAGCAGCTGCGATGGCGCTAGAATCGGCGTGTGCTGTGCTGCGCAGAGCATCATGATATCGCGACCGAGACAATCATGAGCATCATCGGCGGGGAGTGCGTGTGGGTATGCGCAGGTAGCGTAGCGTCTCTTCACTTGGGAATGGTGTCAGTGTGGTGTCGTTGGGTTGATGTCGGGTCGGTAGGTTATCTTGTCTGGAGGCTCCCAGACCTCGCGGCACCCGGACGAGGAAGAAGAAAGAGGAGAGAGAGGAGAAGAAGTGTGAGCCGGCTTCTCTTTTTGGGGAAAGGACGGGAGAGCCGTGATTGGAGAATGGGAGGAGCAACAAGACGGAGGGGAGGGGGGGAGCACGCAGTAGAAAAGGGCCGGTATACCGACCGAAAGGCGGCGGAGAGTGGGCGGCGTGGGTTTCGGTGAGAGAGGCAGGGATGATTTGATGGGGGTAAGGTAGACCCAGGTCAGTTGGTAACCAGGGTCAAGCCTGACGTCGACCAGGGTGCGCTGCGCTGCACTGCGCGCTGAGGATGAGTTGACCGAGTGGTGACGACGATTGGAGAGAAGACGAGAGCCGACAGGAGTCGAGTCGAGTTTGTCGGCAGCAGCAGCAGCAGCAGCAACAGCACAAGCAAGAAGACAAGTGCAAGAGGGAGAAAGAGACGGCGCGTGGGAGGTGCAGTGACCAGCAGGGGTATCGTTTCTTTTGATTGATAAAACCCCCGGTTGTTAGTTTCTCTGGGGCTGAAATCCGTCGATGTTGGTTGGTGGTGTTTTGGAGGAAAAAGACGGACTAGACCAGACAAAGATGGGATGGGATGGGATGGATGGATGGAGCGGAGGGAGGAGAATAGGAAGGAGGAGGAGACGAGGTTGCACGAGTTGCTTGTGATGCTTGCACGTGCAACTCGAACTGTCTGTCTTGTTTCAATTGAAGAGAAGGTTCTTGGATTGAGCCGCGGGACAGATTAGAGTCAAGACAAGGCACGGGCAGGTGTGTGACTCGATCTTGTCTTGTCTCGTCTCGAATGGATCGCTTCGTATCGATCGTGGAGATGGAAATCAGTGCGGCGGCGTCTAATAACAAAAACAGTGACAATCAATGGATGGATCACCGCCCGCCTAACAACGAACAAGACCTGGGGGCCAGGTACCGACAGAGCGGAAACCCGGCGCAGCAGCACCAAATCTCAGTAGCGCGCGCTAGCTGAGCTCTCCAAGGGCCGATCTCGAGACCGATTTTTTTTTTTTTCTTTCTTTGCTTTTCACGGCAGATGAGAAGAAAGAAGAAGCAATGACGGTCGGTAGGGGAACTGTTGGGGCGGACAAGGTTTGGTTTGGCGCAAGAGCCTAGCAGGGCTGTTCGATGAACCACAGGAGGTAGCTGTTGATGGTGGTGGTAGTGAGTGGTGCTAGACAAGGTCGGTGAGAGCTTGTGTGAGAGTACGCGCCCAGACCGTGGTGAGAGGAAATAGGTCTAGTCGCCAAGAGAGAGAAGAGAAGAGGAAATAGGATCAGAAAGTGAGAAAAATAAAAAAAAAATAAAAAAAAAGAAAGAAGAAGAGAAAAGTAATTGATCAAAAAGAAAAAGAAAAAGAAAGGAGGTGGTGCAAGAGAATGGAACGATGTAATAGTCGATAATGCGAAAAAAAAACATTGACCGAGACTGGCTCGTCGCCAAAGTCAGGAGATGGATCATGATACACCTCAACCGTCATGACCCGGGATGGATGGGATGGATACATGATCAAACACACCGACCTGTCTCTTACACTTACTTTACAGTACCTACTGTACTGCCTCTCCCTCCCCGTCAACCGATGCCGAGTCCACCACCTCACGAACGGGGAGCCGCAGATTGCTGGCAACATACGACAAGGAGCTTGCTTTGTCTTCCCATGACTGACCGAACCGACGGACGGAATCCCGGATCATGGGCCGCCGCGCTGCCTTTCCTTTCATTTCTCGTCTTCGTTTGTGGGACTGGCTTGATCTATGTAAGTGGGACTATTATATCTTGTCTCGTCTTCGGTTCAACTTCCATCTCGATGCTAGGTAGTCAGGTACTGGAAAGGTGAGGATGGAGACGCGGATCCATGTACTTCCAATATTTTTTCCTCTGACCGCCGCTCTCTCAGCCTCTGACAGATTCCCATGCCGTCCTGTCCTGTTCCCCTCGGCTGATCATGACGGAACCGTGCCACCTCGGGACATTTGAAAAGAAGTCCATGGATCCCTGGGCTTTTCTCTGGTGTCCTTCACATACCCACGCGCGCGCCTTGGGGACGAGAAGCCACGCTTGCATGGTAGCAGAGCCACGCTTGCATCCATGGCAAGGGAAGGGGAGCCACCCGCGGGGAACCGCCTGAGGAGCCCCGAGACGAGATGCGACGCGGTACCTACCGTCAGTCTGTCTTCCGTGTCAGTCAGTCAAGTCATGGAAAGTCAGGTCACGCCAGTCCGGGCGGTGACGGTAGCAACAGCCAATGCGTATTGCGTAGTATGGCCTAGCAACGGAGATTATCTCCAACAAGACTTCTGGCTCTTGCAGGCATCTGCTTGCTTGCTAGTCATCAATTCAATGGACCACACCACCAGCCCTACCTACATCTTCAAAGGAAGGTACGGTACATACGTAGTGATTGCCAAACTCGGTAGGTGCTAATGTAATGCGCACGTGTCTCTCAATGCGTGAGCTCCACTCATCCATTTCTCTCTCAAACATCCATCATCAAACATCCATTTCATATCCTCCATGATGAGGCATCCCATCCCAAATCACCAAGTCTTTGCCCATCATTTCCACCAAAGAGCTCCATCCTTCCACCTCATTCTACCCTCAATTACAACCACAAGCAAGCGCCGGCATCTACCGGCCCACATTTGGCTGAAACCTCTTCCAAGACATGTCCAGGCGCCCTGTCTCAAATCACTCTCATCACCATCACCGTCGCTTTCGCCGTCCCGTCACCATCACTTACTCACTCACCCATACCATACCATCTACCTAGCCTCTCCGTCGATCCGGAAATCGGCCTCCAGCTCCCCGAAATCAAGCCCCCTCCAGTAGTTCTAGAGCTGGCGATTGGGCCCTTGGCTGTGGCGCGCGCCAGACGAAACACATCCTGGCAGGGGGCACACACGACGAGCAAGGAATCACTCGCCAAAACCCCTTCAGTGCCAGCCACACCAGAGAGCGACTTTTACCTGCCAGACAAAACAGCCGCCGTTCATTCGACCTCGCGCGTTCATCCCGTCGCTCAAGGCGTTCATGTCGATTTGCACTGCATCTGCATCATGCATCTCGCCGCCGACGTGCAGGATCCCATCCCCCCATTCAGCCTCAACATGACGTCCTAGAGGCACAAGACCTGCGCACAATGATGCTATTCGAACCCCGGATTAAAGAGCCTGTCCAACCCCGGAACCCCGCCGCGACTCTGCGCCTCCCCCGCCCTCACCCTACCCTCGCAAACCGCTCGGTCTTGAAGTGCGGATGAGAGTCGCCGATGTTGGTGCCCTCCATCCGATCACTTTGCCTGCTCTCATCCCCATGTCGCATTGGGAGCGACCAGCACGAGGACATGTCTGTCAAGTGGTTGCTGCCGCTGCAAGTAATACCACCCCTGTCCCGCCGTATCTGTCCCTGCGTGCTGCCCCGGGATGCGGTGTTTTCACCCTCCAAGCCGGTACCTGCAATCAGCCAGTGACTTTCGAGGGGTAAACTCTGAGCCGCCCTGCCACGGCCGCCTTTTTGAAGACGATTTGACGCCAGAGTAATACGACAGGATGGCGTGCTCTCCGTGCCCTTGTTCGTTAACCTAGCGCTGACACCCTCTGGTGGTGATACCTTCACCATACCACAGTTCTACCTTTAACCGCAGCCGGGGAGGGGTGTCACACGGGATCATGATCTTTACCCGCATGTTCCTTGCATTCTTCTCCCTTCAGCCGTGGCTGAGCTAGACCCCGGATTCTCGGAGTCTGTCCAGTTTTAGACGTTGCGCGTAGCCCCCTCGTAGCAATCGACTGCCCCAGACTCTCATTCTGGGTGGCTAGTCCTTGAAGATTTGTGTCGCTAGATGTATGCTCATGACTTTCCACGCCATGACACCAACCTTTTGGGCTGCCTGCAGATTGGAAGCAAGGGCAGCACAGAACCAAGGTTCTTGGATTGTGTGACCAGCGCTCAGCTCACGGTTGCCGGACAATCCCTCACGCTTTGTAGACTCCTATCATGCCAAGAAAACGATTCTGTTGAGATTTAAATTTCCCTGACTGGTTCAGAGTTGAGTAACTGGGGAAAGGGGTTGACGGGGATATAGATCTTGACCTGGTATTCCCGACATATCTCGTGATACCTTCAGCCATAATCCCGAGGTACGTCAAACTTTAAGCAGGCCAGACTGCTTCCGCGCACTCCGTCAATACCGAGGTTAACCAGAGGACTGGGTAGGAAACATTCCGAGTTACGTCCTGCTCTCCTGATCTGTTCATGGTGATAGCATCTTGGCCGTCACGAATCCTAGCCAGCACCCATGAAGCTGTGAAGGCAACGATGCCGATTCTTCTGTCAAGCAGAGAATACACCCATGGTATGCAGAAAACTACTAGAATGGCCAAGTCTGTAGACCGAGGTTGTTTCGGGACTACTCATCGGGGGTCTCTTTAGACATCATGTCAACTCGGGGCGGTTCCGAGGCTTTGGGGAGTCACTGGGGTATGCACACCGTTCATGTTGACCCTGGCCGCCACTAACAGGGCCCTTGTGGGAGATAAATACTGTAAATTCTGATTCTTTATTCTCTACTACATTTACATGGTTGTGTTGGGCTTCGTTACTTGACGCATCCACACCTTCCTTGACGTCTCAGGGGGTTCTGTGCCACCGTCGGTAAAGGGTTACGGTTCATCAGTTCTAAGCACTTAAATTCCTTTCGAGGGTCTCGCCTTCGCTGTATATGAGCTTTTTACACGGAATTCTTCCCTTCTCTTGTTATTCATTCAGTCGACGTGGTGCTGAGGCAGGTCAGAGTTGGCTGGTTGAGGTAACTTGGCAGGCGAACAAGCAAATAGAGTCATTCAATCGATAGACTTTGCCCTTGAGGGAAATTTCTTTGCCTCCTGGCTATGTTTTCTTTTCTTTCCTACTTGGGTAGTCATCCGTAGCCCTCCTTCTCTCCAACTCCTTCGCCTCGTTCTGGAGTCTACCCCTTTTATACAGCTGTAGCCTCTATCGTTCCTGTTCCTAACCGTCACCTACAATTTAAATCTGATGTATACATCTCAAGTCCATATTCTTTTCGTTGCATTTCAATAGTTTGAGGTCATCGATTTCGTCCTTTTGCTCGTGCCTTGTGGTATAACCAATGGGCAGTTCAAGTCATCGGTAACTCCTACACACACAATCTTTAGCCCTGGTGTTCTCTTCGAAGGGCTTAATTGGACCTGGACCTCTTCTTCATTTTTTCAATTCGTCTCCTATCCTAGACTTGTCCTCTAAGAATACCATGGTCGAGTGTTTAAGTCGACGCCTTGGATGGACACCTGGTCAGACGTTTCAATGAGCGACGGTAGCTTGCAAGATGGTTATTACAACCAGCCTCTCTTCATTTAATCTTGTATAAACCCTTCCCCGGAGCCCGATATTTGTCAAGCGTCTCCCTCCAACATGCCCCTTTCAAGAGTCACTCAAGCATCTCAGTGGTCCTCAGATGTCATACTGCCCATCAGCAAGCACAACCCCCTCCCTTTCTAGCCATCCCTATCGATATCACAAAACTTTCCAGATATGCATTTCTATGTTTGAATACTTAATTCATAGTTGTAGATGCATATGCATTATTTCCTCCGAGTCGTTTCGAGCGCTGAGTGTTTACTCCAGGGTAGCTCAGTGCACTGGAGGACGACCTCCGGGCTCTGTATTGAGTGAAAAATTGGGTAGAATGATTGATCAAGTATAATTTGGATAGCTTTACCGTGGTATTAGATACCTATATATGTGCTTTGAAACTCTGTTGGTCCAGATGTGGACATATGGCAAGCGAGTTGCAACATCCTGTTCAGACAACCTAACTCACCGTCATAACAACTTTACTACACTAACAGCCAACATAACAAGATCCGTCTAGAACCAACCAAATTTTATCTCCAACGAAGGTGTTTAAACTGAGAAAGTATCATTAAGCTTTGAGTGTAATGATTTCTTGTGTTGTGACCCGTAGGCCGCTCTACTTGGTGAGTTCATCTCGTCCTTTCGCCCTTCACCAACCAACCAGCAATTCAACACCATCAAGATGAATGACTCACCTTCTTCCCTCTTAACCACAGCTGCAATTGTCAGCCCTACCACGCCAAAAGCTAGAACGGGACCCAGAGCTTCCCCACTACCGTGCCAACTACACCGATATTACGCATCGCCACGTGGAACAGTTTGATACCACGAACAAGTCGAGTTGACAACTCGTTCTAAGCACCCGCTTGTAACGTGGCATTGTTTCTGTAAAAGCACGAGACCTATTCTCAACAGGCCCTTCGCTACGTTGCACAATAATGAAGCCCAGACAGCTCATCAACATACTACTCCAGCCACCTGCAGCTATTCTTCACATTCAAATCGAGACCTCGGTTAAACCTCACCTTCACCTCTCGGCATATCATGTTCTCTATCACCACACCTTTGAGCCAAGCCGTCTTGTTTCCACAACTCGTCTCAAAGAGAAAGCAAAGCCCCCCCCCCCCTCAAGATGCAGCGTGACTACATCCCTCACCGCAACTGTGTAGATATTCACATCCAACAGGCAGATCCAACGCACACCGACCCAAAAAGGTTCCTAGCTTATAGACTCTGACGCACTCGCGACAGTGCACGTCTGAGGGGCCAATCGCGCCGACAGGGTCGTAAACTATCGACTCCACCAACTATGCAAAGAAGCTGGGCAACCAACAACACTTGGGGCTCTTGATCTCCGGTGCAGTTGGCTGCTACAGTCTCGAGTAAGTTTATCGAGAGAATCCTCGTGCGTGCTGTGAAGAATCTGATGCACCAGAAAGTGAAACAGGTTTCAACTCGTTGCTCATCGAGATCGTGGAGCCGCGTCTCGCTTAGAGTCGACAAACACGCAAGCGAGAGACAACAACTGAAAAGGAGTGAGATAAGCAAAACAAGCGTCCATTCATTCTCCACCGTCATCATCATAGAGGAGACATGATGAAACAAACATGTCCTCCCGAGTCTTCATCACCAACAGGCAAGGCAAAAAAAAAGCAAAAAACCACATGGCCTGCCTAGCCACGAGCGTCGTCCGTGCTTCGCGCTCGTGCCGCGGACAAAACGCGCTTGCATAGGATCCTATCCGGGGGCAGCATCTTAAGGGTTCTCCTGCTTGCTTGCTGCTGCTCAGGAACGGAGAAATGGGGGTCCTAGACGACGATCACCGCTTAGTGCGCGCGCAAGCGTTTATCGGGGTTCACCTTCTGTCAGGCTCCGTTCCGTTGCGGTGCAGCGTGACATCGTGTGTGTTTTTTCTTCTTCGCCCAGGTTTTTCTTCTTTCGGAGACGAGAGAGCGGTTGGCAGGGAGTGGCCCCTGCTCCCGAGACCTGAAACGACTCGGCGTGGGACTTTGAGCCAGGGCTTAGTGTTTCCCTTTTACTTTCTTTTCTTTTTTTCCGCCTGTGAAGTGAAACCTGCTTATGTGAAGATGATAAAGAACGCCATAGGAGAAGGGAGGACCAACTAATATCCACGAGGAAAGGGAAGACATGAGGTGGTATCGAAGGCCAAGCAATATCATATGGCCATGCTATGCCATGCCATGCCATGTGGAGTGACGTAAGTAGGGGAGGAAATGAAGATCTGTCAAAAAAAGGGTTCGACTAAATCACGGCACTTACATGCAAGGCAGGACAGTAGTAGTGGCAGTGAAAGTGGTAGTGGTGGCCAACAGCCAAGTAGCCAGACCAATGAGGTCAGTCGCTGGATTGGGCCACTATTAGCAATAGATGCATAGCAGCTGAACGACGACACCCACAT
Source organism: Fusarium duplospermum (assembly GCA_003946985.1). Classification (NCBI taxonomy): domain Eukaryota; kingdom Fungi; phylum Ascomycota; class Sordariomycetes; order Hypocreales; family Nectriaceae; genus Fusarium; species Fusarium duplospermum. The sequence continues at coordinate 105,145 of NKCI01000019.1, read as the reverse complement.
CCCATTCCCAAAGTTGAAGCTGCGGCTGCCCGGTTTCCTGCCTGACCTGACCTTCCTTTCCCTCTTTCGATTCCCGAAGTCGATCCCGTGTCTACCAGGGCTAAACATGGTACTGGAACCGAGGGCAACGAAAATCATCTCGGTGGCCGAAGGTAGCAACTCCGTCATCCACTCCGAACGGGGCGTGCTGGAACAGGATCGGTTTCCGGCACGTAATAGAGAGGAAGCAAGCAATCAAGGTTTACCGTGCCTCAAGCCCGCCGTCGTACCAACCTCGGCTGGCAAGCAAGGTGATATCGTCTGAGACTGAGACTGACCGATCTTTTGGTTGAAGCTTGGCGGCTCAAAGAACCCTGGCAGATGGGAAGTAGCTGCCGTGGGATATGGATATGGAATTCTCCGTGTCTGATCTGGTCTGGTCTGGTATGGTAACGAGTCAGTGTGTGCAGACCAAGGGGCGTAGAGTTTGCATACCTGGTCATCTTGAAGCCGGGTTACGATGGATGAGACCCGGCTGGACGGTGGCCGAGCGGCAGAGGAAGACGGAGAATGAGTTGATTCAAGTAAAGTCGGGTTGACAGGAAGCACGGATAGTGTGGGTTGGTCGAGCTAGGCAGGGCAGCGTGGCCCGCACGCGCCCACGGCCAGACCATGCCAGGCTGCCTGCCAGGCTAGGCCTTACCTGAAGGATCCAAGAAGCCTCGTGGAAGAGGGTCTTCGTCGATCAACAGACACGGCAGACAGACGGGTCAAGGCAGGGCCGGATGAATTCATGGTGCCGTACGAGTGGGAAGTGGATATCGACTCCGACACGCCGCCGTCGGCAAACCCCGAGAGGAATGGTGGCGGAGTTTTCCGTTGACGGTTAATAGCCGGGGGACCGTTGAACCCTGACGACATGTCACCCGAGGGGCACAAGCAGGAAGGTGCATGCGATGCGCAGCGCAGCGCAGGCCGTGGCCTTGATCTTGGGAGGCTTGAGCGACGGGAGGGATCGAGGATAACGAGCGAAGCGGAGGTTTCGGTGGATGTCGTCGACGGTGACCACTCGGGATCCGATGCTTCCCTGCTGACCGGTCGAGAGGAGGGTATCCAGCGATCCCATCCCATCCCATACCATGCTATCTATCCCGCGAGGATGGAACCGCCATGTGCTGCAGGGAACGAAGACCTTGTGTCACATCTTCCATCAGGTCGGCATCAGGACAGGCAGCCTTGCAGCGATCCAAGCGCGTGGGCATGCTTCAGTTGGGATACACGAGACTTCGTAAGCGAGGATCCATCTCAAGACATCCATTATATGCAGGAGCAGCTGTAGAAGCAGCAGAAGCACAAGCACAAGCACTTTACATGCAAGAAGAGCTGCGAGTCCACGACCCCCAGCTCAGAACAGAAGGGCGAGCCAGAAGACAACGTCGTGATAAGTTGGACGACGGACTGACATGTTGGTACGCACGTAGGTAGTCAGATAGATGCAGCTAAAGATGGAGAGAGCAAAGACGGTCAGCAACGACGCGCACCTGTCAAAGTAGAATCTGGGAAGTCCCTTGCTGAACCGGCCGTGGCGGTGGCATTACGAGTGGGAACATGGGGTGATGCCCTTTTTTCCCCAGTGTTTGTGTGTTTCCATTGCCGCCCTCGGGACTGCCAAGAGGAGCTCGAAAGGTGTATCATCATCATCAACAACAAGACCATTTACCCAGATTCTCAGGGGGTGATCAAGCAAGGCTTGGGGAGTCCCGGCAATTGAAAACCGGCGGCAGGCTAGAAATTGAGGGCCCATGCGCTTGCGGGCGTAGGGGGGTGACAATGATTGTGATGGTGTTGGAAGTTGGAAGTGACTGAGTGGGAGAGGCCGAGAATAGGAATAGCTCAAAGGGGGGACGAAGTTGGCACAACACAAGTAGGGAAGGAGACAACTCAAACAAGATGAAGCCCTCGTATGTGACAATATCTAAGTTTGACCGGCGGGACGCAAAAAGTCCCCGATAGGTAAGGATTCCCTTTCTATAATTCATCCCAACTATAGGTAGAGGCGAAACCTTGATGCAGGAGAGGAGATGTGTGCTTCTGTTGCTCGGACTCTTGAGATGGAGCGAAGTGTAACAGGTCACGCCAGAATCATCCATCCATTCACCGCAAAAGTAAGAAGCAAATTTTCACGATCGAAGGATTCGATCTTTTTTTAATGAAGAGCAAAGAAAAATAAACATGCAAGGTCATTGAGAATGGTTCTACCCAGGGAATATTTCCCGCAACAAAAACAAACAGGCCTCATCCTGAACATTCAAGTATGGAGACAAAAATGGCGTACGCAAAGTGGGTGGTGGTGCTGTCGCTGGACGGGAAATCCTGACTCCGGCAGTGAAGAAAGAGGGTTGAGTGGGGTTTCAGGGGAGAGGGGTGGTAGGTACCCCAATTGGCAGCTCCAGCAGCCGCAACTTTTACCCACTAGAACCAGAACCCCGGCCACGGGCGTTTGGCCCTTCTGGCCTGCTGAGGTTTAGCGTGATAGGGCGCCAAGAAGAGGAAGGGTAGAAAAAACCCCTGGGATCCATGGATTGGATCTCGCTGGGGGCGTTCACTTTCACGAGGAAGTGAGTTGGTGGAGAGGGTGTGTGGAAATCAAATCGGAGCCCCGGCAAGATGTGGATCCTTTTTTCGAAGCACATCTCGAAGCTCTTCTTGGGAACACAGACAGGGCATGACAGGGCATCTCTCTCTCTGTGGCACAAACACAAGGGCGATACGCCCTCCCACACACACTCGTCCACACACCCCAACCCGCCCGGTCCTGCACATCCACATCCAGTACCGCTGCTTGCTGCTGGTGCTACTGCCATGCTCATGTATGTTGTTCTGGTCTTGTACAACCCCATGGATCTCCCCTCCATCCATCCATCTCCATATCCATCTCATCCACTGCTTTGGTCCTCGACCAGCATCACCCTTGAACACGATAGCGGCCCTGCGATCCTTTTTTCCTCTCCCCTTCCAATTGACGTCCAATCCCCTCGTTCTTCCATCAGCAATTCTTTTCTTTCCCTCGCTTCCAAGTCCTTTTTTTGTTCCCCACTAGAGACCGTTGGGGGAGAAGGGAAAGGGTACCTTGGTCCCAGAAAACGTGGCCTTGATGGGATCCCCCTTCAACAGCTTCATGTAAAAGACATCCCATCAGCAAACAAACAAAAAAAGAAGTCAAACAACGTCAAAGCACACGCACAAATCGAGATGAATGAATGAAAATGGAAATCCTTTGCATGTTGAAATTAACTCTGCTTGCGCCCGCGGATTGCGTCTCCCGCTTTGCCTTGCCGCGCCGTGTTCCCGTCTTTGACGTGACATTTGCATTAGAATAGGGCGCTGATGAGAGCCCTCCGAACGAGCATCATCCATCGAGCAAAGAACGAGGCCATCGTCAGCCATCATCGGGCCAAGACCATCCATCATCATGTCATGGGGTCCTCGTTCTACACCGCCAACGCCAATCTCTGTCGGGAATCCTCTTCGCCGACCTTAAATTGTTCGCGCGTGTCAGTGTCAGGTACTAGGCTAGAAAGCACGAGCAACAAGTGATCGACCCTCGAAAGCATTGCCGTTAAATGAGTCGTGCAATGAATGGGGGAGGCTATAACAAAGAGGACGACCAAGGAGATGGCAAACGATAATACCCTATCCCACTCGGCCGGCGCTTTTACTTCCATTTCTTCCACCCTCGCTAAACCTTCACACACCCATGATCCAGCCGATCATTCCAAGCAACATCCATGTCCCTGACTTTGACCTTGGCCTGGGCCCCCAGCCCGTTCAACTTTCTGGCGTCCCTGTCCCAGCACCAGAGAGCACAGGTCAAGTCAAGACTCCAGAAAAGACACGAGGCGGGCGGAGCAGCAACCCGAACCGGTCCGTCCAGCCCTGACCAGAAATCCCCAGGTTTACCCCTACCCGCCTGGATCCCTTTCCCTTTTGGCGCGCATGCAACAGCCCTTTCTGGCTTGACGTGACGGGCATGTCTGTTCGTCGTCGTTGCACCATGTAAGGCGGATATAAACCCGTTCGTTGTTGGTATGGATCATGTTGTGAGAAAAAAAAAATCTTCAGGAACTCGGCCCAGTAAACCACGGATTTTAGGACTTTGGTCGTCAGCTTCGTACCCCCAAGCGAGTCTTTCCAAGGAACTTGTTCACCTGTCTTTTTGGGGGCCCCTGTATTTCTCCGCCTCGAGGGCAGTGTAGTCGACGACAAGGACGACGTCACACTCTTGTTGGAGGCGCAAGTGACACTGGCGATGGATCTCTAGAACAAGGGTCCTGTCAAACTTAGCTACCCAGACTTGTTGGGATTCATGCTACTGTATTTCTTGTTTACCGTAGCAATCGGCATAAGGAATAGATAATTAATACGTAGATATTATTCAACAATAGCAAGGAAGTCTTGACGACCATCAACCAATCAGGCTCCACTCATCTCGTTCTTTCGTTCCTGATGTCTCACTCCTTTCCGACAAACCAACAGTGAGTGAGTGATTGAGTGAGTCTCATGGATGCACGCACGCACGACTGACTCTTTCACCACCAACCGCAAAACCCACACAATATGCACCTCCTGCCACCGGCTTAACCGCCAACTCGTAAGAACAGACGGGACACTAGGAAATCTAGACGTCATTTATTTCCCTCTGTCTTTTCCCCCCCCCTCTCTCTAGGCAGATTCTAGAGCTTTCAACATCTTTCCCAATTGGTCCACTTACGAACTGCCGCACATACGCAGGACGCACAAAATCTCGGAAATGACCGCTATAATCGCTTTACACGTAGCTATACCGCACGGACTGCTCAACCCATCAAGCGCATGAATCTCAAAATGTCTTGGTATATTGTTTAGACCCACGGCTGTAATAGCTTTGGCCTTCACACTTCTGCTCCTTTACTCTGCCGATCGACTCCTATCAGTCGATTGCCCTCGTCCAAAAAACGCCATGCAAGATGCTTCGCTAGGCCCGCAACCCAGGTTCCAACTGTACGCCGTCTAAGTGACCTCGCCCGCTCCCAGGAGCTTCAACGGGCCCCGACAAATAAATAAACAAACAAACAAAAACAATAAAGCACCACAAAACAGAGTGTCCAGTAATACAGATCCATGTCGTGAAGCGAATGTAGCTTTTCCTTCCCTCCCCACCATCCCATCCCCCCCGTTTCCCACCCTGTCCGCAACGCCGTGCCAGTAGAGCCTCCCAAACCGAGGACTCAGTGAGATAAACCCCGTGACATGTTGGAGAAAATATCGAAATCGTATCACCGAATCATCGTTCCGTGAGGCGTTGCTCATCGACCATCCCAGTCATCATCTTCCTTGGCCCTTTAACCTCGCATAACGGAGCCGTTGAACTCGAAGCTGTGGCAGCCCCTCTCGTGACGCTTCATGTTGCTGCGCACGCTGAATGCCTTGCCACACCCAGCATGTGGGCACTTGAATGGCTTCTCTCCAGTGTGTGAGTGGCTGTGGATCCTTAGACTGCTTGGTCGACTGAATGCCTTGTTGCATGTCGGGCAGATGTATCGGTCCTGGCTCTGAGGAAAAGCTGCTGCGCCTGTTGGGTTGAGGTAGTGGTGATGCTGCCATGGGTTTGCCCCTGATGGAGCAGGTACCGCCATGCCTACTGGAGGAGGGTACGCCTGGGGAAGGGGACGTTGATAGTAGGGGCTCATTTCAGGAGCAGGGGTAGCACCAGGGTGTTGTGCCGGAGGGTAGTATGTACCCATCGGAGGCTGGTTGACGTAGGTGGTGGAGTAGGGCTGCTGAGGGTAGGCCGCCGGAGCAGGAGGTGTCGCTCGAGGGATGGCCGCGGCAGTTGGCTGGCGCTGAACATCAGGCTCTAGCGGCGGTGTCGTCTCGTAATAGTAGGCTCTAGAGACCGACCCAGGATACGCTTGAGTCGAGGGCTTCCTTGCAGGAGAGTTGGCTGGTTCGAATGAAGCATCTGTACCCATGGGGGGTGTTGGGGGCAGTCCGCGGTGCGATGACTTTGCCCATTCTGACCCAGATCGGGTATGAGACGGAGCAGGAGTAGCTGTAGGAATGTGAGTCACCATTCCTTTTACCTTTTTTTTCCAGGAAAGCCACTCACCTTCGAATCGAGGAGAATGTTGCCGCGAGGCGGGGGAGGCTTCGCTCGTGGGGGAGCCAGCATCAGCCAGACCCAGGAGGTTTGAGATGGAAGGCAGAGAGCACTTGTAGTCTTCCATTGGGGGCGACGGAGGAGGATTCGGCTTGTGTCGAGGAGTGTAGTGGGTTTCGGGTTGAGGAGTGTATTGACCAGACATAAACATAGAAGTTGATGTATGCATTTGTGGGATTAATCACGGCGTTTCCAAGCGTCGGACCAAAGGTGGTTGGTTGGTCAGTGTCGGTCAGTGTATTAAGGCAAGAAAGAGCAGCGCCAAGTAGGGAGGAGCTGCTTGTATTAGAAGGTAGAAGGAATGGCTCTGGCTGAGATTAATGAGCCTGTACAGATGCCGAAAGTTCGAGTTCGATGTGAAGGGTTCGCTAAAAGCTGGTGTTCGCAGCCAAGTTGTCGGGGGGTTTGGAACTTAAGTAAGTCTCTGGTCCGGGAAAGGAACCTGTCAAAGTGGAGGGGACCCGTCTATCAGATCTGAAAGCCGTCGACGCCTCTGCTGGGCCTACACCCGCGTACGCCCCCTCCAAAAGGCCCTTCTTCCAAGCGCAGCTGTCACAAAATTGGGAGTGGGACCTACCGGTGCGCCAGGGCCTGGGACTGAAGGGCATCGTTGGCGGCAGGGTTTGAGAGCAGACGATAGGCAAGGGGAGGGGCCGGTGACGCTGACGGGAGGTTCCCTGGTGCCGCTCGATGGGCCTAGCCTCCAGGGTCATTATCGAACATCTGTCCCGGCAGTGACGTCCCCACCCTGAGAGGAAATGTTGTGATGACTCTCTCGTGGTGATCCTGAGCAGGGGGAGGGTCCCAGAGCTCCAGAGGGTGTGTGGGATGCCGAGGTGAGTGGGTGTGGGTGAGATCCGGGAGTGTGTGCCAAAACTCTCTGCCATGCGCCAGGATGTTCATGGATCGCCCCGTGGTCAAACGGTCAATAGGCTGGTTGATGCACAGGAAAATCGCCTTCATCCCTGTTCCCTGGCTGTGGCTCTCGGGGTGTCGATGGCATTAACCACAGTCATCTTGGTCCAGTCCACTCACTATTACATCGTCTCTGTTCCTGTCAACCGTTCGCCTCGTCTCGAGCATGCCTCAGTTCGCCGAAGTCGACAGTAACGTTAGGGTTTTTGCGCAGTGACCTCTGGCCCAGTAAACTACACCTCGGCGCCGGCGCCGGTGACGCACTCGCCCGGCCGAGATAACCAAGGCACAGGTAGAGGTGTCCATCTAACTTTCGGCCAAGCGTGCCATCCCGGGCGCCGCGCTGCATCGACTCCCGGGCCACTATTTCCCCTTTTGGGGGTCAGTGCCGTCCCGAATGCTGAACCCCCCAGGCTCTCCCTCCACCCCGGTTTGGTCGCTGTGGCTTGCGCGTAGAAGTCCCATATGCTTCTACTACCCCAGAGCTGGACTGGCGCGTCCTCTCTCGAGTCGCCAGGGAGCACCTTGAGACGTTGATTGACTCGAAACCACTGTTTGGCACGAAACCTCCCACATTGTTGCGCGTCTCTTTGATGCCCGGGAGGGCAAGCATTCTTCATGCCGACCGCCATCTAACAGCTTGTGTCTGAGATTTGGACCGTGTCCTTGTTTCTTGTCCGGCACGCGATAATTTCGCCATGTTCTGATCTGCAACTCTGGTGAGCGCTTCACATTCTGTCTGCTCAACCCCTTGATGCCCTCAAGCTTGAAACTCATCGAGTTGACTGGGTAGCTCCCTTCTGCCGGACATTAATTGTGTTGGCTGTCTTTCGCCTTGGCGCCGCAGCGCAGCAGGACAAGCTGTTCTCCTCAGTAATGTCCTGTGCTCATACATCTGAACCCATCGACGACGGCATGACGGCTGCCGCGGTGTCTACCCGCTGCAGATTCTCTTGGACTGGTCTCGTGGCGTCGAGTTGTGAGTCTGTAAGCGAGCTGGGCCGGCGCAACGACGGCGTTCCGGCACTGCGTAATGCCGCCGTACTGGCTGTGTTTGGGCAGCGGCAAGGGCCCCATGCTACAACTGACATTTTGGTCGTTTTCGACAACGCTTTTCCCTCTGTCGTCACTGGGCAGGCAGGCTAATTTGGACGATCGTCGTTTTAGCGGGCGCTCCCCTTCCTCGCTTACACTGGCGGGATTTCTTGGCGCGGGCCAAGGAGGCGGGCGTGCAGTGATCGACCGAGCTTTTTCATGAGGGAGGGTACAAGGGAATGAAGCCAACCCGTCCAGCACCTTGCTTCTCTCCAAGTTGGTGGTGCAAGGCAACAATCGAGATCCCTCAGTCTGACAGTTGTGGCCACTCTGGTTGGTGCGTGTGAATGCAGACAGATGCAGCAGGGCCCTGTGCCTCTTGGGACAGAACCTCGAGTCTGTTTCAACCAACTCCCAACCCTGATGCTGTACTGCAGTTGCATTCGTTGCTTGAACTTGCCGGTCCGAGAACGGGTGAATAGCGGATGAACGATCCGTCCAAGGATGAGCACCTAAACCTTGGCAAGGTGCTGTTGAGACAAAGCCAGACGAGCCGTCTTCAGACCGCGCGTGTCAAACTTTAAGCGACGACACGTGCGAAGTCCCTTACTTTGCTTTTGCTATTTCGTCGTGGCCGCGCCGTCGTCAGCCACGCCCGGCAGGACAAGTCAGCGCCAAGAAGAATCGAGCGCCTATTCGTGTGCGCGGAATTAAACCTATAATTATATAACTAAAGTCTACCCCCACCCGACGCGCCCCGTATCTCAATATATAATAACGCTGACTTACTTTATATCTTTTAATATTTATAACTTTTTATAAAAATATCTAATTTATGTAAATTTAGTATTATTTTAACTGTAAACTATTAGAGAAATTAAGAATAGAGTCCTATTGTGAAAGGCGCTATAATTAATATGCGAATAGCTGGTATATCCTAGCGCTAAGTCGCAAAGGTAATAGGCATTGACTATAAGGCTATTAGGGGGATTAAAAAATAGTTTATAGAGATAAGAAGTATCGAAAATAAATACTAGTTAGGGCAGCCTTAGGCACTTAATATAACTAAAAGGCGATATATTATATGTCTTATTCATAAAGACTAGTCTATCTTATAGGCCGCGCTATCTTCTATAATTAATAATTAGGTATACCTCTAGATACTTTAGCGTATTATTTCTTTCTATTATAAGCGTAAATAAAAAGTAATAAAGAGACTAAGAATTATATCTAAATAAGCGAAAAAGAGGTATTAATTTATATATAATTAATTACCTTAGATTAAAAAATTAAATAAGGTATAATATCTTAAAGTTAATAGGTATATCTAATTAATTACTAACTTAGATAATTTACTCTAATGAGTTTATAATTAATAATATAGCGCGTAACCTATACTCTTTAGTCTTCTAGGCGCCTTATAAGAAATATAATTTAGGTCTTATAAATATGACGGATTATATTAAACTAATAATTTCAAGGATATATTAGGTAGAAATCTAGCGTAAAGAAAAAACCTAATTAATTGCTATAAAATGCGATCTAATTGCTCTAAAATAAAGATATTTATCTTAGAGCTATGTAATTATACTCCGTAATAGCCTTATACCTTTATATGATAAGACTAAAAGGTTTTAGTAAGATAATATAAGTATTTATACTATAAAGAAGATTTCTGCTTAGTTTTTAAACTATTATATTAAATTAATTAATTAGCCGCTAAATTCGCTGGATATAAGCCTAATTAAGAACCTATAGTATATTTTAAAGAATAAATTAAAGAAGTTATTCTTATATCTTAAAGATTTAAAGGATAATATCGCTAATAGGGTAGAATTTAATCGATGCGTATTAATCGTATGGGACGTAATCCTATAATTAATAATTTTAAAGCTCATAGGGTTACTTAAGCGCTGATTATGCGCTATTAAAGTTATATGAGGATAATATATGAAATATTAAATAGTATAATTAAGGCTTTATTTTAATATATATAATTATTTTATTGAGAATTAATTAATAATGCTATCGCGATATAAAGGTGCGTGGTTATAATATTAGTCTGGGGTCTGGGCGGGGGTGGGGGTAGACTTTAGTCATATAATTATATTCTGCTTATACTTGTTTTCGAATGGCGTCTCTGGTCGTGGTAGTTGGAAGCACTGGACTAACTAACGTAGAGCCCGTTGCTGTAGACTCGGGGACGATGTCGGTTTTCGTATCCCTTTTCATGTCATTTCAGACGAAGATCGCGTTGCCCAAGTCCTCCTCCCTCACCTGTCATTTGATCTGGCCGACGAGTGTGCTGCATCACACGCTCGAGTGATGTGCGCATTATGCACGACAAGGTTGCTGTGCATGCTGTTGCTGCAAGCTGTCATTCTGCTCGATGTGATCTCCATTCCCTATCCCGTTAAGTCTCAAGTCAACCGCAGCATCCAACCTGGAGTAGTCGTTCTCGACCCCCAGTATCCCACGATTGCAACCCAGCCCTACCTAGCACCCAAGCATCCTGGGCAACTCTACCATTTCGGGATGCGCCCTCGTCGTTCCCGTCAGAAGATGCCAGGCTGATGAAACGGTCATACTTCGGACTATCCCCCGAACGATCCCCCGATTGCCTGCCGTCGAATTCACATCACTGCCGAGCCTCCGTAGTCTCGGACCTTTCTCAGGACCCGGATCTAGCAGCGACATGCTTTGGCACCTTGACGTTAGTCCTGAGGCACAGCCGGCCACGCCGTCGGTGTCTGGTGTGGGATGGGCGCTGATCGGCGGGGTACCACTCGTATACCGGCAGTGAGTTGTGGATCATTTGAGTGGATGAGTCGCGCGAAGCTTGATGTCAAGAGAGATTGCAAACTGGTGTTGTTTCAGGCCTCCCTCATAAGTTGGATCGAAGCATTGACTAGGGCGAATAGGGAGGTGAGGTGGGATGTTTCGACGGGAAAAAGATTCTTGGGGCTCCGTGATGCAACACAACTCCCGCTGGTCTTGTTGTTTTGGTGGAGCCAAAGCCAAACTGGGCCGGATAATAATTATCCAGGAGGTACCGAACTATTCGAGGTGGTGAGACAAGTCTGTCGCCGGGCATGAGGCTTGCATAGTGCACAGCGGTTGCAGCATGTGCGTAAAAACTCGAGCAGCATCAACTTGGGTGCTCAGAGCGTCGAATATGGGGCTGCGTAGATGTTGGCAGCCTTGTTGTCTTGGATCGAAGCATGGCGCGGGCGGAAGTAAGGCTCTCCCGCAGTGTCGGCATGACAAAATGCCAGACATTGCAGATCATCTGGGCTGAGAGTTTGCGAGGGAGGTCAGCATTGTTTCTTTTGGGAGTGAGCGTCATAGTCGCAAAACAGACGGCAGTTTGGGCATTCGTTACTCCACGTCCATACTACCGAACCAGACAAGCCTCAGGCTGTCCCAACTGACCGGCAAGCCAAGCGGGATGATGATGGCTGGGAAAGCTGGGACAGAATCTAGAGCTTCTATTGGCGGGGGAGGAGGAGCTAGCAGATGCCGGGGTCGCTTCCAGAACTGGTCGGTGGGAGAACAAGGTTGAGGCTTGAAGAAAATCTGTCGATCTCTACAGCCTCCTGCACGGTTCGGCGAATGCCCAGCTGAGCGGAAGTGATTAGGCCAGCGAACCCGATAGCGAACCCGAGGATTGTGGCTTATTAGTTGAGATCGTGGCTTAATTGAATGACGCGGTGAGCATGAAGCTGTCTTGAAAGGTCGAAGAAATGTCCATGGATGGATGTTGCCAAGAGACAAGTGTTAGTGTTAGTGTTGGTTGTTGGCTCTTTCCCAGGGGGCAGGGACTGCATTCTGAGGCAGGTGCAAACTGGCAGCGGTTGAATCATGGGAATGCATGAGACTTGCTGTTTCCCATCATCAAAGCCACCAAAAAGGGATGCGTGCATAGAAACCTCCACAGTGGACCTTGCAACAACAGCTCTGACCCCCTGCGTGAAAACAAAGTCAGCGGCCTTCACATGGACGTCTGACCTACCCCTTCGGGAGAACACTGCTGGCGTTAGGGAGCCCCTAAGGATCTGACTGTCCCGAACGTTAAGCGAGTTGATCCCCTGTAGGGCCCCTGAGACTTAGCGCGCGTCGACTGGACGGGAGGCACCTGTCGAGACAGAGGCCAACGAACCTTCCTTCGGTTGCGTATCCTGTACGAGAATGGAAGGCGTTGGCCGATTAGTCAGACAGTTTGATGAAGCCTACAGCAATCCAGCTAATGGCAGACATGAATGCCTGGAGAACCAAACAATCAGCTCAGCACAACGTTGTCAAGTGAATCCTTCGCCAAGGCTCTTGATTCTGCAGGCCTTGTCATGCCACTTTGTGATCGGTGTGGATTCATTCACCACAAGTCATTTTCTTGGACAATCCTTCGGGCGATGCGGGACGAGATGAAGCGAAGCGTCTCCGAGGGAGGATAGGAGCACAGGACACGGCAACACGGGCCTGGAAACAGTCTCAAGGAATAGAGGCTGATGCTGCCAGAATAGCTTCACCACTTGCTTGGCTCTCGACTCCGGGTCCGTTCATTCATATCCAAGCCACTTATAGATACCTGCTTAGCATTTGCTTACCAACAAGACCAGCGCGAGCCTCGCCAGATTTAGCACCCGAGACATCATCCGACCACCGCCACCATCCACGACGATATATCATTAATTCAACACTGGCCATGGCATCGTGAACTGCGACCGTCAGTGGTTGATAGTTGTTGATAGATTGGCATGCCCAAAACACGACCGAAATGTGCAAGGACATGCGACTGGGGTGAACCATGGCTCTGCATCAACCACATCGACGGGAAAGTCCGAGCTATTGGTCAGCACCCGCGCCCCAGAAGATCAGCAAAGCCAGAAGATGGATCCAAAAAGCCAAGGCGCCCGGTTTGGGGGCCTTGGGGGTCCCAAGAGACCAACGGGCCACGAGGATTTGCTGTGATCTTCAAAGACGGCGGCGATCAGCAGGGGCCACCCTTGACGGACCAAGGTGTCGGCCACGCGAGATGTGGATTAGGCTCGATTCGGGAGCCACACACCCCCTTCGCCCTACCTCCCCACTCGTCATGATGGCCTGATTTTAATCTCTTGCGTCGTTGCTAAACTCGTCGAGTGTGACACTTCCGCCTTTGGTGCTGGACTGGGCCGCCCTTAGCTTGCCCCGATGCGTGCGCTCGCGCAACCATGGGGTTAGGGGTTTGAGGGTTTGGTGCTTTGAGGCTTCGGTTGGGCTGCGCTAGACTCGATGACGGACCGACAATGCGAGACCCTTTCTGACCTGTCGTTGTGCCGGACGCATCGACTCTCTCTCCGCCGTCTCCGGTGCCGCACTGTCACCAACATCACCATCGTGTTCGGCTTCATTACTCGACTTGCCCGTCGTCCCGGGTCTATAACAAGCTCTATGGCAAGCAGTGTGCGTCCCGGTTTCAGGATGGATTCATCTCCCATCGACGGCATGTCCCGCCTCGTACTCTTGTTCTATTTCCTGCTATTAACCGGCTTTTGCTCCCTTCCCCGAGAGCCAGGCGCCCCCCAACCCACAGACCGTTGTTGACGACTCCACCGCCACGACGAGATTTCCCGTTTTGGCAACTCTGGTCCGTGTCGGGGAAACTTGATCGACTTCATCCCATGTTATACAGGACAACATAAGCAGTTCTTCCAGGGCCTTCATGGCCGGAACTTTCCGCCATGGCTTATTGTTCACTTGGTTCCTTTTTCAAATCAGTCCATCGCCTGAGAGATCGTCGGCACGTCAGACCCTTAACCCAGCTTTACCGACTCCGGTTCCGACAAGGCAGAGTCCCTTGTCCTGGGAACACATGGATGGTGCCGCGGCAAGTCCTCGTGAGGGCAAGTCGACGATTTACTTTGGCTTCACAGGCATGCTGTCAACTCCAAGGCAGTCTTGATGGGGGACACTGCATTAGGCTCTTTTCAGCTCCCTCTTTGAGGATAGCTGCCTCCAGTCGACCCTGGCCGTTATCCTTCTCGCCTGCCCCAAACTCGGGCCGTTGACCTTACAGCGGGTGTGCAACCTGATGCGATCCCCTTTGCAGCAACACGAGCATCAGGGGGTGTGCGCCATCCAGACGGATATGGAAAGCCATCCGTGATCCACGTCATCTTTCTCACTGAGAGCTTTACAACCAACCTGTTGGAAGCCAGGTTTGCTGCGGTAAGGACGCCAATGTTGTCGAGTTTACGGTGGCCGCTCATGACCCCTACATACCGTTTTATAGCCACCACAACTGATCTGTTGCGTCGGGTATGCGGCGGCATCACAAAAGGTCCAAAAGAACCCTTGCGGGTGAAGAAGGATTGAAGATCTACGGACATGCTAAGCGAATCACCGAACATATGGTCTCTGGCTGGACAAGAGCTCACCTCGATGATGCTGATGAGGGTTGGGAAACAAGTCATGTGTCAGTTTTGATCGACTTGAGCCTTGACGGCTAAACAGGCACGCGGCCCGAGCCCTCCAAGCAGGCGAAGATCAAATTGGGGATGCCTGGTTTCGGAACTGTCCCCCGCAAAGATGCAGACCTGATCACCGGGTGTAAGGGCTTCACGTTCTTGTTTGAGGCTCGATGTGATCTCTTGATGCACCATGGTGGCGGAGTGACATGCTGACCTTGCCAGGGCAGCCTGGAGGGAGGCAAGGGGCGCATCGAGATTTGGGAGCTACCTGGAACTGACGCTGTCACATTTCAGATGCCTCCTTGCTGTCACTAAACCTTCTGAGGGGTTCAGAAGCTTGAGCCCATGCTTACGGGCGTCAAGAGGTGTGAGTTGATGCGACGATTCAATGCCACATTCGGACACAACTCGATGCATGATGGTCAGTCATTGTTCTCAAAAGACCAATTTCTCAACCTTTGCCATCCAAAGCGCTTAATGAAGCTCGCAGAGATACCCCCAGATTCATAAGCAGCTTCCCAGCAATGTCTACCCGTCGCTAGGGATCTCCGATGTAACCGCACCGCAACCCTGCATGATACGTACGGTTAAATCCACCAACGGCATGTGGTACCGTTGTTTCACAGCACCTACTATCGACTACGTTCACCCAACACCCACCGGACTGCTATTGAAGAGATGCCAATATTTGGTGTTGGTTGTAGCGGCAACTTGATCAAATGTCCGGGTGCGGAATACTACCAAGCAGTTGAGGGACCTCGGTCTGGACTGTGACGGTTGCAACAGCCTCATCACTTCAACAACCTACAGTAGCGCGCCGACACGGCAAGGGGGAGCGGTGCGGCAAGTTATTGGCTTGTGATGATTACCACGGTCCGTCAACGGGACTCTCCCGGGAACCGTTTGAACTGGCCTCCCTTGCATTCATTGCCTGCCAAGGCAGAGCCCATGTGGCTTTGCGACGTTGCCCCTCGGGCGACTATCACTAAGAGACAAACACCGAGGAGGGCCAAAAAGCATGGCCGTGAGACAAGTCGGTTCGTTGGATGGACCTGCGCGTGCTATGCCAGCCACACCTCATGGCAGGGCGTGCGTCGACAAGAACAAAATGAGTCCCGAGAGGAATGTGGCTGTCATGGTGTAACGAGACCGCATGCTTAGCCCAGCCGCGAGTGGTGAGGTATTGCTTTTGACATGTGCTTAGCGCCAACTGCTATTCATAGCTGTCGATCTCTGCATTGCATCGTCGCCTCAAACATTCGGGCAATGAGAAAAGAAGCCACAGGTCTCGCCTCAATTCAATCCCGTGTTTGCTTGAATGGCAAATTGGTTTAGTCAAGGCAACGGTTGGGCTTGCTTTGCCATGCTGGAATGTCTCTCCCTGTCATATATCGCCATCGTATGAGAGCGTGTCGTGTCTCACTTTGCTTTTTTCTCATCTCTCCCCGCCATGTGCTCTCCCTCCGCTCAAGGGCGAAGACAAGAAACATGACGAGTGAGGAGAGACGAGACGAGAGAACGCCCTGCGGTCGTCGACGCCACCCCGCACTCGCTCACAAACATTGCTTTTTACCGCGCTCGGGAGGTCGCATCTTGGGTGGCCAACGGCTCCTCCCCCGTGTCTGTACACTGCAGGTCTCGGATATCACATGGGCGAGAGAAGAGGCTGGTTGGCCACGCTCCGAGGGAGAAGCTTTTGGGGTGGCGGCTTGTGATGGGTAAGCCTCTGTGGCTGCTTTACTCGGAACTATTGTGTAGATCAAAGTGATGTATAGCTTTTGAGTCTGTTCTTGGTCTCACTTATTTGCAACCGCACGAGGTTACATACAAGCAAGGAAGAAAGAAATGATGGAGTTCTGAAGCAATTGCAATAAGTCAGAGACCCGGTCAGGACTCGAGACCCAAGACCCAATTCACTCTGAATCACCGGTTCATGGTCGAGAGCCACATGGTAAGCACTCCACGTTCCTCCCCAGTTTCACGTGGACTCAGGCTCGTGGCAAGCAAGGGTTGAGAGACAATATTGAGAGACAAATGAGTCTCCCTACCAAGCCAGCCTTGACTATCAACTACAGTATTATCCAGCCTAGCGGGTCTATCGTATCCGCCAAGTCTATCTCTGGAGTAACCCAATGCACAGCACAAGTCATAGATGCAGATGCAAATGCACTGTGCAACACCAATGATATTGTATACAGATGATCAACCCTGTTGCCCCCAAAGTACCCAAACAACGCCTCTTCCTTTGGACTCCTTCCGCGTATCTATTGCCGTTGTCTCTACCCGCATAGTTTCGTGCCCCCAACCGCTTCTCCTGACACTAGGCAAGTCCTTTCCAAAAGTGACAGCTCGCCGTCCTCCCTGTTGTAGGATTGTGGGATCCTATACCTGGTCATTCTCCACATGATGCCCGCGGAACCCGCTGATCTACTGAGAGAACAGGCTGAAGCCAATTGACTTTCTCTCGGCCGACACTCCGCGCCTTCCTTTTGGGAGGCACAGTCGAGGGGTGAGGCTCTAGGGGGGAAAGGCGCGTTTTGGAACTGGCGGGACAGTTCGTCGATCTCAATGAGAGGCCTGTCGACCCGATAACAGAAGCGGATGGGTACGGCCTAGAACCCATGACATGCGGCATGGGGGAAACAGGCGATGGGTAATTACGAAAGATGTTTCCTTGATCTTCTAGTAAGGGGCAGGTGACATAGTGCTTGTGGTCTTGAGATGGTGCCGTTCTCAACACTTGCGGAATAGCCAGGGGATGGCTGCCACGTTTGCGCACTGCTGGTGATGAAACTGTATCGGAGCAATAGAGTTCACGCAGACCAGACGGTCTCATCTCCTGTGGCCGGGTTTCTGATGCCGTGCTCTCCCTGGGTTTCTAGAGCTGGGGCTCAACGATTTGTTGAAGCATCCTGCGACACAGTCCCTAATTGACATGAGTTTTGAGTCTCTCCTTAACCGTATGCGTGTAGGCCTAAACTCTAAACTATAACACAATCCACGCTAACATCGCTTCTGAGGCCTGAGAGAGCAGGTAGGATGGCAGTCCCGTGCCGTGTGAGATTGGTGTCGTGGTACCCCACCAGCCCGAGGTAGTTTTGCCCCGGAATTGAGGTTCACTTCGAGAAAGGGGTATGTCAGTGAGATGATTCCAACGCAGTGAAGGTATCACGTGGATGCTATAGTTGAAGCTGCTTGTGCGAAAAGTTGCGGCGCCTCTGGATTAGGGATAGGGGCGATGAACTTGCTGCCCTTCTGGGGCCTTGAAGGACTAAACCATTGCTTCTAGAACTGTGGTGTAGCATATGCCACATATACTGTCACATATTGCACGTATGCCATAAGTGCTCCATGGCCCTGTAGGTAAACTAGAGATCCGAGTCGAGTACAATCGGGGCTCCAATCCCTTTTCGTGAATCTGCCTGGGTTGGTGATATCTTCACGAAGCACTGCAATACTAGGCGACAACACCAACCTGGGGGCATGGAGCTGGTACTTGAGTTTGACGTACATTTGGAGGATTTTGATGATATAAATAGTCTAAAACAGAGTTTTTAAGCTTCCTTGGTCGTTGTTCTTGAAAGCGTCTACTTGTTGACTGCCTCGTCCGCTTGGCATGGCTATCAAATGCGGGTGATGTCTACTAGAACCACACATGTCATCCAACAACGTTTATTCCAACTCATTGGATGTGATTAGGTCAGTTCAGTATGATCGTGGAATGGAAATACTTAATGAGGATAATGCTGAGAGGCAGAACCGATGTGTTGCGGCTGAAGCAGCACCCAGAATGCCCAAGTCACGCCAACGACCCTTGAACTCTGCTATCAAGTTCAAGTGCCCTGGTCAACAAAAGGGAGACTATCTAGCGAGTGAGTTATCACTTGGCATTTTTATTCATTAGCACAACGCTCCAGTATGTGATAGTATATGAGGGCGTCCTAAGTCATGATAGAGAGAGGACACGACCTTGGCACTCTGTTTTCAGCGATGCGAAGGCAGTCTAGTCCAGTGAGGGAAGAGGTTAATGAACAATGGCTAACTGGTCAACTAGAAAGGTATTTAGGGACTTCTCCTTAGCTTGTCATTGATTGACCCATTTGGGTGTCATCGGGTTGAGCGTACAAACTGTAGCTAGTGGAGTAAACTGGAAGAACTGTGGTAACGAGAAGAGAATTAAGAACTAAAAGAACGGCAGTACTTGGAAGAACGGTGACGACTCGAAGAAGAAGAGCAGTAGTGGTTGAACCAACGGTGTGATCTTCAAGAAGAACGGCAGTAGTAATTGGAAGATCTCCGAGAAGAACAGTAACGACTCAAAGAAAAAGGGTTGCAATCAGAAGAACCATAATGATTAGAAGAAGAACGGTAGTAATTGGAATAAGAGTAACGACTCAAAGAAGAATAATAGTAATTAGAAGAACGGTGGCGACTTAAGAATGGTGATGAGCTGACACGGATGCAATATGGCACTCTTCATAATGAACAGAACACTCGGATCAAAAAGCTTGTAGTCAAAAGGAAATAGAATATTGAGGATGGGAGGTTGGACTTGTGAATACTTGGAGTTGAATGGGAGTGCGAGCGGAAGCTGAGAGGAAGAAGTGATGAGAGGCCCAAGCATAGATGTGCAACCCACGAATGAATCAGAAAGGACGATGAAGAGGAAATTGAAGAGTATGAATGATGAGAAGGGGATTGAATGGATAGATCGGTGCGAGGGTGACCTTGCTCACCGCAATGTTTAACAACGAGACCAGATGACCGGAGGCTGATAGTATCTGATGTCGAGACGGAATCAGAGCTGCCAGCTCTTAAGAGGACCTTTTGCAGGAGTATTTTGGCCTTGAAATTAGGCTCGCTCGATGAAAGGCTATGATTGAGCTGTTATTGTAACTACTTTGGGAGAGGCTCGGACTCGCTGGAGATCTTTTAACGAGGCCATCGCAACAGGGGCCCAGATCAAAAGGAAGCTAGGTGATTGAAAGTTGATTTGATCCTCACGTGAGCTAGTCTGTGAATCTCTTGCTGACACCGTCTTGAGTGCCGTGGCCGTCTTGAGTGCCCTGACAGTTCTGACAGCCCTGACAGTCTTGTATTTCTTATGGAGCTCTTGATTGGATTATGAGATAGGAGAGGCTGGATAGGGATTGCAACTTGATACCGACCTTTATAACGTGTGAATGTATAGCAGCAGGCTAGTAGTCCTGAAAGAAAGACGAAATAGGTGTTCACTGTAACCGTCTCTGACGGTGCATGGTTTTCACGATGAGGCCATCGCGGGAGAGGCCGCGTCGGGTTGACATGCTGGTGAATAATGACTGAAATAAGTAGGCAGAAAGAAGATCCGGACTATGGTAGAGTTTTATATGCCCTAGGCGATACTGAATCTGTCGACTTGCAGGGTGAGATCCCGTCTGAGCGATCTGTACAGCGTCACGGGTGCGTCCTCGAGATGGACCGATACCACCAGAAACATTGTTCCATAAAACGGACCAACATGTTAGAACGTCTCCAGTGCACTCATTTACCTAATCCGTTCAGATGCATACCTCAATCATCAAATGGGGAGTTCCAATGTGGTATCCAGGCCATTTCCCTGCTTTCCTGCGCTTATCCGAGGTCGCCATTGGCTAGAGACATTCCTTCTCCGTCTGGCGACGGAGGGAGTTCTCTCTTGGTCGGATGCTAACTGTCACGAGAGCTGTGGGTGTGCTGCCAGACTGAGATGATCGAACCATGGGGGCGGGACGGGTTTAACCAATCTCAGCTGAATCGAGGCGAGTGGCGCAACAAGAAGCATTCGGGATCTGCATGTCATCCTTTGCCGCCTTCTAGCGCTTCTAGTTCCCGTCCTTTTGTGTAGCTAGAAGAGGGGCTTGGTCAAATCCAGGGTGTTGATGTTTGGGTACAATACCGACTTGCCCAACCCACGACATAAACCTGCCGCTGGATACACTGTCTCCTGTTATTGATTGCGTACCACTTAGAGAGACTCTCCCATCCCAAGATAAGAGCTACTAGAGGCAGGTTGGCCCTGGAGATGCGAGATCATTGAATAATCAGAGATGCGAAACGCCTAAATGATACTGTGAGGCCATACGATATCAACACACATCGTATAGACTCAGCTGATCGGGCTGGAAGCGACCGCTGATCCCTAAAGACTTACATCCTTCCAGCGCCTACAGATTTCTGCAGATTCTTCTGATACCTGGCCAGCTGCGTTCTTCTGGAACCGATAATTCCTGCCAGATCTGCTGAGCTGATACAGTTGGGCGCTACTCACAAATCCACACATTCGAAGCAGGACTCCCTTTAGCTCCCCCAGCAACATCACTGCACAAGTACAAGGATACCACACTTGTAGAATACTCTGGTACAAAGCTGACGTCAGAATATCCTGTTCCTGGGCTCCGGCCTGGCACGTTTTGTCAGCCCCCCCTTCTAATGTAAATCTATCAAAACATGCCCGGTGTCCAGAACGAGCCCGAGAAGACTACACTGGGGGCCCTGACGCTTTCTTCTGATATAGAAGAGAAATTTGAGCCAGTGCCATCAATTGAAAAAGACTGCATGCCCATGGTCTTGTTTCCCATGGTCTGCTTCCCCTTTCTTTATCAACCACTTACATCCCGGGACCAACCTCACCTGAAGCAACTTGACTGGCGTTGTTGAAGAACGTCAGTGGCAGAACAAGAGACCGAAATTCTCTGAGAGCCTGATCAGGCTGCGTGTGCTGTGAGCTGTAATTTGCCAGTTACCACACCTGTGCCAAAACAGACTATCATGAAATAGGAGGTGGAACACGCATTTTGAAGGAGAAAAGGTCCGTAGAGTAGTATATATATATAGTGAACAGTCAAAGACAGTCTGGAGGTTTGATTTCTTTGATTTATGATTGGTTTATTATCAGATCAGGCTGCACTGCTCCTGGAGCTGTCTCAGTCAAACCTTGGGACCACCGTGCCCATGAACAGGCATTTCTCGGGCCGGACCCCATTGCAGTGAAATCCACTTTCAAGAACAAGTGTGTATATCAATTACGAGATGACGGGTTAGTTCTACGGTTTGTCTCTTGTATTTTCGAGGTCGCAACGTTGACGGCGCAGCATTAGCGACAGGTCAGATCATGGAACAGGGAGACTGAACTGTAGTTTACTCGGAGCAAGCATCTATACTACAAAGTTGAAAAATACAGCAGGAAATGATCTTTAATATTAGTTCTGTGAGAACTGTATGATACAATGGTTGACAAGTGTCTTGAAGTGACAGTCGAGGATTACTTGATGCCCCACCAATAGAGACAACCCTCATTGACACCGCAACTTTGCCCTCCAAGATCTCAACAAGTCAAGAAAACAACTCAACAGTGGCGTCTTCCTCTCAACCGGGTTGATGCATCCTCACAGCCGAAAATCACAATGAAATCACAATGCATCTGCCTTACTCCTTTGGCCGAGCCTGCATTTCCGACATGAAGCCTGCGTTTTTCCGAGAGAGCCTGCTTGAAAGCCAAAGCCCGGTCAGAGGGGGGCATGTCGGCTAATGGGGGGAAAGTAAAAAGTCTTGCTGTGACGCCCTAAAGGGAAGGTTGGAGGAGGCTGGCATGCTTGCAAACTTTTTTTTTTTTTTACACTATGTGCGCCTGGTAGAAGCAGGGAGAGAGAATGCTGTGTGGATAAGCAATGGATCCATTGTCGAATTGTGGATGGCTGGTTGGGTCTGCTTCTATGGAGCACATGTTTTAAGGCAACGGGTTGCCTTGCGTTAGCTGCCCAACTTGCATGCGGCTGAACAGACTGGGCACCCTCTTGGTGTCGCTAAGAGTTTACATATTTGAACGAGGATCAATAAACGGGGGATGCACAATGCCTTGAGAAAATCACTCACGGATTGGGGTGAGGGGGGCAGGCAGACACCAATACTTTGGCGTGACTTGTTTTCTCTTCTCGCAAACAGAGAACACATTTAACACAAGTGGGTAGCTTCTTGCAGTTTACACCAACACTACAGGATTAACTTGCAGCACAGCAGCAATGCCAGCAGCCTACTCGAATTCAGTATTCCGAACGAGCGTTCATCGTTGCACGTGGTTACGTCACATTTTGAGCCTCTAGTCGCTTCCCCTCGGCTCGCCAGACACATCCGAGTACCTAGGTAGGACAGTACTTGATCCAAGCTCCTTTTTTTTTTTTTTTTTGCTTCCGGAATGAATACCTCTATGACGACGATGGTCTCACCGGGCGGGAAAACCGGGAACTTGCATGAACCATTCGTGTTCTGCTGTATACCCGGGGCTAATCTGCGCGCGGGGGAGAAGACGATTTCGGAGCAGGCAGAGCCTCATCATTCGGCGAACCAGACGGCAAGGCAACTGGTCTTGTGCATGTTGCTCGACATTCCCTGATGGTGGGCAGATGAACACACGATGAGAGCTCAACATCATGCGCTCCAACCATAAACTCGCTCCATGTCAATCATTTCGGTGAGGCTGTTGATTGATAAGGAGAGAGAGTATCGCAATTGCGATTTACAACTTTGAGAGCGACTCCGATGCAACACGGCTTCTGTCACGTGCTTGTCGTATCTTGGGTGCCCAGGAAGGCCTCAGTACCAATGCCTGATGTGCTGGTACGACTTGAACCTTACAAATCGATAAGCAACTTCTCACGAATCTACCAAGGTAGGTAAGTAGGTAGGTTGGTTGCCCACGCAATCGATACCCCCCACCAGTGGCCGCGGGGGCCTCGGCCTAATGTTTTGCACAACAACCACTCACACTCACAGCATCTCGGTCTCCATTCACCGATGAGTTACAATCAACGTGATCCTAACTAAATAATACCATGCTAATTGTAGATAGCATGAGTTAGTATGTACACGTAGTGCTTCTTAATGCTGTCGCCTTTGTCCCCCACGCCGATAAGACCCGATCAGTCGGCGCAAATGCGGTGAATGAAAGGGAGAAAAGCTTTGACAGCCTCATCGTTGGAGCTCTTGGTCAAATCACATGGCTTCGCAAGGCTGCGTCTTTGAGAAAAGTTCCTTGCTTAGCGGTTGCCTTTCCCTCGCTTGTGTCAGAGTCTGGTGGCTTAGCAAGGACGCCTTGCGACGGACTTGTGGGCTTCTTTACTTCTTCCGAGCCTTGCGGACTGAAAACTGAGCTCGGGTCGATGAACAAGTGTTCCGAGAAGAGCTTCCGAAAGGTAAGTTTCCGGCTTCTAATAAGCGCGGCAGTTTCGGGAGGGTCTTACGACGGGCATATGGAGCAATGTAGCTGCCTTGCAAGCTGCAGACACCGAGATTACTCCAGCCATTCAATGCAACATTAGAAAGTTTCTAGAATGTTGATGACTGAGGCGGCTCGGAACTTGATTGCGGAATTTCCAGGACCCGGTTTGAGGAACTACCCAGTGAGGTTTCAAGGTTTCAAGGCGTAACTGGTCCATGTGGTGGCCAGTTAAACGGGAAGGCTAGTTGACTTGACGACAGTCATGATGTACCCCTGAATCTTCAAGTGAAGCATTGACAAAAAGACGTCCATCACATCCTGTCGTGTAAGTCTAAGAGCGCCCCCAATGGCTCTGAAAGATGGCCTAAGCTCTCAGATCTTCAATGCATAACTCTACCCGAGACAATTGCCGCGGCAAAAGTTGTGAAACTGCGGGATGCAAAGTGATTGAATCCTCAATGTCGAGGGGGCCGTCACAAATCACACCGGTCTAAATGTGATGATGGGTATAGCCACGATCCTTCAGGAACAACAGCGCGGTTGCCTTGTCTAAAGATAAGCGCCATGAGGAATCTGTGTGGCTGAGCTCAAGGGTGACTTGGCCAACAAACTCCGAAGGCATTCCTATAATACCTTCAAGGCCAACATGTGCGTTGACTTGTTTCTAAAAAAGATGGAGGCTGACGAAGCTTACCTGGGGTTTCGCAAGTGGCGTGGCTGAGTTTTCGACTCTCAGATCGTCCAACACCTCAAGCCATGGGTAGCACCGCCGCGAGGCATCCTTGATACTCAGCATGTGCAGTTAGGTGATATCTCAGGATAAGCGCTGGTACAAGAAACGCCTGTCGCTGAGATGACGAGATGCGTGACAGTGAACGGGACTGCATCATCACTACTCCATCCCGAAGGGCCTATGGGTAGCATCACAGTCACAGTGAGGCCCGCCTACAATGCCTCCACGGCCAGCATGTGCAAGTACGTGACATCTCAGCATAGGCGCCGGTAGAAGTCATTCCTGTCATTGTAAACTACGAGATGCGTGTCTGTGTGGAGGTCTACCCCGTCACGAACAAGCCATGGTAACACTACAGCGAGGCCCATCACTGGCATGTGCGATTGCCTTGCGTTAAAAGGCAGACGCTGGCATAAAGCATGCCCGTAATTAAGAAACACAAGATGTGACTGTGAAGAAAGTGCACCACCACGAACAAGCGATGGGTATCATTCACGGTGAGGCCATCTCCAGCCTCAGTTGTGGCCTTGCACTTTGGTTCGTAAAAGCACATTAAAGGGGGGACTCATCACCTGCCTCAAGATTACGACCTCAAATCACTGCAATGAAGCGTGTGATTGAGGCCATCAACAGAAGGCCTCAGCGGTTGGCTCCAGTCCCGAGTAAGTGATACCCAAACCATAACCCATCGACCTCCAAAACATGCGTTGGCCAGATGTATAAGCTGAAGCCACTCAACCTATTGGACCGGAACCCGAAGGGCTGCCGACTCGGCTTCCAGGACGGCGAATGAGACGCGCAAACCCATCCCCCTTTTCCCCGCGTTTCACCAGCCACACACGCGACGACGCGTAGATAAACACCCATGTAAATGGTGGTTCCTCAGCTGCGCCATCCACAGTCCAATCCACGACATGAGGAACCGCGTCAGCGACACCATTTTCCGGCAAAAGAAAATCAAACAACCACGAACCATCATGGAAACATTTGACTTTCCCAAATGGGTCATTTATGGATCACATTCCTGGGCGGTTACAATCGTTTTGCCGCAGCCTGATTCTGCTTTCCTGGCCCCCAATTTGGTACCGATTTCCTGGGAATATGCAGGGTCCTGTGCCCCCTGGAGCCGAGGGGATCCACTTTCCCCAGTCGACGGCCCGCTCCGTCGTGTGCTTTTTGACAGGAGAAACGTGGTTGACCAAATCTGGGTTGGAATGCCATGTCATTGGGTTGTTTTTAGGTATGCGATTCGTAGATATCCATTAATCAGAATGAGGCCTGAATGGCTGGGCATAATTGTGCATTTAATGGCCAATTCAAAAGTACACCTCGTCAGATTATCTCAGGGGGATGAACAGGGGTCACTTTCTCTTTCAAGTCACCTACGGAGTACCACCTGGGTCGTTCACTCATTAAAAGCAATGCCCTTGCTCGGAGCTGGGCGTATCATTCACGGTACGGTTACAATACCCTACCCCTCCTGGCAGGGGGTACGTCATCATTGACGATTCGACGAACCGGTTCGTGACGCCACATGCCAGGCACCCGGTGCTACTGACGCACGCAGCTCTCCCGGAGTCGAAAGTCAACACGCCTACGCCAGTTGCTCCATTGCGGATCTGCCGCTGGAGGCAGACCCAGAGCTTGGAAACTAGTTCAAACGGAGAAAGGGCAGGGGAATGTTATTCAACGGTACGAATATTTATTTACTACGGAGCATATCTACTGAATAGGTGGTAATGACGCCCGTTTCGCCTGAAAGCGCAAAGAAAAGAAAAACACCGAGAAACAAAGGAAAGAAACAAGCATCGAGCTGCATCGTGTGCACCACACCCAAGCCAAGCCTAGCCCACAATCCATGAAATTGTCTGTTAACGTATGGGTCAAGTAAAATTGCCTGTTGAACCTCGTGGGAGGGGGCAACATGTGTTGAATTCTGCGAATGCGAAGAAGGATGTTTTTGTTGTCATGTACCTGTCTGAATCCCCAGCCTGACAGAAGGAAAGTTGTCTTGCACTCTTACTTCGCCACAGAGTGCGTCTCTCCTGCCGGACCTGGAAGGAAAGGAAACCAGGGACAAAGGGCCCGAAACTGTCAAGTCGCCGAGACTGCTATAGCCGCGCCGGCTTTATAGAGTATTTGTCGTAATCGTAACTCTGGACCCCCAGCTGGTGCCAAAGGAAAACCACTCGGCCTTGTAGAATGTGGATTTCCTGGACAATGTCCCAGTATGCCTCCCCTTTCCAACCCGCCTGGCATAAGATTGCGGAGAGCCGCTCTCTTTAGACTGAGTGCGAAACTGCTAGTCCTTCTGCCAGGCTGCCGGTGGGAATTCAGACAGGGTCATCATCCAGTTCCACGTCGTACTTGGCAGGCACCGAGAATTGTCGCGTCGCTGGGTCCCAAACGAGCCAGGACCCCGAGGTCGCAATCTTGCACCCCAGAGTCAGGATGCGGTCCTTTCGCTCCTCCACCATGGACCCCAGCTCGAAATACTTCTCATCCTCATCAATCTTGTCATTCTTGAACCACTCGGGAGGGAAGTAGTCTTCTGAGTAGGTGAGCCCGCGCATGGCAAAGTCTTCGGGCAGAGGCCGGGGAAGCTGGCCCTTC
This sequence comes from Fusarium duplospermum, assembly GCA_003946985.1. Classification (NCBI taxonomy): domain Eukaryota; kingdom Fungi; phylum Ascomycota; class Sordariomycetes; order Hypocreales; family Nectriaceae; genus Fusarium; species Fusarium duplospermum. Next base: position 77,987 of record NKCI01000019.1, on the reverse strand, counting down.
TCTGGAAGGCGGAAATCAGAGTGCACTTCATAATCGGCCTCGCATGATACCAGTTGGGAATTGAGCATTAGAGCAGTCAGCTTCCAAGGGAATGCCGCTTCAATGTGTGAAATGGCTCCTGGGAACCTCGTCATGTGGTTCACGAATACCAGCACGGTGTGGAGGAAGGGCAGAGTATTGGTGTCGCCCCATCTTCGCATTACCGTCTCGATGATACGTACCGCGAAGGTCAGAGCCTGCTTGAACGTCTCATCTGGATTTGCCTCTACGATGGAGCTTCCGTCCATGGCAACGTCTGTTTCTTCTGGCTTTTGTGCCATGGCGCGCATAAGCAAATTGGATTCAGCGCCATAGCCAAGAAGAGAACAACCGGTTGAAATGCCGATATAATAGCTGACTGGGTTAGCAAAAGTCTTGTGAGGCGTGAAAAACATGTGGTAATAAAAGTCACTCACCCAGCGTCCAGCCATCTCTTAGTGACGCGTCCAATATAGCTATCGAGCTGCTCAATGAACTCATCCATCGACTCTTGAAGTCTATCCTTGGACTTTCCAGAAAACAGAATTCCATGGACCCTCACAAAGGCTGCGTCGATGGGCGCCAGGCGGTTGGGGCTCTTGCTCAATACTGGGTCAAACAGTGTCATGATGCTCTCCCGAGCGCTGGGAAAGGGGATCAAGACACACAGCGATTTCGTATAGTACGAAAGCTGCTGCAAGGCATTGGGCCTTGCAAGAATTGCCAGGTGATGGTATAATCGGCCCGTTGTGGGTGACTTGTCAGAGGCCTTGGAGTACCAATGACGACTGACACCTGTCCACGTCTCGCGGTCTCGAATACAGTCGTCCTCGATGGCCATTCTATATCGACCAAGATCTCCCAAGCATTCGATCCATGTATCCTCAAAGGCAGGGACAGTCTCGTATAAGAGAGCGACAATGCTGTATGCCAGATACAAAAACGTAAGCATATGTTCCAAAGACGCAGGCAATCTGTGTCTCAGAAGTTCAAGAAACGAATGGATGCCGTGTCGCCACATGCGGGCAGGCATGGCGTATTTGGATGCTAGTCGTCGCAGCGCAGGGCTAGCGGATGGATGTTGGCTGGCAAGGAAGAAGTCATGATGCTCATGCAAGAGTGTTCTGTGCAGAGCTATCAAGGCTTGCCATTGGTCGTTATTGAGCTTGGGATTGGATTCGGCATTAGAGGATTGTGCGTTATCGACCTCTATGCATTTCGTTTCAACCATAACTAGACCGGCGTATATGCCCTTAACCTCTGCGACTAATTGGTCTTGGGAAATGGGTCTTGTCTCTGGTTGAGGGATCATGACGGATGTACTGTCGTCATCTTGTCCCGGTTGAGGCGAACTCTGAGGCGCTGTGATGGGGTTGTTGGCATTGTTCTTATTGGAAGGCGGTTGCCTTTGCGAGGTGATGGGCACAGCCCGGCCTTGGTTTTGGTTTTGAGGGGTCTTGGGATGTATGCCATCCTCAGACGTCCACAGTTGCCGCCCCGAGGTATTCTTGTGGGGCCTTCCCTGGTCATGATCGTTGCGAGCTCGACTTCTATTGTTGGACGGGCTTGATGGGGGAGGAGGGTTTGTGGTTGGTGGAGGAGACCGGCGCTTAGTCTCGCGCGTGTCACCATCAGGCTGCTCGGCAACATTGGTAGACGCGGGGGCATCTCCAGCATGTCTTTTGCGGGTATTTCTCGAAGTATCGGCCTTGGTCGATCTGCAGGGACGAGTGTAAGCAAAAAAGCCACAGCGGCAAGAAGGGGGGAAGAAAAGGGGAAACATACGAAACGTATTGGTTATATGCATTTTCCACATCTTGCTCCGTCTGCCACTTTTCCTGATGCTGGGGGTTCGACGCAACGTGGTCCCGCCAGGATTCAATATTATTCCCAATCTCGGTGTTGCACTCTGGGCATGTCAAGATGGTCGATTCCCCTTCCTTATCCTGGCGGTTCCGGTTCCGGAGATAGTCAACCCATTTGTCTGTGATGTTGGCCATTGTTCATATGGGAAAATCATGGGAACACTTCCTGACCGAACAGTTGCTGGGCCGAGGGTGTTCCGCTGCTCCGATGCCGTCCACTGGCAGGAGCGCCTCGGTCGTTGTCGGCGTCTCGAATCTGTGCACTGTAGGTCGGAACAACGCGTCAGTAGGGCGACAAAACAAAGGCGTGAGAATGGGGGCCGTAAGGCAATTCATGAAATGAGAGGCTGCGAGCCTTTAAAAAGATATGGCAGCATTTTCGACATTGGAAGTCGTCGCAGGCAAGAAACTGATTTCGAAATGGGGAATGGGAGTGTGCGGGCAGCCTGATCATTTTCGGGCCAACTACAATCACCCCCATGTCGGGCATTCAGCATCATCCGGTACGTACCTCTGACGGTCTTGGTGCACTTGTGGAATGAGGCGGAAACAGAAGGGATGGAGGTGGCGCAGGGTTCGCCTGCAGTTCGCAAAGTTGCCTTGTCCCACAGCAGAGCCTCAAGTCCTGCACGGGCGCGTAAAGTCAACGATCCTCCCATTCACACACGCATGGTGCCATGGGTGTTGAGGGGTTGGTACCTTTTGAGTGGTTAAACGTATGGGGGTAGTGATGTTGATATGATTGAGAAGATGATAAAAATTTGGCAGAAAGCAACGCCAGCTTTTCCTGTTGAAGAGGAAACAGTTGAGTGTAGGTGTGTCGATGAATAATGACACTACGAAGTGCTTGTGCCCTCCATTCCCACCGCTGTAACGGGTATTGTGTGATGAACAAGTAATAAAAATAGCGGCAAATGTGGGATTGAACAAATAGAAAGAGACCTAGAAAGGTCTAGAAACAGCTGGAGTCGACTTCAATTTTTCTTCAATTTATCAACGCAGAGAGAGGAGTCCTTATACTACGTACTAGAATGGAGGTGATTGCTATGGTGATCGCTTGCGAACCTTTTGCTGCCAATACTTGTAAGCAGCTGGAGGCAACCTCAATTACCTGCACATCTTCTCCAACCACCCATGCTTTTTCAACCCAAGAATCAGTAGGGAGGGGGGTGGGACTCGCCCCGGAATATGTACTTAGCAGCCTCGAATTTTGTACATGGTTAAGCCTCGTTAGTTCGCGGCCCAGCTGTCCTAGACGTCCCTTTTTCAGGGTTACCCTCTCCCCCGAACAGTTATTCCCCTTCTCCTCTTCTCTTCTTCGCTTCTTCCACATCTCAGTCTCCTTCTCGTCATCGTCGTCGTCGTATCTCGAACAGATACTCGCTCTTCTAGCCTCAGGGAACATGTCCGGCGAGGCTTAGAAGAGAGCGGCCGCCAACCTCTCCGCCCCCCTTTTGGGCGGGCTCCATTGGGTCCTCTCCACCCACGGACCGACAGCATCAGCCAAAGGCTGAGCACCAGTCATATCTCGTGGAGACGGTCTCTTCGACTGCTCGAATCTCATGATGACATTCCAGAGGTTGTCGGTTCGCTCGCAAAAGCCAGTATCTCGGATATACGCTGACGAGATGATTCCAGTGGGCGATGGAGCTCCGGGTAGCCCTGTTCTCAGCCGGACATGGGCAACGGTATCACGTTTGTCGACCGAATGAGAGATATTCAAATGTTCCAAATTTTTGGTGAACCGTTTTCCGAGCTCCTTTTCAACGTTTTTGCGACGAGTTCTTTCGGTGAGTGTGACTTGACTGACTCACCTCGTGTCCAATAATCGAGACGGGGCGAGGAAGACGGACTCGGGCCTCCGTTGATAGGCGTACGAGGGACAAGTGCAGCCGAATATCCATCTGACTGGCCTTTGATGAAAGTTCATCTATCAGTGAGAATTTTCATGGAGAGCTCCAGGCTTCCAGGGCCGTGAAGATGTGGCGGGTTTTCGTGGTCCATTCAACTTGTGGCGTTAATCAGGCTGCTGAGTGAATCATTTGCCTGGGTGGCAATTGGGATTCTATCGGGTATGATCTCCGACAACACACGTTTGGAGTGGGTAGCTGAAAGCAAGGCGTATGTGAAAGTCTAGAAGATGCGAGAAGAGAGGGGGGAAATCGGGTCTATTATAGGGCCTCTGGGGCCTCAAGATCCATGGGCCCTGCAGGTACAAAACAAGGAATCAAACCGAGCAAAAATGTCAGTATTGCTGGCCTCAAATCTGCGATTGCCACGTCGTCGAGCACGCCACGTCGATTTGCACCATCATTATCAAAAATTCAGAGGGTGGCCAGTTGGGCATTACTCGTTGTCGAAACTCGCCTCCGATCCGATACCCCGATGCTTTCGGCTCATGTGGGGTGTGCCGCGTCTAGAGCCGCCGGTCATTTAGTGGGGCGAGGCCGGCGCGAGGTGCGCCTCATTCCTCCTCGGATGGCGGTACCTGCATATCCGCAAGTGACATGGAATCACCAGGAAAAAGAAACTGATAAGATGTGATAGATAGTACGTAAGCGTACGGAACACTTCATCCTCGGTAAGACGATCTGGGCAGTCGGTTAGCCTTGGGGGGCGTGAAAAGGTTGCCTTAGCTGACGCTCCGTGGACGAGAAACCTTCCGCTTTGAGCCTCAATTGACGCATGGCACACCTGTGACAGCCAATCAACTGAAATTCCCAGCTTTTTGGGATCTTGGCGAGGGGGGGGGAGAGCGCTTGTGCGTGATGTCTTGCATAGACGCGTTGAAATAAGGCGACCCTCACTGGAATTGACCCCAAGCGCCAGCATCCAACCGATCCCTTCCTCAGTTTCATCCTTTGGAATAATATAAAACCAACAGGGAATCCATTGATTGCTCACGGAAGGCTAGAGCCATGGCTTGATATTGGCTTGATTGCTTTGCCCCTGACTCTGTGCTCTCCCGGCCAAAGGGATAGCCGTGCCAGCCTTGTTTCACGGTCGCCATTCAGCCGCCTGTGCCTGCGGTTGCCTTGTCACCTTTCCGAGGGGTGCCTTGGTGGTCAGCCCTTTGCAGAGCCGCATTCGGTTCAGCTCACGCGCGATCCATACGAGCTCGAAAGAAGCGCCCGCTTATGGCTTTGATATTGTCAGCGATGAAACCAAAGTCCCTCTGACTGACAATAACCAATGGACAACGAACTGCTGAGCTTTTCCCGACAGAATGGATCGATCAGCTTACTGCGGAGAAGCCACTGGTCATTTTTAGCTGCCTAGACAACCTCAGCTCGCTTTCACAACCATTGACAGCCACCACAGAGGTGCTGACAGCCCCCATACCCGACGCAGAGCGGCGTATTGGGTCCCATCTGGACAAATCGGACATCACCGCCCCTGGTATTTGGTTCTGGAGCGCTCAGCTTGAAGAAGGCAGCCTCCTCGGGACTTGGTCACAATCCCTCGCTTCCAATTTCCATTTGCTCAGAGGACACACAATTTCAGCTTGGATGCCCACCTTCTGTCTCAGTTACTCAAGGCGTATCGGCGTATTGGCGTTGCCCTCCGAATGATGCAATGTCTCCAGGGCGGCGTAACATATTATTTAATTTAGAAGCTGTTGTCTCCCGTGACACGCAAGCCGACTCATCCATCCCTTGACCAGTAAGTTACTGTACCTAAGATCTGCTGTCTTGAGTGACATGGAGGCTCCAATGCATGCGCCCGGTGCCCGACATGCAAGTCGCCATCTCACAGACGTATCATATCACGTCAAGCTGAGCCTCTCTCTGTGACACTGAGTTACACGAAGAGTTGTTCTCGTGCAGGTCGATTACACAGCCTGCAAGACTTAACGGCTTCTTTCTTACCATTGCAGAGTGTGAACCAGGGTCGTCTCGTCTACAGTATTAATATAGACCTTCCTGCCATCTACTTCGTATCCTTTTACATTTTCACAGCCTGCTTCTCATCCCCCACTTGTGTTTCGTCGCACTTATTGTGCTTGCGCACCAACCCGTCCACGGGCTCCCATCATGGGACTGAGAGCATCTGCCCGACGTCGTCACCCGTGCAAACGCCCGCAAAAGCGTTTCTGCCTCCTGGATATCAATCAGGCTCCGTGTTCTCGCCCAAACATTGTCTCAGAGGCTGATCTGGTTGGCTTTCAGCCACAACCAAGTTTACAGTATCACCCTACCTCCCTTCTTCCCATTCATGAGATTGGTTGCACTGAATTGACTTTCACTTCCCGCAAAAAAGACAAAGGATCTAATGTAACTACATACCAACACACAGACACAACTGTAAGGCAACCGAAACTTTGAAGCAGGGCTCCGAAACCTGCGGCATCATGGTTTGGCCTTTTGGTTTGGCCTTTCTTTGTTGAGAAATCCACATGGGCCTCAACGGCAGGCTTCATGCAATTGTGATCATCTCCCTTGATCATGAATGGGCGGTGGGAGAGCAGTTTGCTGCTGTTGCCGCTGTTGCCTCTCTCTTCCTGTGCGCTACTGCGACCGCCTACATACAAACAGCCTGCTAGTTGATGAGTTGTCAACGTTGCTATAAAATAGCGGTCTGAATGTCTCTGAGGTCGGGTCGGTCGTGGAGACGGAAGATCCGCTACCAGCCCTACGCGAACCGTCTATTTCCCCCACGTTTGGGGGTTCGAGAGCCGCCAATGTACAGGGAAATGACAAATAACAATCCATCGGATTCAGCAAAGGCATCCGTTTTTTTGTTGGCGTTGGTGTTGGTGTTGGTTGGCATGTTTTTACACTTGTTTGTCCAAGTACAAACGACAGCCGGCTTGGACAGCCAGGTTTCCGCGGTAGGCTCCCAGCTTCCCCGGGCGACAGCCTGGTCTTCTCTTAAACGACCTACTTGGCCAGCATGATGGTCCAGGGACTGCCCAACAGGCTGTACAGTGTTGATCAAGCCCTACTGTAAACAGGGCGGTGATGTGGCTTCCTTGGAATGGTGACCTGCAATTGATAGCAAGCAGGTTGGAGGGGCATGTGATGATGTCAAAAGCCGAAAATCAGGGCGTGGCATGTTTGATCGACTCATCGCGATTGCGCCGATTGCTTCCCATCGCTTCCCATCGCAGCTCGTAATGACGCGATTTGTCTTCAAACTGCGATGTGGACAAAGGCGTCCGGGGCTGTTCGTCATGCGATCACCAATATACAGATGTGTGTGTATTGAACTGTAGGGTAAGGTAGTGAATGCGAAGGCATCAATGACGAACTGTGTGCCATGTGAAGGCTGTAATTACTTGGCTTTGGGGACAGGCAAGTATGATAGAGTAGGTCCTGTGGCACAGATTGGCTCAAGGGTTTCAAAAAGATTGCATCCAAGAGACTGTTATCACTTTCTCCCTTTTCAGCCCCCAAAACATCCATGTTGTGTTGCGTCGGATCTTGTCTTGGTGCAACTCGGCTATATACAACGGTTAACCATCACTAAAACTGCAGTGCTAAGTATTTGCACTTGAGAAGCAACACAGGCATTCGTAATTATTGAGTAATCTCGGCTGTAAATATACCTGAGGGTAATTAGAGCGCTTAAAAAGGGCAATTGCACATGCATGTATCAGTTGCCCACAGCTACACATTGGGTAGCGACAGAGGGGCGCAGTGAGGGGAAGGGCATCACGCGTGATAGATGGCCTCAGTCATGTTCACCGAGTTTCCTGGGTGTATGTGCATCGATTAGGTATCTCAATACAACCTGAGTGGCAGCCATCATGAAGTGACTGCCTTGTTCAACAGCCCTCGACTCATCAGCTGGTGTCAACACCATCCTATCGATGCCGGAGGTTGCACTGCAATTGAAGATGAGGGTTCTCAGTATGCCCGATGGGGGATCCCGATAACCAGTCAACCACAGGCCCAGTTGCCATGGTTGAGCCTGATCTGCAGCTCAGTTCCAGAGAGACACGGTTGTCGGGTGTAGTCCTACTATTGAATCCCAATGAGAGTTTCAGTAGTCAGATAGTCCTTTTTCACTCATAAAATCATTATAAGCTACAGAGAGACAGGTTCTCTGTTAATCATTCTGTGTTGTTGTGATTGGGTGGCTGGAGTTGGTGAGACGACTTGACAGCTGCCGTTTTGTAGTCTATTCCCTGTGACATGAATCTTGCCACCGACTACATTCCGCTATGTATGTAGTATATATATACAGCTAGGAGGTGCTTTTATTGGATGTTAAGTAATGGACTGATATATCTAGTATGCGTGATGTGACAAAGGCATTTCATATACCTCATCTAGGGTGGACTGAACTCGTGTGCAATAAGATGCGACTATTAAAGATGTATTTATAGCAGCTCAGCAAAGGATATTGTGTAAAATATCCTGAGAAAACATGGCTGATAATAGCATTGCAATTCAGGGGGTTCGGGCTCGCACTGGCGCCCTTGAACAAGATGCACGCCAGCAGGATCGGGTCTAGATAAGGACAAACATACAAAACATTGATGCAGCGTATGAACTATCCAGTTGCCTCAAATAATGTCAATGTGCTAACGGCTTTTCCTACTAAAAACCGGAATGGGAACTAGTCTCACGCTGCCCTCCTAATCCCATGCTGCCCTCCACTGTAGGGTTCACGGACGAGGAACTGGGAGCGCATCTTTGAACAAGGAAAGAAGAGAGGAGTAACCGGGAATATTCAACAGTTATAGTTGCGCTAGGTTTGCTGGTTTGACTTTTATGATGTCAACGATGTAAGCATATCGAATTGCGTCTCTGGTTGTTGATCTGCTACACCCACCTACTCACAACATAGACGATTCTGACACATAGACCCTGAATTTCGGGGCACCCATGAATAAGAGCACAGGAATCGAGTGCTATTATGGTTTATGATGCCTAAGGAATGCTCTTCAACCCCCCCCTCGGTTCGTGCAACTTGATCACAGGTCCATCAGCCCAACGCATGACACTCAAGCGAACGAATTAACCTTTTCAATTGAAAATTACGTAGACTAGATTGAAGGACAAGTCTCTAGAAGCTATACTGCACTTCCCAAGCTCAGCCCCCTTGTGACTCAGATCGCCGAAATCATCGCTGGCCAAGGAACCTCCATGGCCGCAATAAGGGACGGTGAGAATGAACAGGCATTAGTTCCAAGATGTGACCCATTTCTGTCTGCCTTTTTAATGCCTACATGTATAGCTAATACCTATTTGCTAGAGTCGCTAGTAGGCAGCGACGGCAAGTAATCTCAACCCTAGTTGTCAAGGCGACCGTGATGTCAGTCACCAGGCTACGCCGCCTCAAGACATTATTTTCAACAGCCATGGTGTTTCAACTTCCCAGATCTTATCCGAGTGACGACAATAACATCACACCGGCAACGTTTCATCCAGTACGACGCAACGGTGTGGCACTCATGCGCACAAGCAAGACTCTCATCTCGACAGGGGGTTGCCTTTTCTGCCCTTCCTACAATATCGCCAGTTTTCAAGGTATATCAGGCAACAGCATAAATAATCTCGATGCGGTGCGAGGCAGAAAACGTTTCTCGGGAGTTAACAAACTCCGTAATGGGTGGGCTTGTGATGCAGATGTCTGAGGCGCAGCACTACAATATCCGAATAGGAGGGTTACCTGCGGCCCGTTGGCCCGTTTTATAGAATAGGAACTATATATATAGCTGGGAGAGGCCTCCCGTTCATTTGAAACTCGCAAGGTGTTTGTGGCATGCTCCTCGGATAGAAGGGCCGTAATCCCCCCTTTGGGAGAAGGCCGGAGAAAGGCAACAAAAAACGAGAATCAAATAGAAGTCATGGAGTGTATAGAAAAGCTGACGTAAATTTAGTTCATTTCATAATGTCAACAAGGCTGCCGACCTCAGGTGTTTCACGTGGGTAGGTAGGTTAAGTAGATTGACACCTGCCAGGGAACAACCCATACCATTGGATAAGCATTCCCCCTAGTAGATTTTCCGGGAATGGTATAAGTCTAGAAGGCTGGAGAAAGAGTCCCATGCAATCTTCATAGGCCAGAGCCAACTTAACATTTTCCATCCAGGCTGTAGCCTGAAACAATTAGCAACATGTCCAAGGTGCCCCTTGCCGGAGTCGACAAGGGAAGATTGGCCAATCTAAGTCCAGAACCGTATTTTACGGCAGTAGTTGACAAGGTATAATTTATTGCCGTCGCACCGGGATCTCTATACTTGTCGTTGAACGTGTCGTTCAAGGTGGTGCAGCCTTGGGTAGGGCTGGGGGCTATATTAGTGCTTGGTCTTGGACTCGAAACAACATAGCCTCTGGAACTTCTTGACCGGCTCCGAAGAAATTCGGCACCTGCTACTGTCTCTGGCAGGGCTCAAGATATTTCAAGGGGAGGTAGGAATATGTCCCTGGGGTTTTCTGTCCGGAGGAGTAAAATAGTGACCTATTGTTCTATCAACCTTCTGACCTTGTTGATATAAAGGTTGGAAAAGTTATGTACCTAGTTCTGAGTCCAGGACAGTTGAGTAAAAGTGCCTGTCATTGGGAGGCCTACCTCCAGGAAATCTGAAAACGACACATAATCTTGTCAACCATACTGGTCTTGTCAACCCAAAGCGGTGCCTCATATTCGGATGTCCTATATATAATATTATCTTATAAGTTACCCAGTTGGGACTCCAGAAGTAGTTATTCTCATTATCAATGTACCGGAGCCCGATCGTCTCCATCCGCTCAGGCTGGGGCCAAAATAAGTCGAGATAATATGGGACCTGGGTCTTTCTTTAGAAGGACACATGTACAAATTGCGAGTGATTGGAGATAGGCACGATCAACAACACGTTGAGACCTGCGTACTTTTGCACACTGGGTTATCTCGGTGTTTACTTTTCAGCTCATCCACGCTAGAAGGCGTGACCTCGATCCCATCACGATCATCGCTGAAATATCAAGCAAGAGGTGCTCGTGTGTCGTGTCTAGCATTTATATTTAAGTTGGACGTTCCCATGCGAGTTCGACTTTTCTATGGAGGTAGAGACCACAACAGTGGGCGACGGCAGTGGCCAAGGTGACAACCTAGAGATATGGACCCGGGTGAAGGTGGGTCTGTACAGTGTGGAATATGACTTACTTCACACTGCCAGGTCAACTTTATGGCCTAATAATAAAAAATCAATGTAATATTATACTATAATAGATCTCTATTAGAACAGAATTAGAACATAATAATCGAGCTTTAATAGTATATCTAACAGATATTATTCTTTGATATTATGCCATCCTTAACTTGCTAGATTTAATGTACAGTGCGAATAGATTGACCTAAACCCCATCACACGGGTAGGTAGGTAGGTAGTGGTTTAGGCGATACCTAATGGTGTGCGATACCTAATGGTGTGCGATACCTAATGGTGTGCGATACCAATGTTTCTGGCGATAATGATGCCGACATCACCACCTGCTGCTACAAAGTCAAGTCTCAGTAACCAGCAGGTAGTCAGTATTGAAAGCCCCCGTAAACTTCTTTTTACTTGGCTTGCAAATATCCATACTTAAAAGTACTGGCTTCTTAAATATTCTTAGAAATGCTGACACTCGGAATCTACCCTCAGCGGCACTGTTCTCGTGGACTCTGCCTCGCGACATTATTTCCCTACTTATCTCTATAATCCTTTCCCCCTTTTCATCCTCTCTGGTCTCTTCCCCTTCAAGGGCCATTGACTATAGGCAACCTCTAGACTACGGCACCATTGCTCCAATTGGGTGTATTTGGGCTTTATGTGATACCTTGACGCGTGTGTCTATATATACCTACCGGGATTTTATGTTGGCTCACGGCTGAGGAGAATTCATCTACGGTGCCCTCATTTTACAGATTCAGAGCTGAAAGCTGCGCCATACCGTTTCGTGCTGTGATCACCTTCTCGACGTAGCTTTGCCAGAAAACATTGCTTTATATGATGGACCAAATCTAGTTTGTCATCTTCTATCCTGTCCTTGATTGACACGCCCCTGGCGCTTCACCGAAACTCTTCATATTTCTCAGCCTCCTTCCTCCTCTCCTCGACCCTCGCAATCGTCGCCGCGTCGTACACCTCCTCTAGAGGCTTCCCCGACTTGAAGACCTTCTTCTCGTGCCGTATCGCCTCCTCCTTGGTCATGCAGACAATGTCCTGAAGCCGGATCGTCGAGCACTTCTGCATGTCCTTGCCCTTGCCCAGAGTCGTCATGCTGCTGCCGGAGGGCTTCCTCCATCTGATGAGCACCAGCTTGGTGGGGATCCCGCTGATGGCGCTCCTCCCGCGGTAAATCTCCTCTGAGAGGAATGCCACGTCGCCGACAGTGATGGGCATCTTGAGGCCTACTGTGTCGCCGTTGTGTGTGATGCGCGCCAGCTTATCCTCGTACCCCTGGAGTGACGCTAGCATACCCTCGTACATGCGATCTCGGCCCTTGGAGGGAACGTAATCAAGGGGATATCCTGTAACGCTTAGGATAACGTGGTTCGCAACTGTAAGACCGAAAATGGCGGGCATGGTTCCGAGGACGGGGAGAATGCGGACTCGGAAGTTAGGCATCGCTGCCAGGTCGCCCACGGAACCCTTCTGGAACTCCTCCTCTGGCAGGGGGAGCAGCTCGGCCTTTCCAGCCCCTGACGTCTCTGTCGAGTAAACCACCGGGATACCGCTCGTGATTCCCTTCAGCTTGAGTCTCCTCCGTGTCGCCCTCGATAAACCGTCATCCTTGCTGCTTCCAATGTCCCCAACGATAATTCTTGTTGGATCACTCTTGCAACCAGCCCCCATGGCGCTGATGACGGGAATCTTGTTGTTGTAGCAGTACTCGAGAAGAGACACCTTTGTTTCTATGTTATCGATAGCATCGATCACATAATCGGGTGCTCGTCCATCCCAAGGCTGGAGCATGCGCTCTGCCACTCCCTCGTTGAACTGCTCCTGTATCAAATCGAACTTGACCCATGGGGCAATGGCAATCAGCCGTCTCTGAAGACATTGAACCTTGGGAATACCGACATCTGCTAGAGTAGCCACGGCATGACGGTTGAGTGAGCTCAACGTTACTTGATCAAAGTCAATGAGTCGAATCTTGGAAACTCCTGAGCGAGCCAGGGACGCAACGCAGTGAGAACCGACACCACCGCAGCCCACAACAATGACGAACGAGTTGCGCAACTTGTCGAGGCCTTCATCCGTCAAGAAAACCCTGTTGCGGGCCAGTTGCTCAAGGATAAGTTCCTCATCGAAATCCCCGGCCTGAGCTCGGCGTGCTAGCGCCTGATTCCTGGCATCCTCCTTGTCGACAGGCGGTGCTGATGAGCCGCCATAATTGTTCAACTAAGCACTAGTCAGAATCTAAAACTACAGCAAGCGGACAGAGAGTAAAATACTGGCTGAAGGTTTGGGCCATCGTTGGGTATCGAGTTCTTGAGCTCATAGACCCGCTCCTTTCGCTCAAGGGCCTGGTACCCGAGCAGCAGCGAGGCGGCGGTGGCTCCGGACAGGACGGCAGTCGCCAAGAGCTGGAACCTGGGGTTTGAGAGGTTCTCTGACAAGAAGGACGACATGTTTTTCTTTAAACCCTTCTCGGAAAAAGAAACCCCCTGTTAGCATTCGAGACGGTGTGCTCAGCCCGCCCATATATGCATCTACGAGGTTTTTTGTGGGAAGAGGCGTTTTCTTAGTCAGCGATTTCCTATTGGTTGAGGATTTCCCATCGTCACCATGAGCTGAGCCCATGGTTTGACTTGAGCCTCAACCCCACGATCAGATCTAATAAATTCGAAAAACCAATTGAATCGCCGGCGCCATGCGTCCCCGGCTCGTCGGCCGTGTCCGGCTCATCCAGCCTAGCATACGAACGCGATCACCGTGTCTGCGGACATTATCCTACCATACGCAGCTCACCACAAAGTCGAGACCGAACCTACCGTTCCTCACCATCCCCGTCACCAACCGCGCCGACGTGCGCTACTTCACCACCGAGAGGAGACAATGGCTCAAGCACGAGGCGAAGCTCGCCGTCCGGTACACCGTATCCTTCTGGGGTCTGCTCGCCTGCTGCGGCGTCATCTGGTTTTTCGTCAACGAGGAGATGCTCGAGAGGGAGTTCCCCACGCCGCACGAGTGGGGGTGGATGACGAGGAAACACCTGCGCGACGCCAACAACAGCAAGGATCCGATCAATGGACAGATCTTATGGCCATGGGCGTTTGAGCTCAGTCGAGCTTTAGTGCTCAGGTTGGAGGACGCCAAGATGGACGGCCAGGGCGTGACAAAGCTCTCGGATCGAGTTGATCCAGAGGCCGAGTTCCCTGGGGAGTTCAACCCCTGCGACATCTCGGGCAAGAGTGAGGAATGGAGGAGAGGTTACTTTGAAGCCATCATGTTGGCAGCCAAAGCTGGAGAGCACGTCGATGGCTGGGTTCGCGATCGTTCCCGCAAAGTCATCTCGCCTCCCGAATTCATGATCGGTCCTTCTAACCCCAGACCCCAGCCGATTCCCCCAGGTCAACCCCATGCGCCCCGCGAGGAGGATTGCGAGGTGGCCTACCCCAGTGCTGACAACTTTTACATGAAGATACTGGCCACCAAGGGCTTCACACCTCGGCAAAAGCTCGAGGCGGCTCTGGAGTATGCCAGTTTCATGGAATTCAAGCAACGGCCAGAGGGTGCTGAGGCTTTGTATAACCTCGCGCTCGCTGAGGCCACTCAGGGGCTCGACATGTCGAACCCGCCTTACAACCCCAAGACCTTTATCCTTAATGAAAAGGCCGGTCCTCCCTCGCAGAACATCCTCGACGCCATCACCGCCATCGCCAACCACAAGGCCCGCAATGGTAACATCAACGCCGCCCTCCCCATCTACCTCTCCCTACTCAAGGCCCGCCGCTACCTCTCTAACAAGCCTCCTCCTTCTGTTGTCCCCAAGCAGAAGCCTACCTCTACCTGGGGCCAGTTCATGGAGATGATCTCTCAACCTGACTATCCCCCTCCTCCACCAGATGGCACTCAGCCTCCCTGGCGAAGTCCGGAGGAGCGTTGCCAGGAGGCTTCTCTGAGCCTGTGGATTGGTGAGATTCTATTCGCCACATCTTCCAAGGATGACGGCCTCTCTTGGACGCGTGATAGTGTCGACGCTGCCGAGGAACAGCTCCGCAACATGGACCTCTTGAACGAGGAGAAAACCGCCAAGAGGGCATGCCGAGAGTGTCTAAGCGCTGGCCTTGACAACTGGGGCAAGATGGTTGTCAAACTAGCGAAGGAAGAAGACCAACGCCGTGAAAAGGCCGCAACACAGTCGGGCGGCGTCTTCTCCTTCTGGAGCGGTTCCTCACCTGCCACACCCACTACCGAAAACCGATGGACGGCTGAGAACGCCGTTGTCAGGGAGCGCGTGCGGAGGACGAGAGAGCTCATCGAGGAGATAAGACCAGGCGGTGTCAGCTTGGCTTCGTTGTTCAAGGCATAAGGAATTTGTAAAAATATCAAACGTGGGTTTTCATGATGTGAGTATGATAGTTTTCGGGCGCTACCAAGAGATTGTGCCGTGTATCTTGTATGGTCTTGGTGTATGACATGAAATTGACCCTAGTCTATTTCTAATGAACGATATATCACCCAAATATCATTCTTGTCCGGGCACAGATTCAACCTTTACCACGCGTCGCCCTCACGCCAATCTTCTTTGCCTGAACCCTGTGGGAGTCCCTCTTCCTCCTCGTCATCAGAATCCCAGTCAGGGGCTTGGCCAGTCTCCTCAAACTTCTTCCAGCGTCTCAGCTCCTTGATCCGTTTCTTCATCTCTTCCTGGTTCAGGGTTGTGACGCCGGGTCTGTTCTCCTGAGGCAACTTGCTCCAGTCCTCGTCGGTGAAGTCGGTCGGAGGTCTCTCGGCCACGGCCATTTCGGGGTTGACAAAACCTTTGGTGAGGGCAATCTCCTGCAGGTAGGCGAGAGCAGGTTCGAGAACTCTCATGGCAATGCATTCGACATAGTGTGGCTCTCCGGAGGACAAACAGGGACAGCCCAGAGGTTCGATAGAGAGGGATGGGTTGCCTCGGGCCGTGGCCAGGGGAGTGTCGAGAGGTTCAGGGGAGACGAGGTAGGCACGAGTACGCTAGAGAGGTCAGTGATGAACAGATGAGGCTATGATATTGTTGGACCTACCTCGGCGAGAAATTTCTTGAAACCGTCGTTGGTGAGCTTCTCGGTATTGTAGACGGTGCCAAACATGAGCATGCCACTCATTCGACCTCCCCAATTCTCCCAATTCTCCTTGTTCTCAAAGAACTTCAATGCGACTTCGCAGCTCTCTCCAATAGCGATGACATCGATCTTGGCCATGTCGTTCCACTTGGCAATGTTCTTGAAGACGGTCGCCATGTGTGCATCGGCAGTCTCGCTCCCAGGAATCTCGTTCAGCTCCTTGATATACTTGCGCCCAGTATGCACCAGACTCGGCAGAGGAATGTCAGTGCTGTCGGCCACCGTGATGGAGCGCTTCCCCTCAGGCCACCAGTGTCGCTCTCCCATGTTTGCGATCACAACAGATGGAGGACATGGCGCATACGTGGTACCCTTTTGCTTAGCGATGGCCCGGACGACAGAGATAATGCTGCCTTTTGTGAGACCTCCAGGACCGCTGGCGACGCGGCCGGCGAGCATGCCAACATTCTGAATGGGTTCACCCAGGATGACGATGATGCGCGCAGCAGTGGCGGTTGTGTGCGAGATGAAGACGGGACAGTGCTTTTCGTCTGTGCCGAGTGGGATTCTCAAGAGACCTCTTTTCATCAAGCGATCGTGAATCACTTCCTGCATCGCAGCTACACAAAATTGATTAGCCCTGTTGTCCAGGTTTGGGAGCAGCACAGGAGATCACCATTGAAGTGGAAGCGCTGACGTTCGTTGACGCGCATGTTCTTGCTGATGAAGAACTTGTAGTAGCAGTCAGGATCCTCGATAGAACGGATCTCATCCTCATCGTTGACAAAGTACCTGCTGCTTCTTAGTAAGAATCTGCGTAAAGAATCAAGAGCACAAACCCCAGGCCTTCGAGGTCAGATTCGAAGGAGGCATCCTTGGGGAGGCCAGACCAACGCCGGCGAAACATGATGTGTGAAAGGTTGGTGGTGTGATAGGAAGAGAGAACGTTAGGCTAGAAGAGAGAGGAGATGGAGTTGAGTTGAAGAGGTGATGATGGAGGTGAAGAGGTTAAGGTAAGTGTTATTATGATGCACTGATGGTCAGGGGATGAACAGGTGCAGGCCAACGGGAGGGGGTGCAAACAGCAGATGCAAACAACAAGCGGCAACTGGAATCTCAGAGTTCAAGTTTGACGAGATGAAGCATGCGTGCCCTCCTTGCTCCAGCAAGCACTTTCACAGTTTTGTCAACCTGGATAGTTGATTCTCAACATATCGTACAACAGGAGTTATCAACACAACTCAATTTAGTCTACCCATCATCGCATTAGATCAACACCAAGAAGCCTCCGTTTTCAAGTGAGTCTAGACAAAGGAGCAAATTACCCAGTCAGTTGCGCATGGCTCTTCACATATCGACTGCTCGTCAAGTATCCTTCAACATTCATTTCATAGGAAACATAAAAGAGGAGGGATTCGCCGGCCGGATCCTACAACACAAACAAATCCGACCTAGTCATAGAAAAAAACGCCATCCTGGATGCATTCCGTAGTATCCCAAACACCATGCCAAACAATTATTATCAAGCAAACAAACGCCTCTCACTGGTTGGAGCTGGGGGTGTATCGGCTGCGGAAAGCCTGGCTAATACTGAAGCGGCTTCCCGCGCCCCGATTCATGTGGCTAGCCAATGCCTCCTCCAAGGCAGACTGCGTTACAGAGGCATCTGGAAATGTTGTTAGCAGGCAACCCAAATACATGTGAGGCAACTAGGGCAATACCATCAAGATCACTAAAACTGCTACCCATGCTGGGCGTTCCGTCACTGCCTTCACGGGAGTATCCCCTGCTCTTGCTGCCTGGGCTGCGACCAGCCAGCTCCGCTGCTCGACGTGGTGAAAGGGGTCCGGGTGTCCGCTGTTCGCGGGACTTGCCTGGCCGATGGATCATTGCAGCAGAGCTAGCCGAAGAGTCGGATGTCTGGGACTGGTGGATGGCCTCCTTTCCATGTTTCTTTGTGAATCGCTTGCCTGAGCCCCGCCCGTCTTCCCGCAGTGTTGAACCAAGGTCTTGGGCGGAGGTCTGATTTGACGGGGCTGTGTAGGGTTGAAAGGCAGGCTCTGACTCGTCATCGTCATCTTCTTCAAACGCTCCTCCGTCGTTCTGCTGGAATCGAGGAGGCCGGCGAATAATTCGGGACTGTGCAGGGCTGGATTCATCCTCAGATGACATGGTCGAGCTATCATCTGCTGGCCCGGGCGACGCGCTTTGTTCGTCTGGTGATGGATCTGGCTGCGCCACTCTTTCCGGGGACTTAGCTACGTTTGAGATGGGCAGTGATGTCAGACGTCGTCGTTCGCCAGCTCGTGTTGATGCTATGCCCATTCCCGGTCGGGGCGACGCCGAACCTCCCGTCATGTCCCGCAGAACTGTAGTATTCGTCGAAGGATTCCGTGAAATGACTGGCCGTATTGATGCATTCAGCGGGGTTCCGGCGCCGCTTCCCACCTCGTTACGCGGCATGGGCGAGTCTCGTCGGATCGATAGAGAGGAGGGCGCTCGTTGATGACCAGGTCCTGCGGAGTCTGGTACTGGTGACGGGGCGGCCGAGCCACGGACGGCGGCAGTGGCCTTTCGGACCTGGGCGCGGACCTGTGAGGCATGTCGTTCGGTAAGATATGCGACCTGCTGTAGAAGGAAGTCGACGGGAACATCGAAACGATCGGCACTGGAATCGGATGAGCATCAGCCGCACGGCAGTTGACAAACCAAGATGACCTACACCTCACTCCCTGTCTCGAGTTAGTTACAGGGCCATGGGAAATCAGTATTCATCATCTTACAGTCAATCTCCGTTTTCGCAGCTCCAGATAGGATCTTCCATAGAGCCTCATCCTTGTTGGAGTCCCAGTTCACCTGTAATGCTTCCAGTTAGCCTCCCCATGACTGTTGGCGGCGTGAGGCGCATGATGCGGCGGCGGAAAGAAGCGGCGCAAGGGGTCTTACTGGGGGAGGATCGACAAAGTCACCCCGGGGCATGGGCACCCGGACGAATACGGTGTATGTCGGCTCAGCCATGGTCCGTGGATGGCGAGTCGGTGGGATGAGAAGATGGAGGAGGAGGATGAAAGAAGAAGCAGCTTGTCCTGGTAGAAGCCGACCTCGAAGAGCTACCCACCTAGGACCTACAAGGTGCAGGGTTCCGGGATCGGCTTATCGATAAGCTAGCTGCCGCTCTAGCGCCTCCAGACGTGAGACAGGCCCACTTTGGGGATCGACGTAACCGGGCACCTTCCAGGTTGTGGAGGACAGAGCTGAGCTGAGCTTTCACAGAACATCACAAGAAATCATCCCAGCTGCCATGACAATGCCCCTTTTTTGTGCGCCATGGGGATCAAGGTTTTCACCCTTGTTTGAGTTTTATTGGAATCTTCAATAAGCTCACGTGTACACCAAAACGCTCGGTGTGATCAACCAACTTGGAGTTTACAGCCTGCAGCAGCAAAGTCTCACATGAGGCGTCCATGCAGCTCTGCTTCCTCACGCTTCCCCATCTCCCTTTGATTTTGATCCCTCATTCCCATCAGCAACCTGCCTATTCCAATGGCAATGTTGCATAATGTCAGACAAGACACCTTGTCTGTCCGTCAGTCTTCCGTCTGTGGCCCCTCAAGCGATTGGGCCAGCTTCGGCCTCAACGTTACAAGTTGACATTACTTCATCAACACGCTTTCTAATCTCTAATTTCTTTGGCTTTCTAACGGGTACCTGCGTCCGGGGTATGACAATAAGCTCAAAGCCAAGCGGCTTACCCCAACCTTTCACTCTTGACTACCACGCCCTCCGCTCTGCAAAGCCTCATTCCTATCCGATCATGCCCTCGCAGTCGCTTGACAAGTCATCATCTCCTTCGGACTTGACGTGCTCCTCTCTCTCCATTGCCTTCTCCCAAAGCTCCTCCAGCTCATAGCACTTGATCATGACCCGCTTCTCCTCCTCGAACCGCTTCAGAGCCGCCTGGTAACCTTTGTCTCCATGCCGCAGTCGGCACGCCTCCATCTCATACTTCTTCTCCCGGTTCCAGAGTCGAAGTCTGTCAATTCGGTCCGGTGTACGCAGACGCTTGGCCTGGTAGTGGAACTGGGCGTCACGAGCCTTAAGATAGTCCATACTGATGTTGACCTTCTTATCGAGTCTTGTGACATCGCTTATCACTAGTTCGCGGTAGGTTTTGAGGGCCTCCAGGTCGTCGGATGGTGGGATTCGAACTCCCTGGACCAGCTCGAGGATAATGCGAAGTTCGTGGAGGGCCATGCTATACGCCAGGCTGACTTCAACCTCTGTCTCATCCATCGAAATTTTGCCATCGCCGGCTTTTGGGACAGACGGGTCGAATAGGGAAGACATTGCGATAATGTGTCGATGACCTCGAGTTCGTGTTGGTTGTTCAAAATCGGGTATGGGTTGCAAAAGTTGCTCGGTTTCACAGTGTTGCACGCCTTGTCTTCCATTCCTGTCCAGCTGGATGAGTAGGGCTCATCTTTATATTTCTGTTCTAAGGGCATGGAACTATGAATCAGCGATTCAATTCTCTCATGGTGTGTGTTACTCACCTGTGTTCCCAAACTACCGGGATTCATATTCACCACTGGTATCTTACACATACTCATGATACCAACTCGGTCCCAGTCTGGCAATATCGTGTGTGATTTCAAGACTATATGTCATGTATTTGATATCTGTAAGTCAGGAGTCCATCTTCAAGGTAAATTAGTCAAGATACTCCAGTCTGTGGTTCTGACAAAAGTTGCGTGTACCCCTCGCTTGCAGGCGTCAAGACAGGAGTTTGACTGGTTAGCAATCAGTACAGATAACTCAGTCCAAGACCAACCATACAAATGAAGAAGTATCACGTCCGAAGATAACATCTTACACCCAGCCTAGAGCTTTACCAGAGAGCTATGGGACCAATGTTATCACCAACGTCCTACCATGATTTCCCAATCCTTTAGGGTAGGTAACTTTGACCATGGACAAGGTTACCATCTCTAGACATTAAGCCGCAGTACAACAGCAGTCAGGTCCCGGGTCCAAAAGAGGTCTGGTGGCAAGTCTGTCGTGCATGCGTGGAGGCGTATAATGAGGCTGTTAATACTTGATATTGAACAACCGCCGTGGATCATTGGCTTGGCGATAGCAATGATTACCATTTTGGCGGACGCTTAACCCACCCACCGCCACACACACACACAAGACAGTAGCACGCATGGCCCCTGTGACACTTGACGCACTCTAACGTTAGCACCCACTAACTAAAACCTCGATTGTTCCTCTGCCGTTATCGGTCACCGAAAACACGCGATTCATGGACCATGATATCAAAGTTGCTTGACTCATGTCAAACCCTCAGAGTGTCCGATTATGGGCAGGCCATGGCCGAAGGCGGAAGCGGCGCTAAAGACGTTGGATGCCCCGCGACGGCCATGACGACCCCGCTATCTTCGCCTCACCTCTTAAGTTTCTCCCGTCTCTCCCACTCCGCCTCGTCTCGCTTGGGCTCTAAAAAGAATCCATGGGAAGCTCAGATTCGCCCATTTTAATTAATCGCTAGTGGACAATCACGTTGTCTCCGCTTAGCGACTCGCAGGGCATTTCAGCTCAGCTCCTGCATCTCCCTTCCTTCCGCTACTTGTCGTCTTCGTATCAGCTGCGACTCCATCCTCTGAGAGTGAGACGTCACATTTCCCTTGGCTATAGCTGAGCTGCAGAAGCCAGCTTCCAACTTTTTGCCTGATTCCCCGCCGTATTCTTGGGTAGCTGGCATTTAACTAGCCTGGCGAAAACAAACGGCTACAAATCTGAGCTATCTACAGCTCGACTGCGCATCTTCGAACCACATCACCAGATATCATCATGGTCGCTTCACAGCTCACTGCGTCGGCCAAGGCCATGCGCACAACCCCCGTGGCTGGCGCAGCGGCCGGCCCATCCGAACCTCTTCCGCCTCTTTCAAACCGCGCTGCTTCTAGTCGGAGCCCGTACATCAAAGATCAGGCCAGCAGCTTAGTTGCGTGGCAGTTGCTGGACGACGAGACCGTGGAGCGCGCCAGGAAGGAGAATAAGCTAATCTTCCTGCATATTGGCTACAAGGCATGCCACTGTAAGTCGATCCCGGCCCTTGAGATATTAGGTTGCTGATAGCAATAGTCTGCCGCCTCATGCTACTAGAGTCCTTCTCTAATCCCGATTGCGCCTCCGTCTTGAACGAGTCCTTCGTCCCCGTCATCGTCGACCGAGAAGAGCGCCCCGATCTCGACACCATCTATATGAACTATGTTCAGGCCGTGAGCAACGCTGGTGGCTGGCCTCTGAACCTGTTCCTCACGCCAAACCTGGAGCCTGTGTTTGGCGGCACTTACTGGCCTGGCCCCGCAGGGAGACGACGCACTACTGACGACAGCGCCGACGAAGTTCTCGATTTCCTTACCATTGTGAAAAAGGTCCGGGATATCTGGAGCGACCAGGAATCACGTTGCCGAAAGGAGGCGACCGAGGTTCTCGGACAGCTTCGGGAATTCGCAGCTGAGGGTACCCTGGGCACTAGAAACATCTCGGCGGCCTCAGCTCTCGCGCCCTCAGGTTGGGGCGCACCAGCTCCCAGTCATACGAGCGCCCCCAAGGACAAGGATACTGCAGTATCGGAGGAGTTGGACTTGGACCAGCTGGAGGAGGCTTATACCCACATTGCTGGGACCTTTGATCCTGTTTACGGCGGCTTCGGTCTTGCGCCCAAGTTCTTGACACCCCCAAAGCTGGCTTTCCTGCTCGGACTTCTTAACTTTCCAAGAGAGGTGCAAGATGTTGTTGGAGAGGCAGAGTGCAAACATGCCACAGAGATGGCCCTCGATACCCTGCGCCATATCCGCGACGGTGCGCTGCACGACCATGTTGGAGGCACTGGATTTTCGCGCTGTTCTGTGACCCCAGACTGGAGCATTCCTAACTTTGAGAAGCTGGTGGTGGACAATGCACAGCTCCTTTCTCTTTATCTTGACGCATGGAAATCGACTGGAGGGGATAAGCCGACAGAGTTTTTCGACATCGTCATCGAACTCGCCGAGTATCTTTCGTCGGCCCCGATTGCTCTCCCCGAGGGAGGCTTTGCGTCCAGCGAAGCAGCTGATTCGCACTACAGACGAGGCGATAAGGAGATGCGAGAAGGCGCTTACTATGTGTGGACGAGACGAGAATTCGATTCGGTACTTGATGAGGTTAACAAGCACATGAGCCCTGTTCTGGCTGCTCATTGGGCAGTCAACGAGGACGGAAATGTGGACGAGCATCACGATCCCAACGATGACTTCATCAACCAGAACATCCTTAGGATTGACCGAAGCGTCCAGCAGCTTAGCGTTCAGTTCAGCATTCCTGAGGACAAGGTCCGACAATACGTCCAAGAAGGAAAGGTGGCCCTCAAGAAAAGAAGGGACAAGGAACGTGTGCGACCAGACTTGGACGACAAGGTTGTTGCAGGATGGAACGGCCTGGTGATATCTGCGCTGGCCAAGACGGCCTTGGCACTAAAGGGTCTCAGGCCGGAACAGAGTGCCAAGTACCTCGCTGTGGCAGAGAAGGCGACCAAGTTTATACAGGAGAAGCTCTGGGATAGCGACCGCAAGGTTCTGTATAGGATATGGTCGGGTGAGAGGGAGACGCAGGCCTTTGCGGATGATTACGCCTACTTGACACAAGGCCTCCTGGATCTTTTCGATGCGACTGAGAACGAGTCGTACTTGGTGTTTGCTGACACCCTACAGCGTGAGTCTACATTCTTGCTCTAACTTACTATGCGTCAATATACTGACCCTTGGCAGAAACACAGCTGTCGTTGTTCTACGATCCTGAAGGAGCCTTCTTTTCGACACAGGCAAACAGCCCACACACTATCCTCCGCCTCAAGGACGGCATGGACACATCCGTCCCGTCCACCAACGCCATCAGTGTGTCCAACCTCTTCCGCCTCGCAGATCTACTGTCAGACGATAAGCTCGCTGTCAACGCACGACAGACCATCAACGCCTTCGAGGCCGAGATGCTGCAACATCCTTGGCTCTTCCCCGGTCTGCTCGCGGGCGTCGTAACGGCCAGGTTGGGGAGCCAGCGAAGGAACGTGAGCATCAACTATAAGCCCGAGAGACTTTCAGCATGAGGCGCTGTTTCCGTGGTGCTTCGGAGTCGGTGTTGAAGGCTGAGGGGCGTTAAAAGGAGCGAGGTGGTGCTCCATCGAGCATCCATCTGATTTGATGTTGCTATATCCGAGATGTGCTGCCATTTACGTGGTGACCAGAATTCTTGGCCAACTGACCGAGTATTTGAGTCTTTCTCAGAAGTGATTGAATAAAAAAAGAAGAATGGGCCTATTGAGCCTCACCGTCAATCAAACATTGTGATCAAATCTTGTCATTCAGGGGTATCTAGTCTACAGCGGCCACCGGCCCCTCACCCTCACCCTCACAACTCCACAACCTCGATCGCCCTTTGATTTTACCAGCTAGGGACTCACAACAAGAGAACGGGGTGATGTAAATCTTGCGGCTCATAGAATTTCTCGGAGAGTAGGATGGGTTCTCAGTCCGTCCCAGTACCCTTCCGGTTCATCAAGCCCGTAAAGAAACTCTGAAGCTGCTCGTTATCGAAGTCCTTGGCCATGTTGTTGGCGGGTGCGTCGGCCTCTTCTGTTCCTGCTTCAGATGTAGAAGAGTAGGCATTGCGATCCTAGAGAAAAAGTTAGTTTGTCATCAGAAGCTAAGTACGTCAGTGGAACTCACCTTGAGACGCTGTAGCATATCGTCGGCGTCGACCTGGATACCTCCCATGTTGAACTGCACGGGGCCAATGTGCTCGCTGACCGTCTTTTCCTCACTGAAATCGAGGTGTCGGGTGGCGCGGGCGATGGCGTTGTCGTTCCTCTCGGGAGCCTTTGCCTTGAAGGCCTCGAGGATCTTGAGCTGCCGCTCGAGAAACTCCTGCGTGTCGTCGCTCTCGACCGTGATCCACTTCTCGCCGTGCATAGCGTTCTCGACGACGGCCAGACCGCCGCTGTTGGGGTCCCGGCACCAAGCCTCATACTGCCTGATTGCGCTGTTCTTTCTCTGCTGATTCAGGTACTCGTCCTCTTCCTCCTCATCTTCATAGCCTCCGTGGTCTGAAAGGTCATTTGTGGGGTCCAGCGGGGAGCTGATATCCTCAGCCCACGAGTTGGAGATTTGCTCAGCATCGAAAGAACCACCGAGGACGCGAATCTTGCCCCAAGAGTCCCAGTTGGGGGGGACAGTGATCTTATCACGATCGATAACGTTATGCTTGAGCGGGTGGCGCTTGAGTAGGGAAGTGATTCCAAGGGTCGAGTGAACAAGTGAGGGTAGTTGAGAAGGTGTATTTTGTGAGGTGTAGATGAGAGAACCACCGTCTAAGAAGTGTTAGCAAATGATGACGAGGAATGATATGCCAACATACGTCTAAGTAATACTGTTCGCAGATATTGCAATACTGTATCGAAATCAGGTTCTTTCCAACCCTGACTCTTTTCTAGAAACTCCATCTTTTGGGACTGCGCAATGTTAGTTAAAACTGGCTTGGAGCACGATCATTGGGCTCTCACATTTTGGCACACCACGCAAAGTGGCAGGCCCAGAGGTTCATCCCATTCACCAGGACCCAACGGTAGAGAGCTATCTCCGTCACCGCTAGTCGCTGTCGCTGAAGGAGTTCCGTCCAAATTCGTCGCTCCTCCCCCTCGACCTCTCTCTTTCCAGGCGGTCATGACATCCTCCATCAAGGCATGCTGTTCCGAATCAACCTTCTTGAGAACCTCCTGTATAACTTGGACCCAGGTCCATATTTGCCGGAGCCACAGGTGCGGCTGTGACCAGTCGAGGAGAATGATTAAGGCGGTATTGGGGATCGTCTCAGGGGTGAGGAGGGGAGCGACGAGGGAGGCGAATTCGGCGGAAGGTTGAGAGAGGAGGTAGAGCGAGACACGTGCCAACGTATCTGAAGCTGTTAGCCTAATGTTCCAAGGCACATGCAGAACCACAAACCGTCTTGGTCGGCGTCGAGCACGTCGTAGTATGTGTAGCCCAGGGCAAAGTTGTTGGCGATAGGCGGCGTCTTTTGCCGGTCAAAATTGCGCCTCGACTCGGAGCTGGATAGAGACTCTAGAAAGTCTCTTTGGTATTCGGGTGTGCCGCCTGCGGGCGTGATCAGCTAAATTCGAGCTCTGCTGCGGGCTTCGCTTTCTCCCCGTACCTAGGACGATGAGATTCTTCTCTGGTAGCCGCTTGCCGCTCGCGACGGACTCAAGCATAGACGTCCAGAGATCCTTCTTCTGCTCGCCATTGCGACCTTCGCCTTCCCCTGAGCCCGTTGTGTAGACTGACACTCTGTTGTTGCTGGTCGTCATGGCGGCGGCGGATGTCCACCTCAGCTAGCTCGCTGCTGGCACCGATAAATGACGGTCAAATCGCGGGACGGTATCAACGTAGATTGGATCATAGACGGTACCCTGGGTCAGCTGGGAGATGTCGGTGACGACCTGCGGCGGAAAAGCTACGCGTCTTGTATCGTGTATGGACAAAGGAGGTAGACGCTTAAGGATGTCGAAGGGGCATCTTTGCTCGGCGTACAACGACGGGTAGAGGCGTGCAGTAGGTGGTCGTTTGTCTGAGTACCTAGACGAAGAGTCTCGGGTAGGTAAACGACGAGTATCTCGTCTTCCAAGGTTACAAATTCGATGGTCGTTTCTGATCGTCTCGTCGACCGCCGTCTTGATCGAAAAGCCTAGGAACGTGGCCAGGGTTGCCAGGTCCCCCCATTCAACGACGGGATAACCTACGGGGGGGTACCGTTTTAGCGTCGGTCCGGAAATTGTCCCGCAAAAAGGAACGGCACTGCGCGGTCGGGTCACGGCGGTCTGTGGCCTCCATGTACTATGTAGGTACAGGTTAGCGCACGGACGCTTGAAGCTTCAGTGCCTTGCAGCGCATTCTGCTTCTGATGTTGCTGCACCTCAGCCTCGTGACTTTGCATCAACACTTTTTAGACCTTGACAACTTGGGCTGTATAGAGAACAGGTTGGTCCAAGATGAATCAGATTCGCGCGATTCAGGCGCTAAATAAGAAGGAAATCGAAAACGGAATGTGAGTCCTCCCAGCTGCCTCGAAGAAGCTCTATAGAATACTGACAACGACGCGCTCAGCACTCCAGAAGGTTCCTGGCATACCGACTACCGCGATACTGCCTACATCTACTTTGGCGGTCTACCCTACGAACTATCCGAAGGCGATGTCGTAACGATCTTTTCCCAGTTTGGGGAGCCTGTCTTCCTCAAACTCGTCCGCGACAAAGAGACGGGCAAGTCCAAAGGCTTTGGATGGCTTAAATATGAGGATCAACGGAGCACCGATCTGGCAGTCGACAACCTAGGCGGAGCAGAAATTGGTGGTCGCCTCGTCCGTGTGGACCATGCGCGGTACAAGGCTCGAGACGATGAAGACCCGGAAGAATTCAAAGTCGGCTGGGAAGACATGATGAAGCGAGAAGGACAAGCCTTGTCGGAAGACGAGAGCAGCGAGGAGGAGCAGAAGCGACCTATGCTACCCGAGGAGAGGGAACTGGCGTTGCTCATGCAGGAACATGACGATGACGATCCTATGAAGGGATTCCTGATCGAGGAGAAGAAGAAGGAGGTGGAAGAGGCCCGGCGCAAGGCCGACAAGAAGGACCGGAAACACAAGCATAGGCATCATCGATCACACCGATCAAGGAGGGACGATAGTAGGGAAGACAAGCACCGCAGATCGCGCCGAGATGAGACTCCTGTAGAAGGAGACGAACGACGTCGCGAGAAAGAGTCGCGAAGACACAGAGATCGAGACGACGACCGTGAACGGCGACGGGACAGGGATAGGAGAAAGGATAGAGACGATGAAGACGGTGAACGAGATCGGGATCGCAGGAGGGATCGAGACCGAGATCGAGACCGTGAACACAGGAGACGTGACCGAGATGAGCATGACGAGTCACGGCATAGACGGTATAGGGACGAGGATGACAAGGACAGGAAACCGAGAAGACGGAGTAGAAGTCGGTCGCCACGACGGCGCGATGATTAGCGCAAGTGTTGGAAGCGCACTCATAATCTAAAATCGAAATATACACCCTGAATCAAAAAGAACCGTACCTATTCTGAACCCCAAAGAACGCCCATCCAGATTCGCCCAGCAATATCATTCGTGCCCTTGTCTCCATTAACCTGATCATGGCCTCGGTTTGGCTCAACTGTTGCCCAGATATCGTTTCCAGCCTTCCCTCACACAGTGTCGCTTGCCGTCCTCGCCATTTACAATGACAAACTTCTCCCATCGTGCGTCGTGCCCTGCTCCGATCACTACCAAACTATCCTCTCCGATCCAGCCAATCACACCCTTTGGTGGTTGCGATGTGCCAAGTACAAGACCCTCCGAGAAAGGGATGCCTCCTATCATGGTCTCATCGCCGGCCTCGAAAGGCGCTGATGTGAAGGAGTAGACATCTGAAAAGACTCGAGGCATCAGAGGGATCTTGCTGAGGATTCCCCACTTCCCCGTGCCGTCTCCGGGATCAGATCCAGAACCGCCGAGCTGCTGGCTCCGGCTCATGGCTGGCCGTCGTGGGTGGGCAACGTCGAATATGTGAAGTGTGGACTTGTCTGAAGTGCAGGCAAGCATAGTGTTGCAGGGTGAGAAGGCGAGGGAGAAGATAGTGGCTGGGTCGATGCCACGGCGTAGCTCGGCGAGTCTGGCACAGTTGCTTGTCGAATAGACTCGGATAAGGGTGCCCATCTCACTGGCGCTGGCAAGAAGCTCGCCATCTGGACTCAGTGCAATGGCCTTGAGTGCTGAGGAATGCGCGGGAATGATACTGACGTTGCCAGTCGCTAGCTCGATGAGCATGATCTGGCCGGGTGTTCGACCAGGGAAGGCGAGCTTCTTTTCAGAGAGGCAGCAGAGTCCAAGAAGGTTATCAGCAGTTTCATAGACGTGAAGGAGATCCGGAGGCTTGGCAAAGGAATAGACTCGGACGCTGTTCTGAAGAACGACAGCGATGCGCTCTCGGCCGAGTTGCACGCCCCGAACAGATGTCAAGGCTGTGATCTCCAGGGCCACCTTGCCCTTCATATCATCCCATATTATAGCCTGAAAGCGAGTTAGCGAAGGTCTTTTATTTCCCAAGAGTGACCCGCCTTGTTCATGGCAAACTTGGGATTCCTACCTCCGCCGACGAGGGCGAGATAGTTGGTCATGCCCATCATCTGGACGAGACCAATGCCGGCGTTGAAATCTGTGCGACGGTGAGCCCCATGCAGTGGTGAGACGCGATCCTAGACAGAACGTACCTCTTGAGGCCTTGAGGAGACATGACTTTGTGTGAAAGACTAGGAAATGCCTGTCAGTGAGACCCTCCCCGTATATTCTGCAGCTGGGAGGTGGCTTACTGCAGATGCCCGAGTCAAGACCGGCAGCGAAGCAGCTCGCGTCGTTGTTAAACGAGACCGAGAGGACGGCCTCTGGAGTGGAGACCTCTATCGGCGGCCGTACATTCATCTTGACTTGTATGCTTTTAATATGATGTTGAGTTTGGTGGGTGTGCTCGTGGGTATATCCGATGAGAGCCTGAGAGGGGTAAAGAGGCGGAGGGAGATGATGCGTGGTTTGATGCCCACGACCTGGTTATGTTGGAATCAAGGAATAAAAGAAGAAGCGCTAAGTGATTATTAAAGTATCACGAGTGCGACAACATATCGAACTTTGTCCGGCAGCGAAGATATAAGGCGTTATGACACCTGGGGGCCCTCCTGTTCAGCGGAGGTTGCGTTGCAGATCCACCTGTCTGGTACCTGCACGGTGGAGGTTTGTATGAATTAGAGTGGGTGACGGCAGCTCGGCGCTCTCAAACCAAAGTCAGATGATTAGATAGATGAATAAAAGAGATGCAGAAACAAGGCGCTGTTTCTCTATGCAAGAAAGCTCACAGTCTAAGCAAGGCTGTGGGTGTCTGTCTGTCTCTATTGTAAGAGAGGCTTTGTTTGGACGGGACTGTTTCATCCATCCACTGGACAACTCATATTCGCGGGCGGCGTCACGGTGTGAAACGTGGAGCCGTGATGGAGCTGGGGGAGGGCCGACCCACCTGTTTGACGGCACAGCCACAGAATCCTTTAAGCCACATAATGTAGTTGTATCCTATCACGTCAAGCCACACCTAGCCCAACCAACTTCCCGTGTTACTCTGCACTTTCACATCAACTCGGTCAACATCGTGCAGGCAGAATCTTTCAGCTCCATGAAGATCAGCCAACCACTATGCAATCCTGAGCTGTGTCTAAGCCTGGGGCTTTCAGGATGGACGGCTTCTGCCCAATCCAAGCCTTTGCTCCCTGCTTGTGGCTTCTGCACCTCGACAATGGCTGAAATCCTCCCGAGCCTGGTTTTATATTCTCTTTCTACTTTCTTTTAATGCCCAAGTAACCTAGACCCCGATAATTCATTCCGTTTTCTTGTCTATTCACTCTCACTCCACCAGAGCGGTTGCATTTTTGTCCATCAACAACCAGGGAATCGCCGCATCCTTCCCTTCGAGTATGACTTCTAACGGTACGAAGGAGGTCCTTTCCAAGGTAATCGAATACTGGGGCTTTTCATGCCCTGATGGTGGCCATTTCTACATCTGTGAGAACATTGGGGAACAGTTCATGGGCTGTTGTACCAGTGATCCTTGCGCCAAGGGTAAAGGAGTGTGCCCCGACAAAGACCTTCGCGCAGCGACATTCGACGGAGACTCCCACACGGACATCCCCTCGCAAGATTGCGGCTGGAAATCTGCTGCCGATTATTTGTATGCCTGTTCGTACGAGGATTCATACTTTCTAGGATGCTGTGAGCAGAATGCCTGTGTATCAGGATGCCCGCGAGCGAGTCTAATCCCGATGTCCTTGAGCGAGGACTTCGTGAGCCGCTACTCTCTGAAATATCCTGAAACATCCAGTGATATACCAAACACCACGACCATTTCAATCCCGAGGCCAACTTTGACATCTGCACTAGTGTCCCCCAAACGCGAAGGCAGTGACCAGAACCAGGCCAAGTATTCGATGAGGGCGGAGGCAGTAGCTGGCATCTGTGTTGCCGCCGTTGTTGTCGTTCTACTCCTCTTTGGCGCCTTTTGGAGATACTCGTAACCCCCAATTTCTTCCTCACGACAAAACCTTGATGCTGACACTGGACAGGCACTCAAAGGGGTGTAGACGGACTGTCTCTAGCCCGCAGCAGTCGTCTCAACCGACCTACGCGCCAGTCCTGCACGACTCGTCGGCCCGAGATACTGAGGAAAGACCCAAACAGGCAGCAGAAGTCAGCTCCATTGCCGAAATACATGCTGAGCGACGCCTGCCCCCCGGAAGACTGCATGCTCTCGGTGTCACTTGGCTTCTAGGCTGGGCCTGGGATATCATTCTGACCGTTGAACCCACCTGCTTCATAGGCTAGTTCCCACTTCCCGGTTCTCAAAGAACATGGATGTCAAACTAACATAGTGCTTAGCCCTCGCTCTCGTTTCCGTCCATTTAGACGAAAAGCCATTATCCGATTTTGGGGAAAGGGTCGTCGAATTGACTCGCCTAAGCCCTACAATATACCCAATACTGTTCGCTGCTGTTTCCAGCCGCTTCTACAAGGCCCTTGCCCGATGGTGTCTGGAGAGGCCGAACGGCATTGGGCTGGCAACACTGGAGCAGATATTTGGGAGTCAGAGCTTCGCTGCGGCCGTGGAGAGAGTCTTCTTCGTTCGGACCCAGGTTACGATTGGCTCAGGGATTCTATTACTCTGGGCAATGTCTCCTCTTGGGGGACAAAGCGCTTCCAGACTACTCGCTCCTGGGAATAGCACAACCACATCAAACATCGTTGTCTATTTCTCCGACCCCGGCTCCCAATTCTTTGCGTTTCCTACTTGGGGCTCATTCGATGACAAAAAGAGCATCATCACACCACTGTACTCGTCGACCCTGATGTCCTCTCAGCAACAGAAGGGATCACCAAGAGATCTCTGGGAGCTGCCAAAGGTTCCTCAGTGGTCTCCCGAGAGGCAGATGGATGAATGGTATGATATAAAAGATGATGCCTTTAGTCGTGGCGATAGCCATTACACGTCCCTATTGGGGATTAAGATTCAAGGCCTCGATTCCTCAAGCGCTGATCAACAATACGATTTCACCGTCAAGTCGTCCTATATGGACTTCAAATGCATACACGCCGAAAAGCTAGACATAACACCCGGTTTTACTGGACCTTTCTCGATCGAAATGAAGGCCCCCTGGGGGAATACGCTTTCTCCAGAGGCATGGGCGAGATTCAAGAGTCGTGACGACCTTCCACCCATCCAACTGACTTATACTGGCCTTGGCGAGAAACCTCAATCTAGCGGATGGAGCGTTCCGTTTTGCGTCATGATAAACTGCACTATGCAGACCATCGCCGTTGAAACAGCCATACGCTGTGGTCCGCGGCCGTTGGCAACAAGCTGCTTTGCACGACGTCAACGTCGCGTCAAGGGTAGCCATGGCCCGAACCGGCCCCCAGAACCCATCCTGAGCAACCCCTTAGTCCTACAACAGGTCATGGACTACTGGCCCTGGGCGCCTGGGGAGGGTAACGTCGACGAATTCGCATCGCCAACGGAAATTTATATCCTGGGGAATCCGCATCCATTCACGCGCCATCCATACCGAGCGTGGACCGAAGAAGACCTCTCTATCTCCCCTGACGTATTCTCTAGATACTTCACGACAGCCTTCAACACATATTGGGATGCAGCTTTGGACCCTTATAGTCACACAAATGTCTCGTTCACATCTGCTCCGGCTTTCAATATTATCAGCCTCGAAATGGGACAAATCACTCAACCTTTCATGAATTCCACCAGCGGCACAAGAACTGCAGTTCACCGTGTCTACAAGGCAAACAGGCTATGGGTTGCCATCTTGCTTGCCACGACGACTCTCCTGCAACTATTGGCCCTTATAGGACTCGTACTGCAGTTCTTCATCCGTGGACCAGATGTGTTAGGGTTTGCAAGCTCTTTGACACGAGATAACCCATACGTGCCTCTTGCTCCCGGAGGGTCAAGTCTTGATGGCCCAGACAGAGCAAGGAAGCTGCGAGATTTGCGGCTTCAACTTGCGGATGTGCGGCCTGAGAGCGAGACGGGGTATATCGCGGTTCGAGCGGTGCCGTCAGTTCAGGATGAGGACGAGCAAGGCTCGAAGGCGGAGTGGAGGCCACTTGACCGGAAGAGATTGTATGTTTAAAGGGCAGAGGGACAGGTATTGAGTAGAAAAGATTGGTTGGTCCCTATTACTATTGTTCGTCGTTCTTAGAAATGTCTTTATTATAGGTGAAAAGAGCACAAAAGAAAAAACACCTCTTCATCAGTCGTTTCATTTCAGGAGCCGGTAGTTATCATCTTAATGAAACCTTGCAATGCTGCTGTCAAATGGTAGTAAACATCACGTGATGAAACAGAGCAACCAAGCGCCACACGACTTTGCTCATGTGGGTCCCGCTAAAGTGGTCCCTTGAGTTGGCGGGAAGGCGGTCTGGCTTGATTGACAGGGCGTCGAGACGTGTCGTGGAGGGTGCCGTGGGTGCTCCTTCCCTGTGGTACTGGGCACTTCCCCTGAATCCCAGCCCAAGCCAGGGCAGGAGCGATTGGCCAGGTGCGAAATTGCCCATGCCCCTTGAGCGACCAAGTCTCAACCCGACCCGTATCCTCCTCTCCTTGCTCCTAGCCTCCTTTAACATTTTCCCCTTGGTTTCCCCAAGTTTCCACTTCAAACAACCACCACCCAAAACGCCCGTCTTCCCTCTCGACAAGAGCCCGTTGCTCGACGTTTGGTGCCTCCGACCCGTTCCTGCCGTTACCGTTCAGCTTCATCGTCTCCGAAAACCGTCGCCGAGATGTCGTCCATGGGCGTACGTGCAATTCCCAATCCCCCCTTCGGCCCCGTTTGATCCATGGGCCGCCGGCCGATAGAGCTTCCGTCACCGCATCATACCTGCAACGGACACCTCACGCGCGCGTCGCCACTTCCTGCTTGCATAGAGCTGACTCTTGGTTCCCCATAGAAGATGATTCGCCGAAAGAAGAATGTGAAGAAGGGTATTCAGTTTTGTCTGATGGTCTGCGGTGCTTCAGGCACTGGTACGTGGCCCCTGGCGAGACACGCTGCGACAACAGCTCTCGCGATGTTGTCGCGACCCAAATCGTTCACCAAGCTCACTATATACAGGCCGCACCACCTTTGTCAACACCCTCTGCGGAAAGAGTGTGTTGGAGCACAAGGAGTCCGACGATGCTGGCAGCGCGCACGTTGAGGATGGCGTCAAGATCAAGCCCATCACTGTCGGTGCGTCTAGTGAACCCCTATACAGCTTGCGCACGCATTACTGACATTGTTCCAGAGCTTGAGCTTGACGAAGAGGGCACCCGCATCTCTCTGACCATTGTTGATACCCCCGGCTTCGGCGACCAGATCGACAACGAGGCCAGGTGAGCTCACCTAGCAACCGACCCCTATACTCCCCGCTAACCCATCCTAGCTTCTCAGAGATCGTCGGCTACCTCGAGAGACAATACGATGACATTCTCGCCGAGGAGTCCCGTATCAAGCGTAACCCTCGCTTCAGGGACAACCGAGTCCATGCTATGCTCTACTTCATCACCCCCACTGGTCATGGGTATGTACCTACACGACCCAGTCTCTACGATTCTTGCTCATATCTATAGTCTCCGAGAACTCGACATCGAGCTCATGAAGCGCCTTGCCCCCCGTGTCAACGTCATCCCCGTCATTGGTCGCGCCGATTCGCTCACCCCCGCTGAGCTCGCCGAGTCCAAGAAGCTGGTTATGGAGGATATTGAGCACTACCGCATCCCTGTCTACAACTTCCCCTACGATATCGAGGAGGATGACGAGGACACCGTTGAGGAGAACGCTGAGCTCCGTGGACTCATGCCTTTCGCCATTGTTGGTTCTGAGGAGGTTGTTGAGATTGGTGGCCGCAAGGTTCGCGCCCGCCACTACCCCTGGGGTGTTGTCGAGGTCGACAACCCTCGTCACTCCGACTTCCTGGCCATTCGATCTGCGCTTCTCCACAGCCACCTGGCTGATCTCAAGGAAATCACCCATGATTTCCTGTACGAGAACTACCGTACCGAGAAGCTGTCTAAGAGCGTCGAGGGCGCTGCCGGAAAGTGAGTTTTGACTTGATCCTGCTTAACATATTCACCGCTAACTGGTCGCAGCGCTGATAGCTCAATGAACCCCGAGGACCTTGCCTCGCAGTCCGTCCGCCTCAAGGAGGAGCAGCTCCGACGAGAGGAGGAGAAGCTGCGCGAGATCGAGCTCAA
Source organism: Fusarium duplospermum (assembly GCA_003946985.1). Taxonomy (NCBI): domain Eukaryota; kingdom Fungi; phylum Ascomycota; class Sordariomycetes; order Hypocreales; family Nectriaceae; genus Fusarium; species Fusarium duplospermum. The sequence goes on along the minus strand of NKCI01000019.1, from coordinate 42,464 downwards.
GGTGCAGCGCGAGATCAACGAGAAGCGACAGGAGCTGCTGGCTCGCGAGTCCCAGCTCCGCGAGATCGAGGCGCGTATGCAACGAGAGGCAGCTGCTCAGGCCTCCGGCACGCCCGAGCCCAACGGCGAGGAGCCTACCAACTAGACCATGTCACCTCACATACTGGGTCTTTTCGCGGTGCTTCAAAAATGCGACGTTGGACTATTGTCGATTGCTGGCGTTGGTTTTCCTCTCCCACGACTAAAGAGAAAGATGAGAATATTCCCCCTGCTGCTGCTGCTGCAAAACTGAGTTGTCGTTTTGTTTTTCTTTTTCATCACCGCCCTGCTGCACCGGAGAGCTAGCTACGATTCTCGAGGCGACGGTAGAGATACCATATAACCTGAGGGGGCGTTTCCGTGGAAGCCAGACGGTGGGCGGGTGGCCGCTTGCGTGTAGAGGCATTCTTTGAGGGAGGGCCATTCATTCGTGGCTGTTGTGGGATGCAGCTGGGCGAGGAGCGTGTGTGGTGTGTCTGGAGGGATGAAGAGGGCCAAGCATGGCAATGCAGTTGACTGGCGAGAAGGGCATATCGTCTATGTGACGATGCCTGCCCTCTGGCCATTTTGTGGTCATGTTAGACTTGTATTGGACGTGTATTGGTATCCATTCTGGACGATACATCCTTGATTGTTTCCTTTTTCTAGTGGCCTTCTAATGCTGATATCAAATACATTCAATATTTCTTGTACTGGCGAAACTTGTTCACGAATCTTTGTTCCATAAATGAGATGCCAACTATTGATTGACTATTGGTCTACGCTAGTTGTAAAGGGATTAACCAACCAGCGGTTGATACGTAGAAGAAACAAGGAAAACCAATTGACTTATCTCCAATAAACGCCAATTCCCAAGGTCTTAGTCTTGACAACTTCCTATGCACGAACAACGAGAGACATTTTGATGAGACGATTCGAAACACAATCACTACAAAGTAAGGAAAAGAACAGGAATCAATGATCCCATCGCTGATCGAGTCTCATTGCTGAGGCTCCATGTTTACACCTTCCATCAGAATTCTGTCGCGTCAACCAGATTTAGTTGTTAGACTGGCTGTTGAGAATGCGCAGAATGGCGAGGAAGAGGTTGATAATGTCCAGGTACAGGCTGATGGCAGCGGCAATCTCCTCCTCGACATGGTGATGACGGAGAACAAGCTGGGTGTCGACGAGGATGTAGCCGCTGAAAATGAGAGCCGCAAGACCACCATAGATGAGCTCACCGGTGGAGCTGTAGGGGAAGAACATGGCCATGAAGCCAAAGATGACGAGACCCCAGAGAGCGCCGAAGAGGTAGGGCATCCATGAGGTGAAGTCGTACTTTGTCTGGCAGGCGAAGAGAGTGAGGAAGACGAAGATACCGGCGGTAAGGACGACAGCGTTGAGAACGATGGACGTCTTGTAGAAGGACACGATGACGGAGATGGTGTAGGCCTCGGCGAGAGTGAACAGAGAAAGGAAGAGGAGGTTGGTCGGGTAAGACTTGCGCTTCCAGTAGGTCAAGCCCATGAAGATCATGGCACCGAAGAGCTTCGACTGTGTTAGTAATTCAATCTGTCATTCTCGGAGAGGAGACATACCGAAGCCCAGACGACGCCGGGGTGGCCCTGGATCCATTCCTTGTAGCCAGCGCTGAAGAAAGTGAGGGAGCTCACACCGGCGGTGGCGAGGAGCTGGACGGTGAGGATGGTGTAGACCTTGCGGACGAACTGGTTGCGGATGTCGACGGTAGCCTCGGCCACGGAGCCGCCAAACTGTCATGATGTTAGCATCACCACTCTCCACACTCTGCAACTCAGGGAAAGATATATCGTACCTTGAAGTCATCGGGAAGGTTATCCTCGCTATCGCGGGGCGCACCAAAGAGACCCTGCGTCTCGTCGCGAGAGGACGAACCCTCAGCGTAGGCGGGGGGAGCGTGGGTGTAGTCGTCGGGGTCGCTCTGAGGAGCGGGCTGGTACTTTGTCGAGGAGGCCATCTTGACGACGACGCGTTTGACGATTGTCGCGAGGTAGCGAAGAGATGTCGGGAGGAGTTCGTGCAGTACGGATAGGGCTGCAAGGGACGTTTCGATGAGAGGGTGACGACGGTTTGTCGATGATGCGAGGCCGAGGGAGGACGTCAGGGAGGTCATGTGGGGGGAACTGTCCGACGAGTGTGGCGCTAGGCAACGTGGTTTTGTGATTGGTTAAGGGGGTGCAGGTGTGGCGTCAGCTTGGCATGGATCAGGGCGGCCTTTCCTTATCCGTCACAGCTCAACTCATCATCGTTAGCTCTTTATATGAGCCTAAGAGTGAATAGTAAGGGGGTTTTGCATTCGCTATAAAGGCCATTTTCTTGGAGGATGATAGTCTTTGAAGTTCATTCAATGAACACTACCATATTTCTTGGCTCTCTGCGACGTTGACCTCCTCCACCCAATACTGATATCAGGCACAGTCAAAGCCAACAGATGCAGAGTGCGTACAGCCAAACTTGACCATCTGGACTTCAACAAAGCAAAATTCTGGCCAATGGTGTAGTAGCACTTAGATGCAGTTGACTCCCTCAGCTTCTCATCTTGTTATACTGACTCGCACGGTCATCATTTGTTAGGTTGTTCTGGCCTATTGCCCAGTTCAACAAGTTGGTAGCTCAAAGGAAATCCGAGGCGTCATTGTCCAGTTTAACAAGAACACAGCTTACAAAGAAGTGGTTTCATTGGAACTGAGCTTCAACTGTGACCCACCTTTGGTTTTGACTTGCAAGATCTCATTATCGATCCATCTCCTGGTTGCTGAGTGCGTCTCGGATGTGTAATCTAGTACCGAGAAGTAGTCATGAGTGATTGGAAGGTCGAGAGGAAGATGTCACATCCACCGGCATTTAAACCTCAAGCATAACGAGAGAAATAAGAACACAAAATATAATTATGGCATCTACTCCACAGAATGCAAAGCTATTGGGACTATCAAGCGCCTTGGCGACGTCAAGATTATCCAAGATTGCGGGGCTGGAGGAGCAAGACGGCGGGTGGTTTTCGTATGGGCGGCTCCTGAGAAGCATGTCACAGCTAAGCCAAGTGGAGAAGCGCTCCGCTAGAGTGCAGGTGATGTGCGCAAGCCAGAGCCAAGCTCGAGTGTTTATTTTTTCCTTTCGAGATTGGGTAGAGGCAAGCAAGATTGGGATGTGGGCAGGGGACAGAGACGAATAAGAGGTTGGCAAGCAAAAAAGCGAATAAGAGAAGAGCCGCTTGGGCACAGACAGACATGGACAACCGAGATCAAAAGGCGGCGGGGAGGACGGAGTTGATCCATGGCGACGCGCGCGGGGTTTCCAGTTTCAAGCATGAATTGCGCGAGCTGGGGGTAGAAGGGGCTAGACGGGGGGAACGCGAGAAGCGCTTCCTACGCTGTTGCTTTTAGACGACTAACAACATGGCGTACAGTATGCGAGGCAGCGGCGCGTGGATGCAGGCAACGATAACCGGAGATGCTGGTACTTTGGTCCAGAGGAGGGGCAGACAGCAAACAGCAGGTTACGGAGCTGGCCGTCTCAAGTTGAAAAGACGGTGGAGGATGTTTTGGTTTCGATGGTGGATCGACTGTTTGAGGCTCGGGGTTGCGGATAGACTACCTGCCTTGGATGGGCACCTACATCCAATACAATATCTACAAGGGCAGTGATAAATTGAGTCAATCTTGGAACGTGGTCATCTTGGATGGTTGTACTTGGGAGTATCACGAGCGCAATAGACAAGGTCAAATAACACTCACCTCGTCACTTTTTGTGTGTACCGAGGTTGCAGAAAGTCCATCACGATCGAATTGACCAATGAAACAGCCAGAGATGATCAGCCCGGCGCTGGCTCACCAACTACAGGCTGATAAAGTGGCCATCACAAAAAAGGTGGCCGGGGGATATCAAACTCTGAGCCCTGCTGCTCTTTCTTTTTTTTTTTTCTTTTTCTGTTGAACCTGGACGACCCTTGTCTTCCGGGAGGCGGCATTTCGCTTCCCAAGAACCAGGTGTGCACAGGATCAAATCTAGGCTTATTTGCCAGAATCAGACGAGAATGACATATTTGTTCCCGGCATTGAGAAAAAATATGCAAGAAAAAACAACTCGATTTTTTTTTCTTTTTTCTGACTTTTGTGTAAGCATTGAGGTTGAAAGGATCAAGGTTTCGGGAGCAAGCCGCCACCAGGGCACATCAGATCAATTGACAGCTTTCTGTTCTTGAAAAGGGGGTGAGCAATGATCTACAGTGACAATAAATAGCTTAAGGGTGTTAATGAGCTAAACTTAAGAGGAACCAGAGGGTGAACGATTACTTTAGGTGAGGGGCAAGGGGGGGGGATGAAAGAAAAGGGGACCAAGCTTCTTCTCTTTTTTTTTCTTGCTTCTTTGCATCCATGGATGATCTGCCCTTTTTCCTTTTTGGCTCCTCAACGGAATGGAAGCTTTGGGCAACCGGTGGCTGGATGGGATGGGACCTAAAACGCCCCCCTCTACCATCCCCTGGAGCTAGAGAGTCTGGGTCCAGGACTCGAGTGAGAAGGAGTAACATCTAGAATCTCGAATGCCTCGTGTCCTCTTCATGGAATGAGAGCCATGCACTTGTCAATGCGTGCAGTTGTGCATCTGTTGGTTTCCATCTGATGAGAGGACATCTCTGATGGAGGGGTGATGCACAACTGGGCTGCTGTCTCCATTACCCCCGCAGCAGCGCAGGCGGCTTTATTGACCTTGACTGCCTGTCCGTCCCATGGATCCCATCATGATCCATCATCTGCCGCGAGAACAGCCATCCATTCCCGTCAGCTGGGATGACACGGCCTGGCCCACAGGATATGGCCGTTATTCATAGTAAATGGATACCCAGTAGCCAATTGGGTCCTTTGGAGTCCTTCTCTGCGCGTCCCGGGGCAATGAAAAGAGGCCACACATTCATATCATGATGGACGTCGAGCACATCAGAAGCTGCACCTGCTGCACGCACTGCACCTTTGTTGCTCACCGCCTTGGATGGGGGAAATGCCCGTTGTGGGGCTCCTCTCTCCCTCAACAGTGCCCACCAACCCTTACCCCCCAGTGGATAGGTAGCTCTGCCCGGGTCCAGGTGGCCCTCCCCCCGCTAAGTAACCCCCTACGCGGCTTGGCGCTGGATTGGATCTCTGTTTAGCAGCCAAGGAAGCCAATTCATCTCCATCCATCGAAGTGGAGGTCCAGTTCAAAATTGATCAAGTTCCCGTTTTCTCTTTCTTTGCCTTTGTTCGAGTCCCGTCCCTCTTCCTCCCCCCTCTTTCTACCTGCCCTGTACCGGTCGACGACTTGTTTCCCCCTTGTCGTCTTCTTTCGCTGCATCTCATCCCAAAGTCTTGCTTGTTTGGTAAAGCGTTGGGTTGTATATCACTGCGATAGACGCCGTAGGCCAGTCTGGTCTTTTCTTTGCGGAAGCGACCTGACTAGGAAGGAACGTCAATTTTCCTCACCTCACCTCGCTGTATCTTTTCGCCGGACGCCTTTACTGTCGCAAGATAAGATACACTACGATACACAGACACCAGCAGTCGTCTCTTTGTCCTCTACCACGTCTGCATCTTGTGGCCTCTACTTTCCCCCCCCCCCCAACTCGTGGATCCAGAACTAAGGACCCTCCCTCGCTGGCTCTCCTTCCACCCGCCCGCCTATCAGCCACAGCGCCTCCCCCCCCCTTCTTGACAAGAAGACACGGCACTCAAAGACGACACCGGACGATAAGCACGACGACATTAACGGAAACATCATCACAGAAATCACAGGCTCAACCATGAGCGACACAAGCTATCCTGCGCCGTCGCAGGCCGACGACAAGACCACCACCGCCCCTCCTCCCCCACCCCAATCTTTCATTAGCGAAAGCCCAACTGCAGATGCAACGGTGTCTTTACAAGATTTGCCAGCTTTCACGGCCCAGCAAGCGCAGCAGCAGCAGCCCGTCCCCGAGACTCTCGAATCGAAACCGGCGCCGAATCCCAAGACAGCCAATGGCTTCGCCAAAGCATCATCTTCGACTGCCCCCGCGCGAACACGGCTCAAGAGGGACAACAGCACCCCCAACATGAATGGGCCCCTCTACATGCAGACCTCGGGCAATAAGACGGTGCTTGTCCGTCGACTCAAGCGCAAGGAGGAGAGCACCTGGAAGCACCTTGCCCGCTGGTTTGTCGAGAACCAGATTGGTATGTCCTAGCCTCTCATTGAACCAGCCTCCCCTTTTTCCCTTTCCCGAGAGAGAAAAATCTCATCCATTCATCAATGTCGGAGGAAACCTGGTCCATCTTGTGGGGTGGATGGATTGGACGAATCCCAGTCAATTGGTCCTCGAATTGAGTTGGGTGTCGCACTTGGAGAGGCACCCCGCGTGGCACGGCATCCCTACCATTTCCGTTCCAGCCTCAAGGGTCCAGCTCGGAGCTCAGCGCTATCCAATGCCGCCGCTCGTTGGGTGACAGGCCCCCCTAGCTTGGAGCTTGGGAGCGGGCGTCAGTGCCTCTGCGTGTGCGTCCGTGTGTTGGTTCGGTTCGGCAGACATGGATGGACTTGACCTCTCGCCTTGATTGTGCATATCGTATCGTATCGAGCTTAAGCTGACTGATTGTTTCTTTCTATAGGCCTTTCGTTCAATCTTCTCGCCCTCATTTTCCTTGCCCAGACCTTTATCCCCAAGGCCCGGGAACACACCTACAAGTTCTTCAACCTCAGCTACTACAACGCCAAATCAGGCCAGTACCGTATCGGATTCGATGATGCCTACTTCATTGCATTTTGCATCATCCTCTTTACCGGTCTCCGCGCCGGCATCATGGAGCACGTCCTGGCCCCCATTGGCAGACTCCAGGGAATCACCAGCCGCAAGTCCTTGACTCGCTTCAGCGAGCAGGCCTGGCTCATGGTGTACTACACCGTCTTCTGGCCCTGGGGAGTGGTGAGTTTGACCCGACTATACTTGCTGGAGCTATCTGCTGACTTGCGCTCAGTACATTTACTGCACTTCGCCTCACTACATGAGCATGAAGAACCTCTGGACCGACTGGCCCAACCGCGAGCTCGATGGCCTCATGAAGGGCTACCTCCTGTGCCAGTGGGCATTCTGGCTGCAGCAGATGATTGTCATTAACATTGAGGAGCGTCGCAAGGATCACTGGCAGATGTTTACTCACCACATTGTCACGACTGCGCTCATCTACTCTTGCTACGCCTACCACCACACCCGCGTCGGCAACTTTATCCTTGTCATTATGGATGTTGTTGACCTGTTCCTGCCTGTGAGTATCCCTGCTAGGTGACTGTTCTGATCTCTTACTGACACACTCCAGCTTGCCAAGTGCCTCAAGTACAGCGGCTTCACCAAGCTCTGCGATATCATGTTTGGACTGTTTGTGGTTTCGTGGTTCATTGCCCGTCACATCCTCTACATGATGGTTTGCTGGTCCATCTACACCGATGTTCCCCAGATCATGCCCGTTGGCTGCTTCAAGGGCACCAATGACAACCTGATTGGCCCCATTGATCCTCCGGCCGGCTATTCATACCTTCTTGACCCCTTCCTCAAGCCTGACGGCCTCGTCTGCTACAATGAGACGATTCAGTGGGCTTTCCTGGCTCCTCTCCTCTTCCTCCAGGTCATTACCATTGGTTGGTTTACATTGATCGTCCGTGTCATCATCAAGGTCCTTAAGGGAGGTGATGCCGAGGATGTGCGAAGCGACGACGAGGGTGAAGAAGTGGAAGAGGAGGAGGATGAGTTTGTGTACGAAGAGGCTCAGCCCCTCGAGGAGGAGGTTGGCGTTGAGGAGCTCGACCTCAGGAACTGGGAGCGCCGATCCGGCGTTAGGAAGCAAGCTAGCAGCTCCGGAGTCAGCCTACCCGGCCACAGCGATCGCAAGGAATTGCTGGGACGTATCGGTTGCGAGAAGCAAGTCGACTAGACAACGGAACGGAATCGGGATGGGAGTTTAACGAGTCCACGTCACGTTTTCCTCAATGCACACATTGGGGCGATGCTCGCCATCTTTTGGTCTACTTGGGCCTTCATTCCGGCCTTTTTTTCTTTTCCTCCTTGACCATGACGAACGAACGGATTGCTTGAGCTAGACAAGAGCGAGGGAGAAACAGTTGGGGGTCAGGAACCTCGCTACCTACTGCATCAGGAACTCTCTGCCCAGAGAGGGGGTTTGTGGAGAGAGGCAGTGAAAGAAGAAGAGACGGCCACCATAGATGATGATGAATTGCTGCTACTAGCAAAGGCAAAGAGAAAAGTTTGCTTGCTTGTTGACATTTTCGAGGGAATAGATGGAGATTTACAACGTCTCTCTACAAATGCTTTTTTTGGTTGGTTGGGCTCACACAAGACAGATATGAACTTGGATTAGGGGTGGTTTTTGTACATGTCTTCTTTTTTTTACAACTCTGGAGACGAAGGGATGATGACTTATACTGGAAATGATACCTTTGACAACGCTACTCGTTGGGTTCTGTTATGCAATGACTGATTATTGAAGCAATGGTTGATGCAATGACTCGTCTCTAGGACACTTGATGATTCCTCCTCAACTTTGACCGTTTCATGATGTGATTCAGGGGTTTAGTAGAATCCCCTTCACTCAGTCTTCTTCTCCTCTTCATCACCCAGCAGCTCTCTCGCATACTCCCTCAGCTTAAATTTCTGTACCTTTCCACTCGCCGTCTTGGGATACTCGTCGATCCAAAAGACATACCTAGGTGCGAGGTGCTTGGACAGCTTTGTAGCGACCCATTCTCTGAGGCCGTCTCTGGTCAAGACACCTTCCTCGACTGGCGCACCAGCTTCTGCGTGGTCGGCTGGAATCCATCCTGTAGCCGGTATAACGAAAGCTGCGACGGCTTCACCGTATCGATCGTCGGGAACGCCTACGACGCTGGCTTCGCGGACACCTTCATGGGCAAGGAGACAATCCTCAACTTCGAGAGGGTGAATGTTTTCTCCTCCACGGATAATGAGGTCCTTGATACGACCCGTGATGCGCACATATCCATCGGCATCCATCTCAGCCTCATCTCCAGAATACATCCAAATCTTGCCATCGCCAGGATCCGGCTTGCGCACCTCGGCTGTCCTCTCCTCGTCGCCGTAATATCCCTTCATGACGAGGTACCCAGCCGCTGCAAGCTCTCCTCGTGAACCTATGGGCACGATCTGGCTGTGGTCGTGAGGATCGACAATCTTGAGACCAGTGTGTGGCATGACTCGGCCGACAGACGAGGTGCGCTTCTCGAAAGGATCTGAGGGGCTGGTCATGCAGCTCACGGGTGCTGTCTCCGTCATGCCGTAACAGATTACGAGATCCTCGAGACCGAGGGTGTTGTAAAGGGTTCGCATAAGGGATTCGGGGACGCTGCTTCCCGCGACGATGCCCTTGCGTAGACTCTTGGGGGCGTGGGGGACAACATCGCCACGGTGGAGAGACTCGAGGACGGCGACGAGCATCGTGTTGACGCCGTAGAGACCAGTTGCATCGTGGTCGACACACATGCGCAGTGTTGCATCAGGGTCAAATGCCGGGCTAGGGAAGAGGATTGCTGCACCTGTTGTCGCTGTCGCCATGTAGCCAAGAACGCAACCGAAGCAGTGAAATAGAGGAGGGGGCACAACAATTAGGTCTCCGGGGACAAGGCCCATGCGGTCAGCGATGAAGGCGCCGTTGTTGAGGATGGCACGGTGAGAGAGCATGGCCGCCTTGGGGAGTGAGGTTGTGCCGGATGTGAACTGGATGTTGATAGTATCGTTGGGATCCAAGGGCGAGCTTGGCGTAACTGGCTTCACCGAGCCATCGAGGAGAGACGAGTAAGGGGTGAGAGCTCTGCTCGCCTTGAGGTCGAACTTGACGCCCGGATGGCTCTTGCGGTTATCAACAACCACCACCTTTCTCAGAGAGGGCACCGTCTCGCTCTGGATGGTAGACGACTGAAGATCACCCACGACGCTCTGTAGAAGATGTTCATTGCAACGGCCCTTGCCAGGTTTATAGGCAAGATCCGTCACAGCACCCATAACCAGCGTCTCGACAGCGAGATGCTTCAGCGCGGCAACAACCTGACGTTCATTGAAGCCTGGGTTTAACGGCACAAGAATAGCGCCGAGCTTGAAGCATGCGTAAGTGAGAGCAGCGAACTCGGGTCCGTTGCCAAGGGAGATGGCGACTCGATCGCCCTTTTTCACGCCGAGCGAGGCGAGAGAGTGAGCCAAGCCGTTAGACAGCGAGTCTAGAGCGTAATAGGTGAGAGTCGACTCAATCGCCGCTGGAGATGGTGACCGAGCGATGACAGCTTCACGGTCGCCGTGAGCAGAGACGATTGAAGCAAAGTGCTCGGGGATGGTGCCATTGTAGAGTACAGGCTGCAGCTGTCAGCATTCCTGTAGAACCTCGTGAGTAAAGGTCATCTCACCTCTTCAGATCCCCATCGAATACTCGATCCAGATGTAGCAAGCGTCCTCTTCTGGCACAAGCTCGCGGCCAACCTCCTAGTCATGGGCGACCTCCCCAGACACCGCCGTATCAAGCTCTGCATCATCATGGCAGCAGCTGCATCCAACCGAGACAGTTTGTTTGTTGTGCTTTGTCGAGTATCAGTTGAATACACTCAACGATGACGAGTATGTGGTGTGGTATACAGCTTGTCCTACTCGAATTGATCCAAGATGAACAAAGCCACAAGTGATGATAGCCCATCCCGGTGATCGCCTCGGCTATCCTCGCTCAAGCTTGCTTCTCCTCCTGCTCCTCTCTCCTCTCTCCTCTCCTCCCTCTCCACAGCGGCAAGACGAGCCGGGAACAACCATGGAACCCCTCAGCGGCACAAGTCGAGTGAGATGAACCAATGAAGGGCCGTTGAAGCCCGTTGAAGCCGCTAAGAAACCTGGGGAAATGCGGGGTTTGGCCGCCAGCTCCATCCAAAGGTCCAGCTCGAGGAATGCTTACTCCGTCTTTGGACGCTGATATGACGGAGGCGTCTTGCGCTAGCAACGCCGAGTTGCGTAGGTAGCCAGACAAAGAACTTGATTGTCTTGTTGGTCTCTCAAGACTCGAGACACATGAGGGCACAATCAGCTTACTTGTTGCTGGGCCCCCACAATATCCAAGCCATCCAGCAAGCAACCCCATCTCCTCCGTGACCCATTCATTGCCCATCCAACACGACAATCGGAACCGTACATTGCTTGTAGCTGTCTTATTGATGAGATATCTCTTGGACACTATCGTCGTCATAGTCGTCTCGAGAATGCCGCTCACTCTGGCTTCTATAACCGGCAAACAGAGTCCATCCTCGGCGTGACGAGTCCTATCCCGTTTCACTGCCCGTGTCTTCCAGCTCTTACTCCGAGCAACTCCTCTTCCTTCAACACCATAGGGCATCATAGTGCTCTTGATACAGACAGTCCAATCAGCAAGGAAAAAAGAGATCAAAAACCAGAATCTATCCCAAAGCAAAAACCACACTCTCCCCTTGCAATGCCCTCAGACCAAACAAAGTCTAATACCATCCCCCAGATTTTTTTGTAACGTCTCCTTCGCCATGCAACAGCCAAGGTCTATTTATCAGTCCTCGACTAAAAAGCACACATGATGCGGAAACCAGCCCCAAGATGGACACCAGCCGGTGTCATTAGAAAAGAGTAGCAGCGGAAATATATAGGTTCGAGAAGCTTATCTTGAAAGTCGTTTCGAAACATTAGGTTATCGTTGGTTAGGGTTCATCGTCCGGAGGATACTGTTATTGCGCAGGCGCCTGCTGCTGTTGCTGCTGTGCCTGCTGCTGTACCTGCTGCTGCTCTCCGCCGTCCTCCTTCTGCTCGCCCATGTGTCGCTCGCTCTCGGGTTTCCACGTTCCTGTCAAACAGTTAGTATCGATCGATTCCTCAACTTGATATCAACTTACCCTCAAAATCGTGCTTGACAAAAGCCATGGGGTCGTCAGGTTCCTTTGCCCCCATCTGTCCCACTCCAGGCGAGAAGCTCGTGATGGGCAACACAACCACATCTCCCACACGCTTACTCGTCTCCATACCGGTAAAGTTCTTGTAGTCAATGACTCCCTTACTCCTCGACAGGTCAAAGAATCGCTCGTCGTTAAAGTACTCCATGATGGCATCGGTCCACACAGCTGGTCCCGTGAACTCGACCACGTCGCGATCGAGCAGCTTTTCCAGCTTGCCCTGGCGCTTCATGCTGAGTGTCTGCTTGGTGATTCGTGTAATGATGTCGCGAAGCACGGGGTGTCCAGGCTTGCTCTGGATCGTCCACTGGCAGAACTGGATGCGACGGCTGTACCACTGAGCCCAGTCGGGGCGATCAGGGTCGGCTTCAATACCAATGACCAGTCCAATTGTCTCGCGTGGGATCTTCTCGGGCAGCCATCTAACAGAGCTCTGGATGGCATACGTGTCAATATCTGTGTAGATACCGCCGCGGGCGTAGAGAATCAGGTAACGGAAGAAGTCGGCCCTGAGGACAGGCAAGGGAAGGGATCGATAAGCGTCGATGACCTCGGGGACAGTGGCATAGAGCAAGCGGATCAGGTTGACGGCCACGTCGTCGGTGATGACTTCGTGAACAAAACCCGGGTGCTCGTCCCTCCAAGAGGCATGCTGGTCCTTGAACTGGAAGTCTGCCTGCTCGGGGCTCTGCTTCCACGTCTGCCAAATGTAGGCCGGAAACTTGGTCTCGACGTCGTAGGGGTATGCGTAGGCGAGCTTTTCGTATGTCGACATGCCAGACATGTCAATGCGAGGACGCGTGCGACGCTCCTTCACCTCCATCTCTTTGGGCTTCTCGGGGGGTGGTGACACGGGGTCAGGGTTCGAGGCAGGAGCAGCCTTGGTGCCGGTATCAGCAGCGGCAGCATTTTGGGCGGCCGGGACGCTGGGTGTCGACTGGTGCGATCGCGACAGTAGGAAGAAGACTGTGAGGATAAAGACCGCAGCCACGATGGCGCGGCGAGAGTTGATCATGGCGGCGAGAGTATCGTTTCGTCGAGAATGTGCAAGATCGTTTTCGCTCGAAGTTTTGCTGGTAAGGAGCGAAAGTGCCCAGGCAAGGGGGCAGGGGTGGGCAGAGAAAAGCTCAAGAAACGAGGGACTAGGCTATATCGGCATGGAGAAAGCGAGCGTATCCAGGCGAAAGCTGGTGGTGACAACAGACGCAATGGCAAAAGCAGAAAAAATGCGAAAATGCAGCACAACGAGGAGACGTGTCGCTCATCCCAAGAATTTTGATCGCGTCGGTCAGCGCTGGCTCAGGTCGAGCGAGGGATGAATTCCAGGCCAGGGGATCCGCAATTGGAGACAAGTGGACCTCGAACCGCTGTAGAGAAAGCTGCTCCTGCACCAGCGGCCACGGACCCTGGGCTAAAAAAGAACAGCGACTGGCCCTCGCAGGTGGCGTCCTCGCAAGGCGGAGCTGCCGAGACGTTGGAAGGTCGCCGGAACCAATCAGCGGGAGCTAAGCGACAGATGCAGTGAGAGATGCGATTGTGCGCCTGTCGTTATCTGGCCATTGATTCGTATAGATTCGTATAGGCTGAGTGGCGGAGGGAGGATAGGATAGGTAGTAAGGTTGATGTTGATGAAACTGGGAGGATTGAAGTTGGAAGAGGAAGAAGAAGAAGGAGGAATTTTTTGAAAAAAGAGACAGACCCAAGCCTCAAGACAATACGTGGAACGCCGACAGATCCTGACTCGATACGGAGGAAGGAACGGAGGACGGAGTACGCGGCCTCTCATAAAGCTCCCCGGCCAGGTCAAGCTCCAGTGTCAGGGAAGTCACGGCGCGGAGGCACTGCAAAGGAGAAGGGTCCGGGGACGGGACGGGAAAGTTACGATTGATGGAAGGGACAACGATGGCCCGCTTACGGGCACTTTGATAGCAGGTACCCTTGAAAGGGAGATACCCCTGAGAACGGACGACGGGGACCTGAATTTCAGGGAGTTGAGTTTTAGTGGAGGCTCCAGCTGTAAGGAGAAGCGCTTCAGCTGCCTCACGTCAGAAAAGAGGCGCTCTCTGGCGGCAACAGACGTGCAACAGCGACAAATTTAGCGGTAGGGCGCTGTAGCACATGCAGCCACAGGGGGCGCGGCATCACTCTCCTGGGAAACACGGCAACGACGCCTCTTCTTTTTGTGACTGACAAGATGCGGGATATCAGGTAAAGAATGTCCCGGCGCCAAGCAAAAAGGGAGATTAGTTGCAAGAAGTGCACATCATGAAGTGAAGGAGACATTTCTGCGTCAACCGTCTCCCCGGGCAAAGCCCACCTCTCTGTTAATTCCAGCCCCGGATATCTCTCAAATCTCAATCTCCCTCAACTGAAGGTGACACTGGCCGCGACAATGGTGCAATGGAGTTGAGCTGTAGATCTTGCGCTAGACCAGAGACTTTTGTTGCCCTCAAGGACTGGACCCCCTTGAGCTGGGCAATAACAAGGCAAATTGCAATCAACTCAGCATGGATCCTGGACTGTGCACATCCGAGTGTTGGTCGGAAACAGGTAACTGGGCAACTCGTATTGCGGGTTTGCCCTGATACGAATATTCGTCTCGGTTACGAAGCATTGGATAAGAAAGCCGTAACCGGATACTCAACGTCCGTTTTCGAACTCGATTGACAAAAAAGCAACGATGTGTACGTGCACTGGATAAAAGCCATTTCTCAGCGTTACGTTGGAGAGTCAAAGCTGTGAGTTTGATGGACATGGGGGCCCCCCTTGCTTGATTCCATGGCAGAGCAATGTTTGTTTCAGCGTCGACAGATGCCGCGTCTCAAGAGGTGATTTTGTTGCAACAGAATCCGGTTGATGGTTCGCGATGGATACTAGATTACGTGTCGGTAACTTTTGCGATTATCATCAAAAGAGACCGATGAAAGCGGATCCAACGTCACAGAAAAAAGGGGTCCGTGATGCCCCTGAATTCTGACGGACGAATAGCGAGCCCCTTTAGACATGCACTCAGTAAACCTGTCTCTTGGGACGCTTTCATCGGTCAACTTCAACAAGAACTGTTACCGATCTGGTGTCGCCGCAACGACTTGCGATGCAGTTTGCGTTTCGCAAATGTATGTTTACACACGAGCAATATCTCCCTCCCGTCCGCCAAGTCTCAAGTGCCGAGTTTGTCGAGTACCGGGCTTTTCCCTTTTCATTCCCTCGAACACCCATGTCTCACGTTGATCAGTGAAACCTATGAGGCTCTATCAGAGACAGCTTCCTTGACTGGAATTATTCCAAGAAACAACTCCCTTCAGTATGGTGCCGACGGGCCGTTGCCAAGTCTATCGAGGTTGAACTCTGGGTGTGATGGATCGTCGATTGACAAAGTTGTCCGGATATCAGATTCCATATTTTCTTGGCGGCTTTCTTGCCCTGATTAGGAATCCAGCTGAGGTCTGACATCGTGTCTTTGGCCCAGGTGTCTCCGCTGCCATGCGCACTCCCTGTGGTCAGCTCGGACTCGACCTCGTTTGCACTTACATAGGTAGTCATTCATGATTAGATTATACAAAACTTTACAAGTTGGAGTATTCGATGACAAAGATCAGGCTGACGAAACTCCGCGGGTCGGTGCTTGCTCAGCAAGACGACGACTTCAAGCCTCTTCTCCAAACGCTTTGGCCATGTCCCCTGTCACTCCCTCCCACATCCCATTAGCCTCGGCTGACCTCCATATGGCGCCCTTCAACTTGTCGACCAAGATGTCAAACCGACAAGGAGATCACTACAGGGCGGGAAAAAAAAGTTGTCATCGAGTTGCCGGAATCGGTACATTCTTAGACATGCCCACCCTTGCCAACGCCGTCCATCCAGCGCGCTGTGACGCCCTTTTTAGTCAGTCACCCGGTTGTCAAAAGTGTGTCCCGTGGCGATTGGACTGCTTCGTAAAGGAAGCCCTATCGTTCGCTCGCTTGACCCGAGGTCGCTTGGTACTTGTAGAATACACCTTTTTTGCTCTTCGTCGGAACCGAGGTCTTTTTTGTTTCCGGATGTACAACAACGCCCTGCGATAACAAGAAACGTGGGGATGACGCCCTATCTCGAGGATCTAAACTATGCCGTCCTTGCTGGCGATCATGGTCCAAAAAAGAAGGGGAGGTCTTTTGTGGAGGGTTCGAAAAGTCTTGGCAAGAGGGTAATCATGATGGGCCTGCTGGATCTTGAGAGGTCCAATGTCCCCCCCGCGTCACCATGTGATGCTGTGCAATCATGCCGAGTTGATTGCCTGCAGGATCGAGCAAAGGGGGCGGCGGTGGTGGTGGTGATGAGGAGGGTGAGAGCTACGTTGATGCGTGTTACAGCACCACCTGTCCAGAAAACAAGCAACAAGCCACAAGATGCTTCTCGGGAAACGAGAATCTCCCCGGAAAAAGGTCTACAAAAACCCCCAGTGATGACGGGTGCCAACAAGTGCCCCTAACGTTAGCAGATGCATCCATCTCCAGTTGGAGTGTCATGTTAACCCCCAATTTGTCAGCCCCGGAAGCTTTCCACGGATGTATTCTGGTGGCGCGCGCGCCTTACACAGAGCAAGACTTTCCGTCAGCGCGGACATTGCTCGTTTCCCGCTCATGGACCCGGGACGGTGAGACCTAGGGACAGGGCATCGGGGCTCGGTGACTATCGAGTTTTACTCGACTATTTCTGTAGGTAATACAAACATACCCTAATCTTGGCAAGAAAGCGAGACCGAGATACAAATCTTGATAATGGACTTGCCACACACACACACGCAACACGGGCTCGGCGGCTGAAGATTGTCCGAGGATGCCGAAGGTGAAGGAGGGAGCCCCGCTTCATCAGCGGACTTAAGCCCTGTAACTCCCAAGAGTTGCAGTAGGAGCTGCAAAATTACAGCCCACTAAGGCATCGAGTTTCGTTTGCAGGACAGGTTTAAACTGAAGAAGGGATAAGATTTCGGAAATAGTTGCAATCACTGTAGCACTCCCATCTCCAGATTTGTCTGTAAGCTGCGATGGATCTGGAATGGAATTACAAACACACACACTGGACTCCCCTCCCCTCCCCCCGGCGTAGGTCCGCATCCTCGGGTCCCTGACGGGCCCCGCCCCGATCGGCGATTAACCCACTGTTTCGTCCGGGGCTCGTCCTCTAAAACCCGCGCGGATATGGACTTGGAACAGGAGCAGCGAGAGCCGGAGAGGGCGCTGGCTGCCCTTTATTTGCTTAGTAGAGCTTGGGGCGTTATGTCCCCGTCCACATGCTGTAAATCCGTAGGGTCATGATGGAGCCCTTCCATGTCATAGGTACTGTAAGGTGTGCGCAGGGTGGTTCCCCTGCTTGTCCGTTCGCTTCGGAGATTTGCAAGCATGACAAAAAATTGGCCTAAACAATCCAATCCAAGGAGCTGGAGACGAGAGACCTGGACCCGAAGGAGACCAGACCAGCTCAGCCCAAGCAAGCCTGGGGCGCGCCCACACCCACGCCCTTGTGTAGCCGTAGCCGTAGCCGTGGCCGTAGCGTAGCGTGTGTGCGTTCTTGCACTGTTCGCTGTTAGGTGTGTTGTATTATGTGATGCGCCGCTGGCTGTCCACACCCGACCCGACGACCCCCCGGCCTGAACGGGATGGCTCCCATGAATGGATGGGATGGGTTGGGATGGATGGATGCTCTTATCCGCCTACGAGCTTGCTTTTGGTTTAAATACCTTGCTTGGCCTTTTCTTCCATCTTGCGTGCTCTACCCTTTCCTATCCTAGTCGCCATTCGCCCACCGGAAGAAAAACAAAAACAAAATTCAACAAAAAACTTGACCTAGCTTGTTGGTCTTGTCATTGCTTGGGCGTCCTCGACAACTCTAAAAAATCTAAATCAATCCATCCCCATCGGAGGTTCGGGGATTGCGACAGTACCTCCACCAGCCCAGCCCAGCGGCCCGCCGCTTACACAACGTCTCGATTCTTATAAAGCCCGCGTTCCGACTTTGAGGACCGGCAGCCGCCATCAGAAGAAACTCGGATTGTTTAATAAGAAGCGATATTTCGACCGATCAATCAGATTCAAACTTATTTATACTTTTTTACTCGACGATAAAAACTACTCGATGATATCCTGAACCTACGAATAACCGACCACTGAAGGACCATTACAAGACAGCCGAGAGCGTCTACAGCTTTCAGGTCTCTTACACGAAATATCAACATCGTCAAAATCATGGCTACCGAAACCGATACACTGTCCTTCTCATTACCCACGAGCACTGCGCCCACCGACGTCTCCGAGTCAACATGCATGCCCAACTCGACCCCGTTCCTCCCACCTTCGCCCTGTCACCCTCAGGGCGCGCCCGCCAATGTCAACGCCGAGTGGGATACCACGATACACCCACTCTCGAACCCTCAGAAGGTTTGCGCCAACCCAACCAGCCCGTCTCCCGCCTTCAACTGCGGTCCCGGAACAAGCGTTGGCACATCTAGTAGCGCGAGCGGGAGCGGATGTTTCAATGATGGGGGCTTGTTGTATAGAGTCCAGGCCGAGAGGGAGTGCCGAGAGGGACCCGGCAAGTAAGTTAAATATTGCCGATACATGAGAATGATGATCATGTAATAACCCTTTTTTACTGACTCTGATCTGGTTTGTTTCAGAACTGTTGAAGAAGCCTGTCAACGATCACTCAACCACTTTCCATGCCCTGGTCTCGCCTTTCCCATGCCAGCCCTCGACTTTGACTTTCGCATCGCCGTCCGTCTAAACCAGGAACCCGTCCACGTCGACTCTGGCAACACCAAGGAGATCACGACTGTCGCCGCCGGAGTTTGGTCCGGCTCTTTTGGCCACGGCCGCGTAATTGTGAGTTTCTCCATTTTTACTTACTCTCATCGACGATTTGATTCTACACACTTCTGTCCTATTCATGGCTGACTGGTGAGGATCGTCTTTGTGGGTCGTGTAGGCAGGCGGTTATGATCTAGGCCAGGCACGCGGCTTTCGCCCCATGAGGCTTGTAGAGGGTGCTTTTGTCATTCAGACGAGTGATGAGCAACCTGCGGTGTAAGTGTATTGCAACTATCCCGCCGAGTGTCTATATGCTGACAGAAACAAGTCTTGAAATGCGCACTCGTGGTTCTCTCTCTGGTCCCTCAGATATCCTCGACACCTTGCTGAGCCCTCGTGCCCCCAAGGACATTGACCCACGCCGCTACGGATTCCGCATGTTTGCGACATTCAAGACCTCGGACAAGAGATATGCCGAGATTGTCAACTGCGGCCTGTGGGTAGCCAGTGGTGCCTGGCGTGGCGAGCACCTTGTTATTGAGTAAGTAGTTACTCCGTGGTCACGATGGCTCTTATACTAATGATGCCTGTAGTGCGTACCGCGTGACATGAAACGATTTAAGCGAGCCTTTTTAAAAACACTTTTTTTCTCTCAAGATGGTCGATTAGCATTGCATAGGATCCTGATCTGGCTAGATCCTGGAGCCTGGAGTTGTTGGTGTTGAACAAAAACCCGCGTCAGCTTTGACCGGCCGGCAAATGGACAGGACAAGGAATGAAATGGACGGATGCATGGAAGCGGCGCAGAAACGGTCAAGGGGATATTTTTTAGGGGTGTTAATCTTGTGTTGTTTTGTTGGTCTATTTTAATGTTTGGGTTCACGATGGAACGAATTGCTCTGGTCAATATTACACTCAGCAGCGCCAAGCTGGATTGCAACTCCATCATGCTGGTCGACATTATGTCCGTTAGCCTTTGACCGTGGACGGACGAAACTCCGAGGATGCTGGCACCCAACTGCCTAGCAAGGAAGGAGGCATAGTAGAGCCAGGCAGGCCAAGGCCTCCATACCCGTTGTCATTCCCAATGGTCACCATGAACCAACCGGCGTTAACAACCGCCCCCATGAGACCGAAGGCCCATGGCGACATCCCCATGACATTATCCATACACCGAGAATCATCGGGTGTCGATTATTCATATCAGTCCTTGACTCGGATCTTCCGGACGACCGGCGGTCCGTCCTATCCACGGAAACATCTTTGATGCTGACTGAGGCCATAACAATGTCGATACCGTCAGCGCGATGTTCCGGTGGGCCAAGTTACATATCCGCGCATTCCGACTCGGCTTCCTTTGATAGCGGCTAAATAAGTCACCGAAGTCAAGCAAAGGGGGGTGATGAGGATGTGCAACTCACTGCTACGCCGGCACGCGACAACACCTCATATCTGTAACCTTCCAAATATATCCGGCGGAAACTCACTTGAGTTTAATCGAGACCTCGAGATAGCTTAGTTTCCTCAAGCGGCTCTCGTCCTCCTCATCCCCCTCCACCACGACATCATCCACGGTTCCAACAGTGCCAGTCCTGATCTCAACTTCACAATCACCTTCCTGTTCAAACCAGCTGGCGACGGCGAGGGTCTTTTCAACCGCTCGTCCCGTGCCCATGACTTTCACTTCGGCACTGTCGGCATCAGACCCGCCGGCGCGCTTAAGAGCCTCAATACGGGAGTGTACCGACGCGTGCTTGGGGGCCGCGTTGGCTGTCCGTAGAGAGGCATCGAGTTGCTTGCGCGCACGCTTTACGACGGACATGAATGGTGTCTTTGAAGACACGTAGATGATGCGGGATTTGGTTGATGCTGGTGGTTGACGCCTGGTCAGGGGGCGCTTTTCGATACGGTCACCTAGGCAAGTTAGTCATAGGCCTGGAAGATCTGACAATAATTCATACCATTTGAGATAGAAGACAGCTTTTCCAAAGTCCCATACGTCTTCTTTGGAGCCTTGCTAGTCTGTTTTGAGGCCATGATGTTGGTCTTGCCTTGGGCGTATGCTGCCTAGGAGCGTAGGCAGATAAGATTTCAAGAAAGATTCAGCGGATCAGCATTCAGTGACCAGGGAGTTCCAATGATTGGCTCCTATAGGCTGATTGAATGAGTCGCCTGTTGCCTAAGATGAGTCTGTGTCGATGCGCGCCTTCGAACTGTTCTTGTGTGAGAGAGGATGAGTTGAGGTTGTCACGGTTTGGAGGTTGAAAGTTTGCTCCACCCCACTCTCCAAGTGTCTGGCTCAACAACCATAGCGAACACGCATCTCATTTGAGTCTCAGAAATATATCAAAATCATTATCAATAATTCTATAGCTTCTCTTATTACAAGCTACCTTTCATATCTTTCCATGTCCCAATTCTAACCGCAATGTTCTCGATGTCTACTCTGAACGCCACAATTGCTGTGGCGCAGCTGCCTTGATGCCCCTGCACTACTGCACCAACGGCCCGCTACCAAACGTCACTCAAACTTGGAGCTCCATCCAAGCTCAGTCCATTTCGGGACATTCCTCCATCTCCAACTCGCTCACCATCAAGCAATCACTCCACCGAAATCTCTCGTCCCAAACGACCGCCGCTTATCCCTCCCCTCGATCTCATGGCTGCCTACTCAGGCATTTACAACTAGGCGCACCGTCCATCATGTCGATTGCAATCTGGCCTTCCGTCTCCCCCGACGAGCTCAGGATTAAAGCCGCCGAAACCCAGGTACGATGACGAGGAAATACGGAAGCGCAACAGACAAAAGATCACGAGGCGCAAGAAGAAGCACATCATGCTGATCTATCTTGACAAGGCGCGCGAGCTGGACTGGATCGTCGAGGAGACGCTGCAGATATGCCGCGACCTCAAGCATGGCCTCGAAGACTGCTATGCGCTCCTCGCGCCCATCGACCCGGGAAGCACCCTCGTCATGAGCACGCATCGCAACGAAAAAGTAAAAGGCACGCTCACCCGTGTCGGCACTCGCATCGTCAAAGGGGTAAGAAGAGCCTATATGTTCCCCACACCTCATCAGCCTCGTTTCCTGCAAGCTGACGTTTTGAGCTCCCCCATCCAGCATCTCCATCTCCAGCTTCGAACGATACCCGCCCAGACGCTGTCGCTCTCCCAGTCCGACGTCATTCACATCCAGGCCCTTGATTCGCTAAATGCGTACCTGAACCAATCCATAGATCTCCTTTCCATCACCCTGTCCAAGCCGCAGGACGCCCGCTCTCTGGCCTCCACACTCGCCATCCTCGCAGACTCCCTCGCAGACTCGGCGGCACTCCTCAAGGGTCCCCCTCTGACAGATGCCGACCCTGCTTGGCAGACGTGCTCATGTCCGCCGTACCACTTTGAGCCCTCCCCCGGGCCCAACCTCAGCTTTTATCTCGGCCTGCAGGAGAGCTGCATAGTGCTCTGGCTGCGTGCTCTAGAACCCGCGGATGCACCCGTCCACTTTGGAACTAAACTCGGGCTTGCCATCGGCACCTTCCGTCGTCTGGAACACGACGAGATGGACACCGTTTTCCGGTACAATACCATGGGTAGCGATGCCGGGGGTTCCAAGCGGGGCAGTGCGCGCCATACCCCAGAGCCTAGATCGTCGGCAGCCGACGCAGAGAGCAAGGATGTGCAGGAAGTCTATGTCCGGGAAAAGGTGCGCGTCGAAAGTGCAGATCCGAGCCTCATCTCCCTGCACTCCAAGCTCGGCTTCCTCAGTCACATGCTCAGCCAGGCGCGGAGGAATCTGTCAGAGGTCCTCAGCGTTGATTCTTAGACCTGGTAACATTGAGGGGGAGGCCATGTGAGCAGGCTTGCATGTAAATTGATTGGATACCCTGGCGTTGTGGTGAAAGTGGCTACTGTGACCCCTGTAGCTCACTCATTGTCTTATGGGCATTTGGAATCGGCACCAATTTATTCGTTGGGCATTGATTGTTTCTCTGGATTTCAAGTTCCATTTGATCTGATTTGACTGAATCTGTAGAAATGTAGATGACATCTGTACATGGATGCAATTCATGGTCCGGTTCCGTCGCTCCTCCGCTAAGTCCGTAGAAACACACAATTAATGACACAATACAAAGGAATTATGCATAGAACATGAACGAAATGACCTCTAATCTCATGCAAGAAGGCATTGTCGAGTCGCCCGGGTCCGATTCGACATTGTAACTCTCCATTGACTGAGACACTCCATCAGGAGCGTTCCAGCAGCTGCAAACAGGACGTCTAGGCCACGGGAGACCAAGGCATGGGAATGAGGACCCGCGACTTCATGCTCTGAATCAGAGGAACTGTCTTGTGGACAGTATCGCTCCAGCCCTCGACCTGCCAGCTCTGCTCGCGGCGAGCACGGCGCTCCTCGAGGTTGGCAAACTGCCAGAGGTGGTGGACAGTGTTGAGATCGCCAACCTGGACGAACCAAGCACCCACGCCCTCCATGACCTCGCGGCGGGCCTTGAGGCCTCGTCGCCAGTGCGTCTCCCACTCGAGCAGGTTGCCGGGGTGCAGTGTGTAAGACCGCAGCTCAAAGACGCCACCGAGCTGTCGTGGAGGGGTGGTCGGCCAGAAGGAAAACTCCTGCATCAACGAGATGTTCTTGGAGTTGATCATGCCTTTGAGCTTGCGATCGAACTCGGCGAATTCGGGGTGGTGTGTGATGGAGTGTCGGGACTGGTGGTAGCCCTCGTACTTTTGATATTCCCAGATGTGAACTGTTACCCCGCGTATTGTCAGCACCTCGGCTCTTGAACATGTAGGTGGATTGGGGGATGCATACCAAACGTGTCACAGTCGCCGACTTCTGTCCTCCAGCTTCCGACTAGATGCACCTTGTTCTCGGGGGCGTTGGCCATCTTGGGATACCAGTGTCCGACTAGGTCGACATACTCGTCCACCTTTTCAGGCTTGACCTCGTGAAAGACAATCGAGTGGACATACTTGCCACGGGCTAGAACTTGACTGAAGCTCGCCTCGAGCTGTGCGTCAAGCTCTCGACCCTCCTTTGTGCCGTAGATGAGGTTCGTCAGAGGCCCAGCCTTGCGGGAGGGCTCTGGCTCCTTGACCTCTGCGGTTCGTCCTGCGTCGTCCTTCTGTAAGCCCTCGTCCGGCTTGGCGAACGGAACGTTAGCAGCTTGCGGGTGGGCAGGCAACTCACTGGCTTCTCGCTCCTTCTGTGCCTCGACCAGGTGCTCGCGGAATGCCTTCTGCTTCTGGTTGAACGTGTCGACGGCGGCGCGCGAAGGGTTGACGTCTCCCATGGAAGGCGTGTGAGCATCCAGACGAGCGGCAGTAGAGCTCAGAGCTCGCAGGCCAGCACGAGGGGTGACGCCGGCGGCGGCGCGTGCGAATTGGCGACTCAGCATCTTGGGGGGAGGTTGAGAGTTTGGGAATGTACGGGTAAAGTATGAAGGTGAGGAGGCGCAAACGCGTGTCTGGCAAAGATGACACGGGCGCAGTAGTTGGAGGGGAAGAAGAAGAAGGATGACGATCTCTCTCAGATTTCGGTGTCAACCGTCAAAAAAACAGCCGACGTTTGTTTTGGAAGGTGTTAAATCTGACGAGAAACGCGGGGCAAGATTGCTGAAAGGAGGAAAATGGACCGAAGATTGGAGTTTCAAGATGGCGGGAGGCAGAAGCAGAAGCAGAAGACAAGGTAGCGTAGCAGCGAAGCTGGTTTGTTGGCGTCAGGGTAACAAATTTGGTGGCAACCCAAGACGGCACAGCAAGGAGCGGGAAGGCACAGTATCTTTTTTTCGAGCTTTGCCCTTGCAAAAAAAGGGTTTTAAGCCGGGGGGGGGAACAGATTGGATGGATGGATGGTTAGAAGTTGGAGGGACGGAACGGCCTTCGGGTTACCGTGCCAGGAAATGTACAGTATAATCACCCCGCACTTTCTGGGTACGGTGTACGGGCGTTTGTTGTTTGAGATGGATGACGAGTGGTGAGGAAACTTGTGTGTATTGTCGCACAGACAAAAAGACAAGGGGAGAGAGAATAGGCTGATTTGAATTGAGGAGACAAGACTGGGCGGGAAGGTTTGAGTTGTGTTGAGTGTGACTCGAGTACGTATCCTCCCCTTCTTAAAGCTGGGAGCTTGATGGAGCTGGAGCTCTATTCCCGATGATGTCACCTGCAAGGTTGCCATCACGTGTAAATGCTTAGCGTGCCTTGGAAACGCGGGGTTCGGTGCATTGGTTTCTGCGGTTGCCGGGGTGGGGAAAGCTGTGCTCGCATGGCCCCGCCTTGTTGAGGTACGTACCTTCAGCCTCCGGATCCCCTGATCTAGATGCCTCAAATCTTAGGCGTAAAACGAGGCACCTAGAAAACGTTCCGGGCTCGGCTTCGGCAGAACCCGCTCGGAGCTTGTTGGGTCTGCCATTCGGAAAAAGGCTCGTTCTCAATACTCTCAATTCAATCTCAAAGCAGCACCCTGCCGAAACTCCCATCAACCCGAACCTCAACCTTTCCCCCACGATACCCACGAAATCCGTCATCATGTCTTGGCTCGGTGTTCAGCCCCTCAAGAAGTTCAACGCTCCCTTCTGTACGTCCCAATTGCGACTCATCCCGTGCGATCCCGCTGACCCCCCGAATAGTGAAGCCTTACTGGCCCTTCTTCGCTGCCGGTATGTCAATTTGCGCAGCTCGCCCGACGAAACAGTTCCCTCTACGAGCCTTCCCCCACGCGCCCGACTTCGATTGATACGTCGATGAGTTTTGAGAATAGCAATTGATTCAGGATATAGGTGTCGTCATTGCCTACGGTGTCAACTCTGCCCAGAACGCCATGATGAACTGTACGACCCTCCAATGGAATAGAAACCCTCTCGGAATGCAACGACTGACCAAAACATTTAGCCGCCGAGTTCAAGAACGATCCCCGCAACCCCAACGCCAAGACTGGTGGTCACTAAGTCCGAACTCGGGATTTGAGAAAGGAGATGGGATTTTTCGTCAAAGCACTGCATGAAACGATCCGCTCGAGCGCCGAGGTCAGGGTCCATGGGATGGGATTGTATCATAGAGTCGCAAAAGGGGCTTAATTGACCTATCGAACGATATACAACGGGTTGCCGGCTGTGATGGGTGCAACTGGGGGGGCGTGAACGCGTTGCTCCGAAGGTCCGAATTTGCTGGATGATTGAATCACGAATATTCCATATGATTCAATGCCTCAATTGGTCCATGATTGCTAACTATACTGCTTTGTTTACATGTAAATTGGTGACGTATTTCCGCATGGCGTTTGGCGATAGAAGAGTCATGTATCAGCTATCTGACTCCAAAACGTCTATTTCCTCTCACACAACTCCTGCCTGTCTATCACATCGACAACCATGTTAGACAGTATATGCCAAAAATAGTCCATTGAGCCGCATAGTAGTCAAAAACCATGTTCAAAAAGACCCTTAACCACGGTTCACTTTTGGTGGGGATCAAACGTGATCCGAGTCGTGTAGCGGCCCGAGATAGGGAACCTTTTGGATAAATCTCATCCTGACAAATCATCGCTATCGCTCGTTCCCCGTCGACTCACACGGCAAGCCACCCCCTTGCAACGGTCCTTGTCAAAACTTAGACATTCAACATATATAGATGCGTCTTCTTTTTGGAGTTTTCTCCTTCACTAGACCTATTGCGACTAGACGTCTTTCAGCTTTTCACTCAAGAGTTTGCTTATCGACAATGACGGCCACTTCGGGACCCAATGGGGCGAAACAACAAAAGCTCAACGGCAAGGGGGCTAAGAAGGAGGTCAAGATTCTGATGCTTCATGGTAAGTACCCCTAGACTTACATAGAACCTCCCTGGTCGTTTAGCTCGTCCTTGACCGCACACTACCCTGGACACTCACTCTCACTTCCTTTGACCATATGCTCACAATCTCAGGCTTCACACAATCTGGTGCTCTCTTCCGCGCCAAGACTCGCGCCCTCGAGAAGCTTCTCGTCAAGCTTCTCAACCCCATCTCTCTCCTCCCAGTCCTCATCTACGCCACCGCTCCTAACCGTCTGAGCGCGGAGGACATCCCGGGCTATCAACCACCAGAGGAGCCCCCGTCCGAGGACTACCAGCCCGACACTTGGGCTTGGTGGCGCAAGGACGAGGCTACGGGCAACTATCGTCTTCTGGATGAGGGTATGGCGACTGTTGCTGAGGCCATCCGAAAGGCGGGTGGTATCGACGCTGTGGGTGGTTTCAGTCAGGGCGGTGCCATGGCGGCTCTCGTTGCTTCAGCACTAGAGCCGGAGCGGTCACTTCCAGAGGGCAAGGAAGGTGACTGGGCAAGAGGATTGAGAGAAGCCAACGATGGAAAGCCTCTCAAGTTTGGTGTCTTCTACTCTGGATTCTGGGCAACACCCGATTCCCTCCAGTTCTGCTTCGAGCCCAAGATCAGGACCCCTACCTTGCACTACCTCGGCAGTCTCGACACAGTTGTTGATGAGAGCCGCAGCCAGGCTCTCGTGGATCGTTGCGAGGAGCCTCTTGTCATGGTTCATCCTGGAGGTCACCATGTGCCTGTCAACAAGGAATGGGGTATGCCCCTGGCTGGCTTTATCAAGCAGCACTCTGAAGAGAAGGAGCTTAAAGCAGACCTTTAGACATGACGATAAACTTACACCAGACCATAGACTGCAATAGACAAACAGATAGACTCAGGCATCAAGTGCCATGTTACATATCCTCATCCTGAGGCCTATCTAACCTGTATAATTACAGACCACCCAAACCGTCATGAATTGTAAACCGCTCTATCCTGACTCCGAGTTCTTATTTGGCCGGCTGGATCCGTGCCATCATCTCCTCTTTGGTGATGAGATGATCGATTCTCTCCAAGAGTCCCAGCAAGCTCTTCATGTTGTGACTCCACTCGTTCAGAATATCATCAGCATCCCGAGGCTTGGCGAAGCTGACGATTCGTGCAGGTCGGTCAATCTTGGCGTACACAGTCTTGGAGGTGACCAGCTCGCTGATGTACTTTTCCGTCTCATCCTCAGCCAAGTCGAGCAGTTGAGTGAGGCGTCCCATCTGGATGCGAGTGTAGTACTTGGCAATGACGCGGACATTGTGCTCAATGACTCGCTTTCGGAGATCTTGCCATCGCTGGTGCGCCTTCTCGTCTGAGGACTGACCGGGTTGCACATCAAAGACATCCGTACTGCAGAGGTGGGGGCCGAATCTCTTAGCAATCTCTGGCCATCGCATCAACTCGTGGACAGTAAAGAGTCGGAGAAGCTCAGCCTCAGGGGGAACTTCTGTGTTGCGAGTGTCCTTGTGAATTCGGTGGAGGAGATCGTGTTGTTCGTTGTCGTAGGGGGCGAGAATGACAAAGTAGATGATGCGCTGAAGGACCTGTAAGAGGTTAGATAATGAATTCACCCATAGGAATCAAGAACTTACAGGGCGAAGCTTGGCTGAATCCTCCTCGACCGCCTCTGTATCCAAAACCTGTCGGTAGTGCTTGCAAACATCAAGGTACTTGTCCTCATGCTTGGCAAGGATGATCTGTTGCTCGTAGTATCGCAGCTTCAGATCGGTTGTGTCATCGGGCTTCTCCTCAGGCACCTCCTCGCCGCGGGCCTTCTTCTTCTCACGTTCCTTCTCTTCCTTCTCGAGTTGCTCGGCCGTCTTCTTTGGCTTTCGGGCGAGGTATCGTGTGCTGATCTTGCGACCTAGGATGCCAGCCTGAGTCCAATCTTCACTCTCAATGCAGAGAGCGACCTGAGCGAGGATGAACTCTGTCTTTTCCCGTCTATCCATAGAACCAAAGGTCTCAACCTGCAGTTCGCAGAGAATCTCGGTGGCGGCCTTGAGATCGCCCTGCTCCTTCTTGATGTCGGAGAGGATCTTGGTGGCGCGGGCACGCTCCACTTCGACAAAGATCTTGCCCTCTGTCACTGTTCGCAGGGTCTCGATAACGGAAAGCTTGGTCTTAAGGTCGGGGGTGTCGTCGAGGAATCCCATAACGGTCTGGACCATCTTGGTGATGGCCTGCTTGAGCTGGCTGTGCTTCTTGGACAGGACCAAGGTCTGGTCGTTCATCAAACTCCAGTCGCCGGCATTTTTGCATAGTGTGACGATTGCGATCAATACTCGTGATGTCGACGCAAGATCGGAGGCCTAGCGTTTGGGTTAGCGGGGATGGGGAGCAAGGGCGCAAGACATACTTGTCGGGTCTGCTTTTCAAGCGCAGCGAGCTTCTCAATGGCTCCCTGGAGGTTTTTGGACTATACTTGGAGTTAGTGAAAGCTTCAGCTGACGATGCAGAGCTGGGACACCAACCGCAGCCAGCTTCTCAGCTTCGGGAAGCTGCTGGTCGACCTCCTTGGAGAAGTCCTTCTCGGGCTTCAAAGCTCCTTCAGACATGATGACGAGGAGCGCGCAGTATTATCCACGGGTGAGGTATTCGGTAGAGAAAGCTCGTGGTGAGGCGACGAGATCTAGGATTCGTGGATGGAGTTGATGTGATTGATCGGAGGTCGTGGGGCTTGTTTGGTCGAAGGAAGCTGGTCACTTTAGTGACGAGGCTCACGCAAGAGGCTCCTGCCTGTCGCACGTCTCCACTCACCACCAAGGCTGGGGCTGGAATTAGGTGGGACCGGTTCCGGGACCTTCGTCATCCAGCTGGGAGTGCACGTGACTTGACTTACAACCTCGATCGACTTTGATAGCTCGTCACTTGGGCATTCCTGACGTTAATTGCAGCCATTGGAAACGTTTCTGTCGTGTATAGGGGTAGTTTAAGCATCTACAAGAATTTATCTAAGAAAATTGGTCGAGATATCTATCACATCCTCCCAACCATGATGCCCTCATCCCCCGTGATTATCAGGTCTCGAGTTGTCGACCTTTACCTCCCCGAACTTCTCATATCAGATGGCAAAATAATTTCTTGCCATAAATTGAGGAGTGCACATAAAACTCCTGAAGGTAATTTACTTAATCAACCTTGGCCGGGGACCTGGCCTAGAGCAGATGGGATTGCTGCTGACTGGGTACATGTCGATTTGCAAGACACATTGCCCTGCAACCCAAGGGATTCAAAAGTTCAAGTACTTGAGGAGATGGCACTATATATTTCATATGTACACAAGTATTCAGCCTAAATCAGTAATTAAGACCGTGAACCCTCATCCAAACGTGAGAAGTAACAAGACTTGAACGTAGCAACTCCGTAAGACTTTGGTCCAGCAGGTACTTTCAAAGATTAGCCAATGGTTAATTTACTGAATATGAACTTCCATCACATGAATAATTGAAGGTATGACTCATATTGTTGGCGGGAACATCGCAATGGTCAACTGTACCACGGAGCACTGCCGGCCAGCTGGCAGCTAGTTCCTCACCAAACAGGCCTTCAGGTAGGGACCAAACAGCCTCCAAAGCTCCAGCTTCAGGGCCATCACGTGGATTACAGTCAATCGTTTATTTTGATGCTTTTGTGCGCTCAAAAATTCAGATCGCAGCATCACCAAAACTCATTCCACAACAACAATCACGACCGCGATCAAGATGTATCTTTTTTCTCGCTCACCCTCACGAACACGACGGCCAGTGACCATGGAATCACTGCTGTGGCACTCTACGACGGCCGAACAGGCCATGGCACTCGAAAACGGTGCCAAGAACCCCTTTCTGCCCGGCAGCCTGCACTCTGCCGAGTACTTTGCGGACCTCCAGAGGCGTCGTGAACAGTACCCGATGTGCAGCCCAGAGAAGCGCCAGGAGTTCCTCGAGCGCTATCACTCGAAAAGGGTAAGTGTTTAACCCTTCGCAAACCGTTCGGAGCTTTCCGTGCTGATATCTCGTAGGTCACCATCGTCGTCGGGGATAGGGGCTGTGGCAAGACCACCCAGCTCGTACAGTTCATCCTCTTTGATGAATGGATGAATGGCAAGACTGTCGGGTGTACGCAGCCTAGCCGGTCTGCTGCATTGAGCGCGGCGGCCCAGGTTGCCAAAGAGATGGAGGTTCCCCTCGGCGGCATCGTTGGATGCCAAACGCACATCGACGACGACGAACGGACCAGCAGGGACACGCGCCTGAAGTTCTTGACCGACAGCTTCTTGCTACAGAAGCTTATCCATCCCCCCGGTCTCCCTGAATATGCAAGTTCTGTCCCGTCCTAGGTGTAGGTTTGGTTGTGTTTGACAGCAGTAGGGATGTATTGTCGTTGACCAGGCTCATGAGCGAACGCTGGCTACGGATATGGTGATGGCCATACTCAAGCACGTCCTGAGGGCGCGTGAAGACTTGAAGGTTGTCATCGTCTCAGACACCAACGCCGGCCTGGACAAGTTTACCGAGTTCTTCGAGACACGCAACGTTTTTCGTGCCGTTGAACCGGCTGACGCTATCCAAATTCAGTACCTGCGGGACCCAACGCCCCGGGCCTGTGATACCGCTGTCCGCGTTATCAACATGATTGTCAACTCAAAGCCTAGAGGTGAGATTCTCTTGTTCTTGACCGCAGTGTGGGAGGTCCGGGAGGTCTGTGAGATCCTCGGGCAAAAGGTGCCTGCCCTCCAGGTCATCCCTCTGGGTCAAGCCTCCCCATGGCTTGAGACAATACAGGATTCTGGGCCCCAGAAGTGCTTCGTGGCTACGGACTTGGCAGAGGTCGGCACAAAGACCCCTGAGATCACCTACGTGGTCGGTACGTGACGCTTCACCACAAATCCCCTCCCTTCCATTTGATAGACTAACTGATGTTTCAAGACACGGGAAGGTCCAGGCAGGCCAGGTATGCCCCCCGCGTGGGGATGTATAGCCTGATGACGGTCCCGATCTCGAAGTCCACGGCCCAGCTGCGTACTGCCCTGGTCAGTCGGAAGCAGAAGGGTGGCATCTGCTTCCGACTTTATACCAAGCACGTCTTCAACTCGATCTGCCCTCCCAACATCCACCTCCCGATACACGCAAGTGAGATGGCAAGGGAGATCCTGATACTGAAGTGCTGCGGGTTCCACGAGATCTCCGAATTCGAATTTGTCGATCGTCCTGATCCAGAGACGAACTTGCGAGCTTTGGGTGAGCTTCGCGCTTTGTAAGTGCAACAGACTGAGACTTCTATTTAACATCATATGCTAATATGGCAAACAGGGGCTACATTGATGGCGAGACCAACATTACTCAGAAGGGCTCCATCGCCGCGTGCATGCCGATGGTTCATCCTGCGTGGTACAACGCGTTCCTTGAGGCTAGTCAACTCGGCTGCCTCGCTGAAATTGTCACCATCGCCTGCCTTCTGAGCTCGCAGGGAGATCTCTTCATGAGGCCTCATGAGAGGCGGTATGATGCCGAAGTCAAGCGACGGCAGTTCGGCCACCCCAAGTCTGACCACCTAGCCCGGCTGAACGCCTTCTGTGCCTACCTGCGTCAGCGAGACAGCCTCTCCGACAATGCAGAACTGGCCAACTGGTGCCAGAGTTCGTTTATTGACCTGGAG
Organism: Fusarium duplospermum; assembly: GCA_003946985.1. Taxonomy (NCBI): domain Eukaryota; kingdom Fungi; phylum Ascomycota; class Sordariomycetes; order Hypocreales; family Nectriaceae; genus Fusarium; species Fusarium duplospermum. The sequence continues at coordinate 10,139 of NKCI01000019.1, read as the reverse complement.
GTCGCAGAGGAAGCCAGACTCATGCGAGACGGACTGATGCCAAAGGTTGCGAATCTCTTGCTGGGGAACGACCAGGTACCGGGAATGAACCTCCGCGACCCCGAGTTCAGCGCGAAGATCCGCCAAAGCCTGGCAGCTGGCTTCTGTCACAAGACTGCGGTCCAGAGCAACAAGGACAACGGTACCTACATGACCGTTCACCAGAACTACCCTGTTGTCCCTGAGCCAGACAGCTGCCTTGTGGACATGTCGTGGGAGTGGGTGATTTATCACGACATTCACTATGCTGGGATCCAATACATGCGTTGCGTCACGGCGATTAAGCCCGAATGGATAATGGTACGTTGATGGTTTCTTGATTTTGACACTCCGCTAACAAGTAACAGGATCTTGAACATTTCCAAGACCACAACCTCGCACGCAAGTTCGATCAAGTCACGTTGAAGAACCCCGACGTCAAAACCTCCCTCGACCGGGCTAGAGCTCGGAGAGACTCATAGTCTGCCTAGCGGCATTCTTTTTTTCCAAAGAAAAATATGCTTAGCGGCACTCCTTTTAAAACAGCGATGGGATTTGCGGTATTCGAACATTTTGAAAGACGACAGCGGGCTTAACGGCACCCCCTTTTTCAAAGCATTACCAGCCTAGCGGCATCCCTATCGTGACAAGACATTGAAGCAACGACAACCGTTACATCATAGACGGTTACGCTTCGCGGCGCTTTCCTTTCCTTTTCTTCTTCCTTTTTGATAATGCCATGTTCTCTTTGTTGCCGAATAAGACTTTATGGCTAGCGCCATCCAGCCTTAAAACGGACGATAGAGATTGTTTTTGACTGTCCGAGTCTTGTTGCTTTTCTTATTTCGCCGATGATGTAAAGATCCCCTGGGTCCTTGCGGAGGCACCAGAACGATGATGGCCGGCACCTTCACGCGGTGTTCTGGGTCAGTAACCGGGAGCCTCGAGGCTCTCGGTGAAGCTAAGACCGGCCATATTAGGATCAACAACCACGTCAGCATGGTGATGACACTTCTCAAACATGGTGGCGACGTCAATGCTAAGAACGCAGCTGATGAGGCCCCGTCTAGTCTGCTTAGAGTCAGTGGTCTCCTCTGGTACTTCCTAACTCACAGGGATGCGGATGGGTCAAAGGAGATGGTCCCAACGGACGAGTATGGGGTTTGGGGCAAGTCTAAGTAATCGCAGAAGCAATTCTAAAACAATCATCCAAGCATGTGTAAAGAATCATAAAAGAATGTATGAAGAATCATAAAGGGAATCATAAAATGCCATCACAGCAAGTCTACGGATTTGTCAAGAATAAGGCAACATGATCCCATCTTCAGGCAACGTTTTGGTGGTCATGTGCTGAACAACTGCGAATGGAACTCGGACCAAACATGTGCAACACACGCAATGGCATACGCAAACTTGAGGCAATTTTGAGTCACTGCAAGATCCTTCAACGGGTCGTGAAAATTTTATCATACAGTAAGGTGGGTGGCCGGGATATCTGCCTGATGGCTGTGAAAAGGGGCAACACCTCCAACCACACAACATGCCAACGTGTGCGACCGTTTCTTTCGCCACAGGATATTGTACCGCGAACTGCTTTCAAAGTGACTAACTGTAGTCTCAAAATCTGCAAGATTACGCGAGCCTTCTCGGGAGACCGACCTCGTGATGCCTTCACCCGGCGGGACTTGAGGGTCAGATGCCTTGCCCCAACACAACTGATTCACTGCCCCTGAACCTAGCACACGTATGGAAAATTCATTACAAATCCAGAGATGCCGGGACACACATCCATGATGTGAGAAACTTTTACGGGCGAAAGCGCAACAAGATCCACATCAAAATCAAAACTTCTCACCATGTGCCAGCTCAACTCGACAAAGTGCGATGCTTGCGAACAGACCCTGGTATACCACAAGACCTTTTGCCGCAAGGTCCGCCTCGCCAGCCAGGTCTGTGGTAGAGTTGAACACGTTGTCGACTTCGTGTCCTCGGATGCCTGCCCCCGCTGCTGGAGGCGGAAGAAGAAATGGCGTCGATGGTTGTGTTGGAGGAACGACAGCTCCGGCGAGACCCATTCGAGGACGTCGGAGAATCCAAGATGGCGAAAGCGAGTTCGAGGGTGGTTCGAAGCGAGATCCAACAAGGTCCATCTTTGATGGTATCATCACCATGTCGTATCAGAGCCTAACGACTTAGGTAGAAGTGGTGGCGCTGTATGGCTACCCGGCGGGAAGGATATGCCTGACATTTACCATGACAGAACCGCGGAAGCCTCCTACGTTTTCATACTAGTGAGTTGCCATCTGTTGGTTGCTAAGTTGCGGTCAACCCGAGGCCATCCCGGTTGAAACCAAAAGCTCCGGGCCCCTCTCGTAACTTTTCCGAATGCGCAGAAGCCCCGAGAGAGATGCAAGACCCTCTTCTACTTTTCTGGCGGATACGACGTCGAAAGGCGTGGAAGATTCTCGTCAACAGCGGAATGGTGGACTCGGTCGGTCGAAAAAGAGGCAATGACGTCAATGAGGCATCTCAACGTTGGTTGTCGATCATGGCTTGCCCCACACTGCCCCAAGTACGGGACCGGGTTCTCGGGTCCTAAGGCGTTGTCGAAACTGCGTGTGCTTGACTCGAGTCAATTCCTGACGTCCAGGTTAGTGTGGGCGGGAGGAGGAAATCCTCCGTCATCAGGGGGAGGGGACAAAGACCCTGAGTCTTGAGTGGGATTGTCATTTTAGCATCTTGACGGTCATGGCTAATATAACCCCCAAAGCTGAGATTTCATGTGCACTTTTGATCCACCCCGGACGAGGCTCTCCGCCCTGGCCGCCATGGCCGCCCTAGCCCCTTGGTGTTCCCCCAACTCCCCATTAAAGCCGCGCGCGTTATGCTCGTGGTGCGACGGTGCCTGTTGAGGCTAGCAAGCAGGCTGGGCCAGTTAGAAGTTGCGGACAACTTCTCCGGCACAAGCAAGCAACGCACAGCACAGCACAGCATAGCACACCGCTTGCACTTGCACTTGCGCATATCTGAGTGCGCTACTGTCGACCTTAATCAGAATCTCTCTGTTATTGGTGTGGTCTCTCATCTCCACCGATCCTCCCTGAATTCCGCTCCACAGTTGCATGTCCTTCTGCATCAAGTGCATGTCGACTTCATGCAGAGAGAACTCGAGTTGGGCTTTCCCAGTTGGGCGCGTCTGGCGTCGACAATCACTCCAATCCAACCCAGGTTCTGAGCAAAAAATGCTGTCAACGGTTGTCAGCTCACAGCCCAATCATTTCTGACAGCAGGGGTTAGTGGCCTAGACACTGATACTACGCAGTAAGGCCGCCGTGGCATGGCATGGCATGGCATGGCATGGCACCTCTGCCTCTGCCTGCCATGTGATGCATCAAACTCCGAGCATCAAGCCGAGAAACCGCCAAGTCCACTAATAGGAACTTTGCCATTTCCCAAATCCGCGTTACCACTGGTGGCGGAGGGTGGTGGATCGTCGAAGAAGAGAGCTGATAGTGGGGTGTTGAGAAAGGCGATGCTCTCTTTGAAACACCAAAAAGAGCAAGATCTTCAAGTTTATCAAGTCTTTTTTTCTCAGGCAGCACGGCCACTGGTCCCCTAGGGTCCTTGTTTCTCCAGAGGTCAACGCCACACTTGGCCCACCAGCCATCAACCACTCTCGTCTCAACTCACCAACCAAGTTTGGTGCACCGCCAGCAAAGAACCGTGCCACTTCCGGTGTCACCGAGAGAGATATTGTGTCAAATACGGGTCCCAGTTACGTGGACAGTCGTCTCGATGCCTTGTGATTTCTCCCCGATCTTCAGAGCATTTCCTCACAGCCCGGTGAGCGTGGTGATCGAGGAGTAAGCTGGTAGCTCAACGGTCTGGACCGTTCTGCTTAGCCCCCCCCCCCCCCCAGCCGAGGCTCCGCATGCATCGTTGAACCATGTTCCGGGGTGCTTCACGCGACAGCCTGTCAGTGGTTAGGGACCGCCTGAAAATCCGCGCGCATGCTTGAACCATGATTCAATCAGAGGGAGCCGGAGCTTTAAAGGCTTGATTGCCGGGGGTACCGCGATACATACACCCGACTGGGCCTGTGGCGCCCTGATCCGCAATCTCCTGTTGGTGATGGCGCGTCTAAATCCCTAGACGAGAGCCCGTCGCCCCGGTCGTGGTGTCTGCGGTTGGGAGGCAGCAAGCAAGCACAGGCATCGCATCGTCCATCCGCGATCGTGGATCCCGGGATCCCGGACCACATTCAGAACCCTGACCGTGGTAGCGCCCGAGATTCTTGGCATTGACCTCGTTCAGCGGGAATGTTATCGCAACGGCCCGTGATATAAGGTGAGCAGCTGAATTGGGCCTTGGTGGGCGGGCGTGCAACGGGCATACATTGCGCACATGGCGCTAGTTAACGGCGCCGTCCGAGGCTCCCGTACCGACAGCGAGGATCAACCAACCCGCGGATGGATGCCAATACGGAGGGCCTGCATGTACCTCTTTGTCTGTCTCGTCTCTTGGCCCTCCCCTCTGGAACCTCTGGAACCTCGCCCAAACCACTAGCGAATCGATGGCGCAAGCGTGGCGGAGACAAGACGCCCCTCCCTGGGTGTCGTGCGCCGCGGGGGGGCAAGGCTAACGGACATACAACCTCTCCAGAGCCAGGACAGGGCAGGGCGATTCCAGCTGGCTCCAGCAGCGGCGCCGATCGGCCGGCAGATAAAGCAAAGGCCGTTGAAACAATTGACACGGTCGATAGCGAAGCCTCAGTCCACGGGGAGCTTGGAGAAGGGAAAAGCGGATCCAGTTTGCGCTCGCTTCCTTTTGTAAGCGCCGCATTGCCGCCCCCGCCTATCAGGCGGGTCAAGGAGCAAATGCTCCGGCTCCTGGACTCCCTGCCCCGAATTGGATCAGACAAGTGTGTGTTTTCACCCAGCAGACGCTCCTCGGTGGACGCACACGATTTTAATATCGCTTCTCTCAAAATGGCTCGTCGTCGCATGCTCTTGTTCCTGCCTGCTCCTGCTCCGTCTCTAGTCAGTGCGGCGCTATCCGCTCGTCATCATGTCCTTCTTTCGCCACGAGCCCGCCAGGTAACGTCGCCTTGTGGTTGAGACGACCGACCGACGGAGACTCGCTTCCTCACCTTTAAGCTCCGACTGGGACCCTGTGCTGTGGCCCCTGGAGCCACCCCTGGACACGCTGGGCCGCGGTGGCAACCTTCTGTCCCCTCTGGGCCATACAGACTCCAGAGGCCCATCCGACGCCACACCCTTTATATCAGCCCTATCCGGTCGTCCTCGAGACACAGTCGTCTCGCCCCAGCCCAATAGGCCACGGTTACTGATCAACAATATCATTGTCAAGCCTTCTTTCGTCTTTGTTGCTTACTATCAGCTCGTCTCTTTGTCTCTTTATTATCTCTCCACGGCGCCCCTTTCTGCGTCATTGTCCATGTCGTTGGTGCAGGTCCCCCCCATTCTCGCATCTGTCGACTCCTATCATCGCCTATCCAGTATCAGAATCTGAACAACCAAACTCGAGCTCACGATAAATGTGCACGCAGCATTCGGCTGCATGCCAAGTCTGCGGGAAAGAGTATCTCGTCTATGTTGAGTTCTGTCACGCATTTCATCCACCCATGCTGGTATGCCCGCTAGGTCTGCTGCTCCTGGGAAATGACATGCGTGACGGACAGTGTCCAAGCCCAGTCTGTCCAAACAGTCTGAGAGGAGGCTGCCGGGTCATGTAATATGATATTGCCTCGGGAGAAGGACAGGAGGGAGTTGCCGGCCGACCCCAAAACCTCGACTCGCCGGCGATCCGACAACCTTTTTAGAGTTTCTGCCCAGTCGTCTCAACCTCGACAACTTGATCGATGCCTTTGTACTCGGGAACCTCAAAGCCATACTTGCTTGCGATGGCAGGAGTCACGAATCTGGACCGAGAGTTAATTGCCACCTGACAACGCTATTGCACGGGTACGTACCGTCCGCCAATGAAGTGCCGTCCCCTGAAGTGCTTCACTAGCGGCTTCGGTGCTGTCAGGCTAACAAGTGCCGTAGGCATAAAGGAGCTGCCGAGCCCAGACTCGGGAGGGCCATTCTCGATATCCCATGACGAGGGAGCATCAACCGACGTGACCGGCAACTTGGTTTCCTGAAGAGCCTGGATTACCGCGGGAAATGGTTCTCGGACTTCGCCCGAAAAACTGAAACCTGGGTGAAGGGTTAAAAGCAATCGTTGTTGGAGGACGAGTACGAGCACGAACCGAAGATGGCGTCGACAATGTGATCCGTCGAGCTTACGGCTGACGAAAAGTCATCCACGAAGGGGACGTCGAGGTCTTCGAGCTGTTTTGCAAGCCGCTACGCAAACGATAAGCGGCTATTCTGCGTGGTGGATGTAGGGTTTGAGTTGGGCATGTGTGAGGGAGAGGACTGCAACTCTCGGAGGATCTGAGACGACAATTGCTTCCGCCCATCGATCCTTGCAGGACTGACAGGATGCACACCATAAAAGATCCCTAGAAACAATACATCCACTGGACCATCCGGAAGCCAAACCAACCTGGGATTGCAACAACACCGTACAACCGACACATGGTGAATTAAGGTGTAAATTGGAGAGAATCACTCACCTGGTAAAGATCATTCTTGCTCCGTTTGGGGTAAAAGACGGTCGGGTTGTAGCCATAGTGGCGGAGATGTCGAGCAGCTACCAGTCCATCACCGCCTTGGGATTGATTGTCAGTAAGTCAACTCGAGTGACCAGTAACGGGATGTACCATTGTTTCCGGGGCCACATGCAACGAGGATCCTACGACCACTGTCGAGGGGTTGAAGGCGGTAAACTGGTAAAATCAGTGTCTGGAACTTGTTGACTTTGAGCACTTGCACCCAGAGCCCAATGGTTCAGGCGGCTCATGCCAATAACCCACCAGCCTGTGAGACGGCAAGACCAGCAAGCTCCATCAACTGGTCGATCGAAAATGCACCAGTGCTCATGAGCTCCTGGTCAAGAGCAGCAGCAGCTTTGGCTCCGAGGGTCTAAGCAAGTTAGTACACAAGCTCCAAGAACGATGTCCCGTAGCCTACCTTGATCGCCATAATGTCTTTGAATCTCTCAGCTCTTGTAATAAACTAGAATATTTCGCGATAGCTTTAGCAGCAGTAAAGACGCCAATCGTTCAGATGATGCAAAAAGTAAGGTGACTTGGGATGTCGTCAATGGCGGAAGGTCGGAAAGTTCAGGGGACTGACATCACATCAGCACAGTGCTTTCAGCGTCGAGCCCATCGGGCAAGAACACCCCGGACTTGGCCCCACCTCTGATTGGCTGGAGCGGCAAAACCAGGCTCCGGGCCTCCGGGGGTTCGAAATTGTTCACCATCACGATACCAGCTTCAGCCGTTCTATCTCGGTCGTGGTCGTCAATTCCCCTCGCCCATTGCCGTCATGGTTGTCAAGATCCGCCTCGCCCGCTTCGGGCGCCGAAACCAGCCATTTTACAACATCGTCATCGCCCACGCCCGGTACACCAACCTCAATCCGCCCCCCGCCAATTCGTCCCAACTAACGAGACTGCAGGACGGCGCGCAACTCCCGCCCGCTCGAGGTTATCGGCACGTACGACCCGATCCCCAAGCCCGATCCGTATGACAACTCCGGAAAGCTTCACAAGGATATCAGACTCGACACACAGCGTGCGAGGTACTGGATTGGTGTTGGGGCACAGCCCACCGACACCGCATGGCGGTTACTGTCAATGGTCGGCATCCTGCCGAAGAAGCAGTTTGGACCCAAGCAGGATCAGCAGAAGGGCACAGTGAAGACGGAGGAGGTCAAGGTTCGCTAAGGGAGGCCTAAAAGGCTGTATGATATGTATGAAAGGCATTTCGAGGCGTTGGCTTGGGTCAGGTGTATTCCGATTTGAATGGAGTCAGCAATTCCAGAGAACGATGGGACAGGGAAGAATCGAGGATACCAACCAGGTCACCAAAGGTCACAATGCACCCGGGAGGACTGTACGATATGTGGTGAGGGTTTGAGGTCACCAGAGACACACGCCATTTGTCGCTATTAAGAATTGTATTGAAGCGCCACCAAAAAAAAACCATATCTAGAACAACGCCTGAGCCGTCTTCAAAGCTCACTCGCTATCAAAACGCCTATATGCCGTCTTATCACACGTCTTGATACCCAACATTCGTCATCCCCAATGAGGCCGTACAAGAAAAAATACAGTCTAGTTAGTGGCTGCAGAGAAGATATTGATGCCCAAGCATACGGCCATGACGCACGCTCCGTAGATAGCGAGGGCGAGTGAAAGTCTGCGGAGGTGGTGGTGCTCGATATGCTCGAGATCCCATCGCCACTTTCTGCGCCATCGCCATGAGTTTCGGTTGCTGCGGGTGCTGACGTTGCTGGCCATGCTAACACCGCTGCGGACGCTGGTCGTGCTCTGAGCCAGGGCGGCAGAGTCTTCCACGTCTGATGTACTGGAGTCTTCTCCCATGTCGTCGTCTTCCTTAACCAAACGCTGATGATATGTACTGTCAGGGTCGCTAATTTTATAGTAGAAAAGACCAGGAAGAATGAAACTAATCGATGTCGATCCAGTGCTGCCAACGAAGGCAAGCACACGGTCTAAGCTGGTGACTGATAGAGCAGTCATGTATGCAAACGTTAGAAGAACTGTTGTGATAACTGCAAAACGAAGGTCGGACATGGAGGAGCCAGCTCCATGATCATTTGCAGGAGCTGTAGGGAGTAGAGGCGTCGAGGTCCGTCTGTTGCCCGAAGAGTGACGGTTGGGTCGCCACTTCAAGACGGCATCGAGTGAAGCTCGACAGGGGTGGACTTGCAACGGGACCGAGAAGGTGACAAGAACGACAATAGCCGCCTTTCCGATCGTCGAAGCAGCTCCGGTAGGGTCTGGCATTTGTTAGCGACTTGATCAAGATAGACCACCATGAGTACTTACACATAGAAACAATGTTGCCAACGACGGCGTTGCCGAAAGTGATGTAACCAGTAATGGCCACAACAATGTAGATGGAAGCGGCAGAGCCAATGCTCGAGCCAACTACGCCAATAACGCTGGAGGGGGAGTTATCCTTGAGCTCGTTGAGAATAGAGAACATCTAATCAGTCAGTAATTGTCCAACAATCGAGGGTGAGTTTGCCTACATTCTGGTGGCAAGTATACGCAAAGACAACAACGGGAAGAGTGCTCAGCGTCTCGATGGCTCCACCCCATTGAATCACGCGGATGCTCCCTGGGTCGGCATGCTTATCGACCGCAAAGTGGTAAATCACCAGGATGATGAGATACCCGATAGATACCAAGGCAATAATGCTGGTGTACTTTAAAGAGTCCAGCCGCCGCAGGAAACTAAGCGGGATGATAATAAGCATAAAGGCGGTGATCCAAAAGTTCCGATCAACCAGATAAGGAGCGCTGTTGGCATTGCTAAGGAAGCCCAGCACCACGCCAGGCATCAAATCTCCAATGATGATCATGTACGACACGCCAACTCCAAAGCACTTGATCGCGATCGCGGCATCGAATATGACGGCGGCGTTGGGGTAGGTGATTTGCGACAGCGCAAAGAAGGACGCGGTTCCCCGCTCGAGATATCGGGCGCATCGTGACTGGAGGTAGAGGCCGAACGCGGCCGTGATACCGGACCAGATAATGAGAAAGACGCCGAGCATGATGCCCATGTGGGACATGACAGAGGGCATGGCAAGGGTGCCAGCTCCGACAACTGTTGACGTTATCAGCACCGCGTCGCAAGAGTTCGGTCGGGGGACGCACTGGTATTCAGCAGGTTCACGACACTGCTGATCGTGGTGGCTTGGCCTCCATGGCCGCCATCCTTGTGGCCGCGACGTCGTGGTCTGGAGAGAAGACGGTCAGCGAGATCAGGTTGTTTTGGTGGTGGCCGGTGTCGGCGTTGAAGGGGCGAGTCTCACCTAGACATATCGTCGGCACTTCTGGTCGTAGAAGCGTTTCCATCAGATATAGTCGAGTAGTTTGTCATTTACGACGAAAGGCTCGTAATAATGAGGTTGAATCGGCGCGATCGTGGAAGGGCACGTATTGCGACGATG